>JAAGEH010000034.1:3797999-3882551 GCA_011751065.1 Lasiurus cinereus | reverse complement strand
AGAGAGAGAGAGAGAGAGAGAGAGAGAGAGAGAGAGAGAGAGAGAGAGAGAGAGAGAAACATTGATATGAGATTTGAGGGAGAAACATCAAGTAGTCGCCTCCCTATGCTCCTGACCAGGATGAAACCCCCAATCTCCATATGTGACCTTACCAGGAATTGAACCCACAACCTTTTGTGTAATAGAAAATGCTCCAACACATTAAGTCACCTGGCCAGGGCTGTGATAGATAAAATTTTAATATTCCAAAGGGTACAGATACTTTCCAAAGCCACTGTGTAATGTTAACACTAGGAATGAGTCCCCTTGATAGGTTACCATATTATTTTCAATTTCATATACTTCCTAAAGATCGCCCACAAAAGGACATTTCAGAAAGTGTCCCAGATATATAGCTACACTTTCTGTGGTGCTCACACCAAGGGCAGACCCAGATCTGGATGTCCAGGGGTTTCATAGCTGTGGGCATGTCGCTGAGCTCAGGCGGATTATCTTTAGGATTGTGCCCTTGGCACCGTGAATTACTGCATTTCCCAAATCAGTGGAAATGTATTCCTTACTCAGGTCTACCAGACCCCCCTCAGGCATTGCCTGGCTGTGTCCACAAGCTATAGTGACCTCAGAAGCCACTGGACCAGAGCTACCCAGCCACATCACCTCTCAGACATGCAAGTAGTACTGATGGAGCTTCCAGGAAGCTGTAAAATAAGAGGAGGTTTTAGAATATGTTAACATCTTTTGTAGAAAATGTAGATAACAAAGCTCTCTGGCCTTAAGTTTTCTTTGCCTGTGACCTGGCACTTGGATCTGGGGAAATTCAGCTTTTGGAGAACTTCTCCCCCTCCCTAACTGGAGCAAAGACATCTGAATTCCTCCTTCCTTCCGTGAGTCCAGAAGCTGGAATTGACATCATCTGCTCTCTGGGATTCCACAGTCTCTACCATCTATTCTCAATGACCACTCCACTCAGCTCTCTCTCGGTTCAGGTTCCACTCAAATGGCCAGAGGAGGGTCATTGCCCCTTTCAGTGCCACCTCATTCCTCCTGACAGTGCCAATGACTTTCTCGTGCTGAACGTGGCCTCTGGAATCCACCTACTAGGTCTGTTGCCTGGATTTACCAATTTTATGAAATTGTATTTTATAAAATATTATTATGTTATAAAATTGGTAAATCTATGAATTTAGGCTGTTATTTGTTAAATATTGGAATTTATCTAAAATATTTGCCAATTTCTCTCTCTCTTTTATACATATACTAGGGCCCAGTGCACAAATTTGTGCATCTTGAAAAGAATTGAGGGCTGCTAGGCTGTGGTAAGCACAGGAGAAGGTCTTGGCCCATCCTCCGCGCCCCCACCCGGCCCTTGCCGCCATGGTCCCCAGTCCCATGTCTGCTAACAGTCCTGTTCCCGCTGCACCGCTCCCACACACTGATGGCACCAGCCCTACTCACACCCAGTGATAGTGTGAAGTGACTGGGGCTGGCACCAACAGCAGGTGTGAGTAGTGGCTGCTGTCTCGATAACCCCTTAGGAGCAGAGGGAGGGGGAGAAGTCCTCAGGCAATCAGGGACAGTAGCCACCACTTACACCTGCTGATGGTGCCGAGTGATCAGGACCAGCACTAGGCACTGGCAGTGGGTGCAAGCAGCAGCTCCTGCGCTGGCAGCAGGTGTGAGCAGGGCTGGCACTGGCAGCGTGTGCGAGCACTGGGCAGGAGCAAAGAATTTTCAGTAACCACCACCTTGGTCTGGCACCCCTACTCACCTGCTCCACCATCCCACCACAGCCAAAGCCTGCCATGTTCCACACACACCCCCTGGTGGTCAGCACACATCATAGTGACGGGTTGTTCGGTTGTTTGGTTGTTCCAGTTGTTCTGGCATTTGTATGTTAGCCTTTTATTATATAGGATATAAGAAAATACATTCAGAATTCAACTGTGGAGTTTTCTGCTTCCCTTTGCCTCTTCTCAGTGCATTTTAGCCTGCTGCTGTTCATTTCTTATGCCTGTCATCTCATCATGCAATGTGACCCTCCAAAGAAGAAGCTGGAGGAGAAGACAGAAAAGTGGTTCTTTGAAAACATGTACTTCGGGAAGAATCTGCTGGCTTGTGGAGTGGTGGCAGCTGTGTCCAAGGCTGTGCCTTCACATAGATGCCCCTTAGTCTGTGAACGTCTGTATCCTAATCTTCTCCTATAGGAACACCAGCCATATTGGATGAGAGCCTACCTATATGACCTCATTTTACCCTCATTTGAGGTCCTGGGAGTTAGGACTTCAACATACGGAATCTGGGAGGGAACACAACTTAGCCATGGCAGTGGTCTAGCTTAGTTTTACAGTGAACTGAGTCTGTTAAAGAGATATGACTAGAGTTCATAGTGACTTAAGAGCTAAGCCATGGAAGCAGATAACATGCATCACATTCAGAAGCAAAGCCCTTAAGATTCGGTAAGGCGCAGATGTTGCTTCTTAGAGGTGCGACCCATAGATGCATGGAATTTAAAATCCCCTCCTCCGCCGAGACCAGTTTGGCTCAGTGGATAGAGTTGGCTTGCAGACTGAAAGGTCCCAGATTCGATTCCGGTTGGGGGCATGTACCTTGCTTGCGGGCACATCTCCACTGTGGGGCGTGCAGGAGGCAGCTGATCGATGTCTCTCTCTCATCGATGTTTCTGACTTTCTATCTCTCTCCCTTCCTCTCTGTAAAAAATCAATAAAATATATATTAAAAATAAATAAATAAAAGAAAATAAAATCCCCTCCTCCAATCGGAGCCCCTGACCCTCCAGATCAGAGTTCCATGCTCAACCACTGAGCCACACTGGCTGATCAATGATTCTCAAACTTGTAGAGACTTGTTTTGTGCCCTAACATGTAGCCTATCTTTGTGAATGACCCATGTGCACTTGAGAAGAATGTATCCTGTTTCCCCGAAAGTAAGACATCCCCCGAAAATAAGACCTACTTACAGTTTTGCCTCTCGCTGTAATATAAGACATCCCCCAAAAAATAAGACCTCCCCGAACATAAGACCTCCCCCGAACATAAGGCCTCCCCAGAATATAAGACCCCCAAAGCTACCGTAAGGCATCTGACTCCTGATTTAAAGAGACCTCGCAATGCCTGAACAGTTCCGGTTATGCTGCAGCCAATAAGTGAGCTGGTTTGTGATGACAACTATTACCGTACCGTATACAGGTAATTTCCTTTTTTTGTGTGTGTGTGTGTTCAACAATAAATGTGTACCGTATTCTTCTTCATGGAAAAATAAAGACATCCCCTGAAAATAAGACCTAGCACATCTTTGGGAGCAAAAATCAATATAAGACACTGTCTTATTTGGGGGAAAATGGTATATTCTGCACCTTTGGAGTGAAATGTTTTATAAATGTCAATTAAATCTACCTGATCCAATGTGTTATTTAGAGTCACTGTTGCCTGAGTAGTTTTTTGTCTGGAAGATCTATTCAGTGAAGTCAGCAGGTTATTAGAGTCCCCTATTATGACTGTATTGCTATAAATCTCTCCCTTAAAACCCTCCAGAAGTTCTGTATATATTTAGGTGCTCCTATATTGGATATATATAAGCCTATCAGGGTTATATCCTCTTGTTGGATTGATCCCCCTTACTATTATGTAGTAACCTTTATCATCTCTTGTGATGCCCTTCATTTTGAAGTCTATTTTGTCAGATATGAGTATTGCTACCCAGTTGTTTTTGGTATTGGTTGTGGTTTGTTTGTTGTTTTTTTTTGGGGGGGGCATTCGTTTCCATTTCTATCCCTTCACTCTCATCCTGTCTGAGTCTTTTGTTCTGAGGTGGGTCTCTTGTAGACAGCATATATTTGGGTCATGTTTTTGTATCCATTCAGCTACTCTATGTCTTTTGATTGGAACATTTAATCCATTTACATTTAAGGTTACTATTGATAGGTATTTATTGCTATTTTGATTTTAAATTTATGCCTGTGTTTCTCTCTATATATTTCTTCTTCTCATTACAGCAGTCCCTTTAGCATTTCTTGCAGTGCTGGCTTAGTGATGATAAACTCTGTTAACCTTTTTTTTTTCTTAGAAGCTCTTCATTTCACCATCTATTTTGAATAATAGCCTTGCTGTATAGTCATCTTGGTTTCAAAACTTTGCTTTTCATTACCTTTTCATTCATACCATTCCCCTCTGTCCGGTAGAATGAGACATCAGGTGTCAAACTTTATGGGAGCTCCTTTGTAGGTAACAAATGTCTTTTCTCTTACTGCCTTTAAGATTCTCTGTCCTTAATTTTTGGCATTTTACTTATTATGTGTCTTGGCATGGGCCTGTTTGGGTTCTTCTTCTTTGGGACTCTCTATGATTCCTGGACTTGTGTGACTTTTTCCTTTACCAGGTTAGGGGAGTTTTCTGCCATTATTTCTTCAAACATATTCTTGGTTCCTTGCTCATTTCTTCTCCTACTGGAACTCCTATGATGCAAATATTGTTATGTGTCATGTCCCACAGTTCTCTTAAGCTGGCCTCCTGTTTTTTGTTTTGTTTTTTCTTTTTGGTTCTCTGATTGAATAATTTTGTTCTACCCTATATTCTAATTCACTGATCTAATTCTCAGCTACCCCTAATTTGCTGTGTATTTCTTCCAATCTGTTATTAGTGCTGTGTCATTCTTCATAGTTAATATATCTTTCCTCATGCTATTGAGCATGCTTGCTATCATTACTCTGAACTCTATGTCTGATAAATTTCTTATCTCCACATCATTTAGCTCTTCTTCTGGAGAATTCTCTTATTCTTTCATTTGGGAGGGGGTTTTTTTTGTGTGTGTTGTTGGGGTATTTTTTATCTCCCCATTTTAACTGACTATTTGGGTTTATTTCTATATATTAGGTAGATCTGCTATGACTCCCAATCTCTAGTGCAGGAAAGTATCCGGTGCTGTTTCATTACTAACCCTGAGCACCCCATTTGGAGCTATCAGCAATCCATAGCTTGTGGTTTCCTCTGCTTGGGCTGGATGCCTGGATGGTAAAGGTCTGCTTGAGAAAGATGTCTTTCGTAGTATGAGGGAATGATTGAGCACATAAAACTGGCTGTCTGCCTTCTGAGCTTTAACTCTAGAACCCCCAACCCTGGCTTCTGCTTACACAGCTCTAGTCCATTCTTCTCTACCACTGCCAGAGCCCAAGGTGAGTGACTGCACACGAGATTTTATGTATTGGCCCTTTAAGAAAGTGCCTGCATTTCCAGCCATCTCTTTCTGGCAGAGAGCAACCCTGCTGCTTTTCACAGCCAGATGTTATGTGGGCTCCTTTCTAAGTTTTGGTGCTCTGGGCTGGGGACCCTAGCTTGGGGTTTATATCCAAGAGTTCCCAGTGGGCACCCCCCACAGCTGAGATATTCCTCCATACTTTGAGCTGTTGTATATTGGCGCCCCACCAGCCCTTTCATGCCTCCACCCTTCCTAGCCCCAAGCCCTGTATTAGATAAGAAAAAGATTCTATGTGGTCTCCACTTTCCATCCTTGGTTATCAGGGACCACTGCAGCTGGTCTTTAGTTGATTATTACCAGTTTCTATGTGGTCTCCACTTGAGGTTCTCAGGTATCAGGGTTCTCTCCTGTGAATTTTCCATTGATTATTCATGAAGTTTTTCTGTATTTTAATTGCAGTTCCAGTTTGTTCCTGGGAGCATGTCTGTGCAGCATCCATTTACTCTGCTGCCATTTTAAATCTACCTTCAATTGATTATTCAGGATGGTTTTTCTGTTTTAGTTGTAATTCCAGTTTGGTCCTGGGACCACCTCAATGTGACTTCCACTTGATCTGCTGCCATTTTGGAAACTCTGAAGCATTTCCTTTTTATTAATCAATAAATTTGTGTGGGTTGGAAATATTACCACAAACATTACTGAGCTGGGGGATATAATAAACATTTTGCCTTTATAGGTAATATACAAGAGTACAACATCTTTTAAAAAGTCTCATGGGTATGTACTAAGCCTTTTTAAATTGTGTTAATAATTTCTCCAGTTAAACAGGGGTGGGAAAATGTAGGTTTCCAATTGTTTGTAGGGGGGGACAAATAAATGATACAATAATTAATAAATAATAACACAAAAATAAACTGTATATACTTATTTTTGTCCACCCTGTATTCATGAGGGATATTGATCTGCAGCATTCTTTTCTTTCATGTCTTTAGTTTTGGAATCTGGGTGATGCTGGTCTCATAAATTGGTAAGTAATACCCTCTCTCCAAATTTCTTTTTAGTTAAATACTAGAGACCCAGCGCATTGATTCATGCACTGGTGGAGTCCCTCAACCTGGCCTGTGCTCTTTCCCAATGCAGAACTCATCGGGGGATATCGGATAGCTGGTTTCTGCTCAATTCCCGCAGGCCTGATCCAGACAGGAGGGAGCCCGATCCTGTGCATTCAGCATCTGTCCCCTGGTGGTCAGTGCATGTCATAGCGACTGGAAACCAGTCATTCAGTCACTTAGGCTTTTATATATACAGTGGTACCTCAAGATACGAGTTTAATTCGTTCCATAACCTTGAGGCGTGGGAAACTATGAGACGCTCGAGTCGTGGTAAACTGGTGGGTCGTGTGCCGCCAGCCGATCCACACGATTACTCCTATCTCAAATGTTGGTCGTATTTCAAAGCAAAAATCGCTCGCTCGACAGCTCATATCTCAAAAATCTCATATGTTAGGGCACTCATATCTCGAGGTACCACTGTGTGTGTGTGTGTGTGTGTGTGTGTGTGTATATATATATATATATATATATATATATATATATAGAGAGAGAGAGAGAGAGAGAGAGAGAGAGAGAACTAGAGGCCCGGTACATGAATTTGTGTACATGGGGCGGGGGGTGTCCCTCAGCCTGGTCTGTGCCCTCTCACAAGTCAGGACCCCTCAAATAGGGTCCTAGGCCTGGCTGTGATCAGGGTCTATTGGGGCTTTCCTTCCCCTAACTGCTGACAGCTGGCCCCACCCCCACTGCTGCCACTGCTTGCCATCTGTGCAACACTGCCCCTGCCACCAGTCACCTTCCTCTGTGGGCGACAGGCATGGGGTGCCATCACTTGGCTGGCCTGGTCCTCTCTCTGTGGAGTGATCACTGGCTGGCTCCACCCACCTGCCATAGTGCCACCAGTCTGGTAGCTTGGGCTCCAGGATCAATCACCACGCAGAGGTGGCCTGGGCCTCACTCTTTGGGGTGATCATGGGAGCCAATCCCCAATTTATTGCCTTGCCAGTAGGTGGCTTGGACCTCCCTCTTTAGGGGTGATCGAGGAGCCCCCCCATCAATCACCCTGAAGAGGGTGGCCTGGGCCTCCCTCAGTGGGCAATGGCAGGCCCTCCGACCAATCGCATCACACCTACCTTGGCTGGCCTGGCGCCAGTGCATGTCATAGTGTGGTCATGTGAAAGATGGTTTTGCTGTTTGGCTGTTTGGTTGATTTGCATCTTATGCTTTTATTACTATAGATTAGCATTATTTCTTGTACAGTTCACCCATGAAGCCATCTACACCTAGAGTTTTCTTTGTGGATGGTGTTTAAACTACATATTCAATTTATTTAATAGATATATGGAGCTATTCTGGCTATGTCTTATGGAGTGAAATTATATAGTTTGTCTTTTGAGGAATTTGTCCATTTTATCTTAGTTATCAAATCTGTTGGCATAATGTGTTTATAATTCTTATCTTTTAAATCCCTATAAAATCTGTTACTTCTTATTCCTGATATGCTAGTTTTCATGTCCTCTTTTCTGATCAGCCTGAATAGATGTTTATAAATACAGTGGTACCTCAAGATATGAGTTTAATTCGTTCCGTAACCTTGAGGCGTGGGAAACTATGAGACGCTCGAGTCGCGGTAAACTGGTGGGTCATGTGCAGCCGGCCGATCCACGAGATTACTCCCATCTCAAATGTTGCTTGTATTTCAAAGCAAAAATCGCTCGTGGGGATGGCTCGTATCTCAAAAATCTCGTATGTTAGGGCACTTGTATCTCGAGGTACCACTGTAGTATGAAATTTCTCAAAGATTGTTTAATTAAATTGTTTTAATATGTATTTTTATTGATTTCAGAGAGGAAGGGAGAGATAGAAACATTAATGATGAGAGAGATCATTGATTGGCTACCTCCTGCACACCCCCTACTGGGGACCAGGTCCACACAACATGAGCATGTGCCCTTGACCAGAATAGAACCTGGGACCCTTCAGCCCTCAGGCCAATGCTCTATCTACTAAGCCAAACTAGCTAGGGCTTTAATTAAAATTTTTAAAAAATATTTTTGTTTTTCTATTTTTTCATTACCACACTGGTATTTTCTTTCTTTATATGATCCCACCTTAGCTTTATTTTTCCATTAAATGTATTGGAATGATATTGGTTCATAAAGTTATATAGATTTCAAATATACAATTCGATGATACATCATCTGTATATTGCACTGTGTGCCCACTATCCAAAGTCAAATTTTTTTCCATCACCAAATATTTGACCCCCTTTATCCTTTACTACCTCCCACCCACTTTCCTCTGGTAATCACGGTACTGTTATCTGTGTCTATGAATTTTTGTTTTTCTTATCTGTTCATTGCTTTCAGCCATTTGTAACAACATGGATGGATCTTGAGATCACCATGTTCAGTGAAATAAGTCAGAAAAAGTCAAGAATCATATCATATCACTCATATGTAGGACATACTGAAATTTTTTTTTATTCTGTATATTTTTGGTTGTATTGCTCTTTTTTTCTGGTTTTTAAGGTGGAGGCTGAGATCGGTTATTCAAAATATTAATCTCTAATGTAACCATTTAGTGCAATAAATTTCTCTTTAAGTACTCAATGAGGGAGATTCCACTAATCTTGAAATAGTTCTTCATTTTCATTCAGCTCAAAATGCTTTTTAATTGTTTGGCTCTATTTCAATTCAGGAGTGATTTATAAGTGTTTTGTTTCGTTTTCAAGTTTGTGAAGAACTTCTAGAGATCTTTCTGTTACTGACTTCTAATTTAACTCTGTTGTTGATGTATTGAAATATAACACATCCTATTAAATTTGAGAGATCTCTCCCATTGTAACAACCAGCACATATATTTGTACTGTTTTTCTAGGTAGGTTATAAGCTCCATGTGGGCAGGTTATAATCCCAATACCTTGTATAATGTCTGTTATGTATGTGTTTAATAATTGCTCATTATTATGAATATTCAAAGGTCCCACACTTCAAATACCATCACATTGGGGAGTGAGCTTCAAAATATGGAAATGGGGGGACACAAATATTCAGTCTTTGGGTAGGGGATGAAAAAAGAATTTACAAATAAGTCATCCCTACTTCACAATTTTCTTTTTCAATACCAGATCTGGAAGGCCCTATAATGAGGCTAAAATTAAGGTCTAACGGTTTAGAAACATCACCAAATGAAAAACTATGTCTATTACTTTGACTAATGGCAAGAATTCCAAAGGGATTGATGGGATAGATAATCTCCCTGTATCACCAAGTTGGGCTGACTGTACAAATGTTTTGTTGCCTTGTGGATAGGACAGCCATATTTCTCTGCACTTAACCAACTCAACCCTATATAGCTAGTAATGGCCCAAAGAGTGATTTCAAGGGAAAGGTCGATTTTAAAATTAATGGTACATAGGAGCAATCCTGAGATTGTTGCTTAGTGGAGAGGAGCCAATAAATGGATGTTATAAAAGTGACCATCTATACTAATAAAAGGGTAATATGCTAATTAGACCAGACATTTTCCAGACGTTCTTCCAGACAAAGACACGGTGGCAGGGCCTGAGGCAGAGGCAGTTAGGGGTGACCAGGCCAACAGGGAAGGCAGTTAGGGGTGACCAGGCAGCCTTGCCTAGTGGTTAGGGGTGATCAGGCAGGCAAGTGATCAGTTAGGAGCCAGTGGTCCCAGATTGCGAGAGAGATGTCTGACTGCCAGTGTAGGCCCGATCCTAAACTGGCAGTTGGACATCCCCCAGGGGGGGTCCCAGATTGGAGAGGGTGCAGGCTGGGCTGAGGTACCCCTCCACTCTGTGCATGAATTTCATGCAATGGGCCTCTAGATAATAGTGGTGCCTAAAGAGAGGCTTAGAACAAGTGAAAAATATGCTTAGCTTAGACTCAGGTACAGCTTGGGACAAAAGACTGCCAACTTTCCTCCACTTTTAACTAATTGAAGAAGCTGTACAATAGCCAATATAAGCACACTTTCAGGATTGATCCATGTCCTTCTTTTTATTCTATAAACAGATCAGAACTAAGATGACTATGTGGAACAATACCAATGTAGCTGTCTCTTATGATTCTCATCCCATAGAACAGTGGTCGGCAAACTGTGGCTTGCGAGCCACATGCGGCTCTTTGGCCCCTTGAGTGTGGCTCTTCCACAAAATACCATGGCCTGAGCAAGTCTATTTTGAAGAAGTGGTGTTAGAAGTTTAAGTTTAAAAAATCTGGCTCTCAAAAGAAATTTTAATCGCTGTACTGTTGATATTTGGCTCTGTTGATTAATGAGTTTGCCGACCACTGCCATAGAACATTGTGTCTATGAGATAGAATAGGCTTAAAGAAGACTTACGCTTGAATGACAGATTGATTAGAATTATTATTATTCAACAGATGTATAACACAAAGTGCAGATAGCTATAGATCTGGAAGGCCACCCAAAAAGAAAAATGTAAAAATAAAATATGAGACAATTTGTATCAGCATTATAGGGTGGTCTAAATTATACAACCCTGCACTTGTTACTACAACTCTGAAATCTGTGTGTATTTCGATTGTCTATTTGATTACATGTTGTTGAAAGGCAAATGACTGTTGTCAAACTAAGAGTGATGGTTTTTTTGTAAAAGGCTTTGACAAAAAATCAGAGATTAAGTCCAGCACACTTGAAATAGGCCTGACCTAAAGTATCTATACATCACTATTCATTAGTCAAGGAATGAAATACTTTAGTGTTGCTTTGTAACCATGGATCCAAGAAGTTTGGGGACATGTTTGAACATCTTATCAACAGTGTTTATTGATAACAGTGCAATTGATAATTTATACCCATTCTCATTAAGACCTTCAAAGTATGCTTACCTAAAAATATGCCTACATATCTAGTACAATAGAACAAACCAGCAGTAAATCAATTTTTGGCTTATAGGGTATTCTGTGCATATGTTGGTTCTTACTAGATAATAAAATTATGTCTGTACAATGGATAAAATTGGGAGCTTGTGCCTGACTTTTATCTAAACCCCTTGCTGTGAAGCAAGCTTTGGCTATGATGCAATGCATCCTTTTCCTTAATACATTAAAATTTGTAAGTATTGCCATTTTGGGCCTGAGTCTTCTTTGCAATTTAACCGTTAGTGCACCACATTCCTTGGAATGTGGCAGTTCTATAGTTTTAGGCCTAGTGGCCACTTCTCAATGTATAACCTTTTTCTCTCTCATGAGTTATCTACCCATAGGCATGTATAATCTAGTTCTTTTTTCATGTTATTTATTCAGTAGTCTCTTTTGTTCCTTCCCTCATTTTTTGTGCTTTCTCAGTGTGCTTGTTAGTTTCTCCTTCTCTTGGATTCACAATGCACTCTGGCCACCAATAATCTCCTCTGGTTTCCTGAGAATTCACACAATGAAGTCTTATTCCTGTTTAATCACAATAGGCACAACTACATTCTACTTGTGCTGTTGGATAATTATCTTCTATCAGAGGTACATGCCTATTTTGAAAGCATGTTATCAATAGAACTGTTTTTCACATGTACTTCAATCAACCTCTCTCCGAGGGTGCTGCTTTTATAAGAGTTCCTATTAGATTTTCATCCACACTTATCTGATGATATGCACTGTTTGTGTGCAATAACATATGCCCATGTGTTCTTGCTTCACTAGTAATTCTTGGTCTCTATAGTCCTTCCCTGGTTTTACTATTAAGATATTATCTGGCGCTGAGACCCTCGTGCTGAGGCTGAGGCTGAGACCCTCGTGCTGAGGCTGGGGCTGAGGCTGGGACCCTCGTGCTGAGGCTGAGACCCTCGTGCTGAGGCTGAGGCGCTGAGACCCTCGTGCTGAGGCTGAGACCCTCGTGCTGAGGCTGAGGCTGGGACCCTCGTGCTGAGGCTGAGGCGCTGAGACCCTCGTGCTGAGGCTGAGGCTGAGGCAGGGACCCTCGTGCTGAGGCTGAGGCGCTGAGACCCTTGTGCTGAGGCTGAGACCCTCGTGCTGAGGCTGAGGCGCTGAGACTCTCATGCTGAGGCTGAGGCTGGGACCCTCGTGCTGAGGCTGGGGCAGAGGCTGGGACCCTCGTGCTGAGGCTGAGGCTGAGACCCTCGTGCTGAGGCTGAGGCGCTGAGACCCTCATGCTGAGGCTGAGACCCTCGTGCTGAGGCTGAGGCTGAGACCCTCGCCCTGAGGCTGAGGCTGAGGCTGGGACCCTCGTGCTGAGGCTGAGGAACTGAGACCCTCGCACTGAGGCTGAGACCCTCGTGCTGAGGCTGAGGCTGAGACCCTCGTGCTGAGGCTGAGGCGCTGAGATCCTCGTGCTGAGGCTGAGGCTCTGAGACCCTCGCGCTGAGGCTGAGGCTGAGCGGTGCGTCCTTGGCTCTTGAGCCGCCAGGGCACCTGCCCTCTGGGCTTCCGGTGCGGCTCGGGCCGGGCCGGACCTGCAGGAGCGAGCGCCGGTGCTGGTTCCCTTAACCCCTGCGACCCCGCAGCCCCCCCCCACGTGTGTGTGCTGCCGCTGTGGCAGCAGGAGGAGGTGTGCTCAGTGGGTAAAGCGTCAGCCTGCGGACTGAAAAGTCACTCACGGCGGAGTCCGCGGAGGACTTGCTGCTCCAGACCCACCCGTGACGGATAATTCTCAGGGGGAAAGGGGTGAGGGGTATACAGGGGGAGACTGGACAAAAATCATACACCTATGGATGAGGTCAGCGGGAGGGAGGGAAGGGTGGGAGCTGGGTGGAGGGGTGCTATGGAGGGGAAAAAAGAAAAACAAATGTAATAATCTGAATAATAAAGATTTAATTAAAAAAAAAAGATACTATCTGGGGTTGTTGGGAGAAAGGAGAAAGGAAAGCGCGAGGAGCCGCCGCTGCCACCAGCGTCGCGGCTCAGAAGCCGAAGAGACCGGGCTGCCGCCTCCCCACCTCCCCGCCGCCGGCTCTGCGTGCTGCAGGACTCGTTCCAACAGCCTGTAAAACATGGTGGATTACTATGAAGTTCTAGGCATGCAGAGACATGCCTCCGCTGAGGACATTAAAAAGGCGTATCGGAAACTGGCTTTGAAGTGGCATCCAGATAAAAATCCTGAGAATAAAGAAGCAGGAAATTCAAACAAGTAGCTGAGGCGTATGAGGTGCTCTCCGATGCTAAAAAACGGGACATCTATGACAGATACGGCAAAGAAGGATTAAATGGTGGAGGTGGAGGTGGAGGTGGAAGTCACTTCGACAACCCATTTGAGTTCGGCTTCACATTCCGGAACCCAGATGATGTGTTCAGGGAATTTTTTGGTGGAAGGGACCCATTTTCATTTGACTTCTTTGAAGACCCATTTGATGACTTCTTTGGGACTCGGCGAGGTCCGTGTGGGAGCAGGAACCGGGGAACCACTTCGTTCTTCTCCGCCTTCACAGGGTTCCCAGCTTTTGGCGGAGGTTTTCCATCTTTTGATGCAGGATTTACTTCCTTTGGGTCAATAGGCCATGGGGGTCTCACTTCATTCTCTTCCACGTCATTTGGTGGTAGTGGGATGGGCAACTTCAAGTCCGTATCGACTTCTACCAAAATTGTTAACGGAAGAAAAATCACTACAAAGAGAATTGTCGAGAATGGTCAAGAAAGAGTATAAGTTGAAGAAGACGGCCAGTTAAAGTCCTTGATGATAAATGGTAAGGAGCAGCTGCTACGCTTGGATAACAAGTAATTCAACGCACGCATGTAACAGAGATGTTAACTGTAACAAGCACCATTTGAGGACTAACAGGAACATTTTTTTTGAAGATTTCAGACGAACTCGACTTTCAGTATAACTGTCCCTGATCTAAAGTATTTATACACAGCTCATCGGAGCCTGTTTGTCAGACTGTTGAGTTATTGTTGGGACCACATGATAGGACCTTTTCTTTTTGGTCTTTGCAATTGTTGTAAATCTCTGTATGCACTTTGCTTTTTTATGAAACGTGATCCAGGGCGGCCGTGACTTCATACACTAACACCAACATGGACCTGCTTTCCATTGTGTTTAAGCGTGAGCCAAGCAGTGGTGGCCTGCTGTGAAGCTCACATTGCCAGGACGCGCCTCCCAGAGTAGCTTCAGTCTTTCAGTGTTGAGTAGTGAAAGGTACTAATGCATCAATGGTAATACATTTCTGGTTTAGTATAAATTGAGGATGTTTTCTAGTTGTGCATGAATGCTGGCAACTTAGTAAGTTTTGACAATTGTTTAAATGTGTAATGTTAAGCTTAGGTTTAAAAAGTAAAGCTGGTAAAATGGGTCTTTGTTATTTGCTTAAAAAAAACAAGAAAATAAATGCGATGTGTTTGGTGCAAAAAAAAAAAAAAAAAGATATTATCTGGGGGTGACCATTTGCTCCTAATCTTTTATATAGCTACCAGAGGCCCAGTGTACAAAATTCATGCACTGATAGGGTTCCTAGCAGCTGCTGGCTGCTGACTAGGTACTCCCTCCTTTCCCTCCCCTGGCCACCTCTAACCCCTGGTCGAACTCCCAGATGAACTCTCAGTCGAGGGGACAATTTGCATACTACACTTTTATTATATAGGACCTCATTATGTCATCTGCCTATTGTTGAGAGGCCCAAACTTAACTTTCTTTCTAATGATTACACACCCACCCTGTTTTTGTTGTTGCTTTTTAATATATTTTATTGATGTTTTACAGAGAGGAAGGAAGAGGGATAGAGTTAGAACCATCAATCAGCTGCCTCCTGCACACCCCCTACTGGGGATGTGCCCGCAACCAAGGTACATGCCCTTAACTGGAATCGAACCTGAGACCCTTCAGTCAGCAGGCCGATGCTCTATCCACTGAGCCAAACCAGTTAGGGCCCCCTGTTTTGTTTTATTTAATCCTCACCCTACAATATTTTTTCCACTGACTTATAGAGAGTGGGATGGAAGGAGAAGGGAGGAAGAGAGAGAGAAACATTGATGTGAAAGAGATACATTGATTAGTTGCGTCCTGCATGCCCGGGCTGGGGATGGAGCCTACTGCCAAAGTATGTACAACTGACCAGGAATCAAACCAGCAATCCTGTGGTCCACAGGCCAGCACTCTACCACTGACCAAACAGGCTAGAGTGACACCGCTCTTTTTTTAAGTCATGTTAGTACCATACAATTTATCAACGCTTTAAAAAGAAAAAACTCTATGCAGGCATTTGGCTATGATACCCCCATCTTACTCTCAAGCCTGACTTATTTCTCCTATCATCTTGGATTTCTTAGTTATCATGGATTGTCATTCTTTATATCTACTGTTATTATTTGGGTTAATATAATAACCTCTCTGTTGACTGGTTCAGATAACGCAGACAAACTTTCTTTCATTCCTTTCATTACTCAAAATCCAAACTCCAAAGATAAAGATGATGTATAGAAGAGCTTAGCCAATGTGGTTCAGTGGTTGAACCAGGAGGTCATGATTTTGATTTCCAGTCAGGGCACATGCCCAGGTCTGGGCTCTATCCCCACCCAGTATGGAACGTGGAGGAAGCAGTTGATCAATGGTTATCTCTCTTCATTGATGTTTTTATCACTCCCTCTCCATTACATTAAAAGATGTATAGAAGAGTTGAGTACCACTTCCATGATGAGATGTGAAGATAAATAAAATCCTGAAGTTAAATCCCGGGAACAAAGAAAAGGGCAATGGTTCATTCATATTCCAATAAACACTAAAACCAAAAAATTGGATTGTGAATTAGATCAGCTTAAGACTATTTTTAAACTCCAGGTGTTCTAGTTTTTAACCTATTTTTATTGTCTCCAAAATTAAAATGCAAAATATATAAAAAGGATTTTGATCTTATTTTGTGTACAACTTGATAAACTATTTATTCAAGAAATTTTTATCAAGTAGCAAGCATGGTGCTATGCTTTTAAGTTGAGGGATACTACCTCAACCAGAATGGCATTTTTTTCAACCTCTGTGATCTTCCTTCAAAGTATAAAATGGTAACAGCAGTGGAAACATAAAAATATACTAGAAACCCAAATTGAGAGTCTACAAAATACTTAAGTACTCCTCAAAACTGTCAAGTTAATAAAAAACATGGAAGGTATGAGAAATTATCCAAGACCAGTGGAAGTTAAGGAGACATGAAAATTAAGTGTAATGTGGTATTCTGAATGAAATTTCTAAATACAGCACTAGAGAAAAAAACTAGTGAAATCTAAAACATATGTATGTTATTAGTATGGCTAATTAATAATGTATCAGTATTTCTTAGCTATGACAAATGTACTAGAGTAATAAAAGATGTTAATAAGGGGACTGTGAGAAGAGTGTATAGGAATTATTGTTTTAACTTTTCTTTAAATCTACTATTCTAGAATGAAGTTAATTTTTCTTATTTAAAGTACTCTAGAAATCAATAGTTTTCTGAAAAATCAAAGCATGTTCAGATACCTTTTCATTCATTTCCCTTTTGGCCCCAGTGCAACAAACTCATTGTACTGGGGCCAAACACATTGTATCAAACTGGCAGAGACTGAGCAGGGCCAAACTTACATTCTCTTAGTTGCTGGAACTCTCCTGCCACCAGGAGTGCTAACCCAGACTCTGTTGTGCTAACCCAGGTGGTACCATCAGCCTTCATCTCCTGGCTTTTTTCTATGGCAATGATGCCACTAAGTCAAGCAATGATAAGCCAGTCAAAGAAATACCTGTTTTCCAATTAATGGTAAAGAACAAACAAACAAAAACACATAATTTTCTCTCAGATAATATTAACAGAAGATAGGTAATAGAAAATTTACTCAGAGAATCAACTGACATTATCCACATAATCTACCAGATCACACTTGCAGAAAGCAACAAACATGCCCAGTGTTGAGATAAATTTTTAGTGGTTCAGGTTTTTAAAATGAGAAATTCATTTACTTTCTTCTCTGTGCTGACCAAACCATATAGTCTGAAATTAGGGCAGATTGAACAAATATTTTCTTGGTATTGTCCCCTCCACACCTCCCCCGCAAAAAAAAAAAAAAAAAAAAAAAAAAAGCGAGTTCTTTTTAATACTAATGCAGGCTTCTGACATGAAAGTAGCCCTGATTTCATTCTAATTCTAAAACCTCCTATCCAAGCAGGGCAGAAATCAACTAGTTTGCAATGCTGCGGTATCAGCAAGCATCATGGGACTGGGAAAAGATCCTATATAGGATACTCAGGCTATATGCATACAAGAGAGCTGAAACTTGCTTTATAATTACTCAGTACAAAATGAACCACTAAAATGGCAAAAAATGAAGGCCAAAAGAACACGTAAGAATCAACACCCACCACACACACAAAGAATCCTTGAGAAATCTTATGATCCTAAAAAAAAAAACAGGGCCAGACCAATATTCAGATACCCCAGGCAGGCCAAAATCTAACAGCATCAAGCTGAGGGAAGCCAAAGAAGAAGCATATAGACTGTCACTCAGAAAAGTTAACAGATCCAGACCAGGTTTGGCTACTGCTTTCTATTATTACAGAGACCCACAGATGTGCCACATAACTCAGAGACTAGTCACAAACATTTATTAGTGTTGTCCACAGAATTCAAGCTATTCTTCCATCTTTAAAATTTCCACAGTGAGTTTGTGCACTAATATTTTCTATAAAACTTAATATAACATACCTGTATAAAACAAGTTTTAGTACATCAGTTCTAGGTGAAAATTTTACTCATTTCTGAAACATACATTTTCTTAGAAAAAACTTATCTGTTGCAAACTCAATGTGTTAGAAATGTACTTATCAAAATATAAGATTTTAATCTAATCTTCATCATTTGATGTTTAATAAAGTTCACTTGGAAGTAAAAGCCTTTGCATTTTTCCATAAGATTTCTCTCATTTTTAATGAGGTCTGATAATTCAGGACATTTGACATAAGTTGCCTTCCTCATGTGAATTCATGCAGGGGGGGTGGGGAGGGGGGGGGGAGTCCCTCAGCCCAGCCTGCATCCTCTCCAATCAGGGACCCCTTGGGGGATGTCTGACTGCCTATGGGATCAGGCCCAAACCAGCAGTCAGACATCCTTCTCGCAATATGGGACCACAGGCTCCTAACAGCTCACCTGCCTGCCTCCCTGAATTGTTCCTGCCTCTGCCTGTCTGCCTGCCTGCCTGATAGCCCCTAACGGCCCTCCCCTGCCAGTCTGATCCCACCCCCGATTGCCATCCCCTGTTGGCCTGGTTGTCCCCAACTGCCCTGTGGGCCTGATCTCACCCAGTCTCTGTCTCTTTCTCAGCAGTCCTCCCTCCCTCCCAGCCTCCCAGTGTCCCTCTTCCCCTTTCCCAGCTGGGAGGGGGTGGGGTCAATGGGGGCCGCTCCACCCTCTGCCCACCCTTCCTTCCACCCAGGCCTCTTCAGGCTCAATCTGTTTTGTTTCCTCTTTCTGAGAGAGGCTCCGAGAGTGAGCTGGGAGGGAGGGAAAGAAAGGGAGAAAAGGCTATGAGCACTGGTGGGCGCTGTATGTGTCTGTGCATGTATGCAGTTGTGAGTATGAGTGCTGGCCCCACCTTCCCCATCCCCATCTCCACTGCCACAAGAGCCTGCTACCCGCACAGCCTGGGCATTAGGTCGAGTCTCTGGTCATTGCAGGTGTGATGAACCCAGGATTTTTTTATATATTACGATAGGTTGAATTATGATAGATCTTCTGACATTTATTATATTTACAAGGTTTGTCAACCCTCAAAGGAAAAAAAGACACCTATTAAGAAGGGTTCTGGTGGCTGCCTTGGCTCAAACAAACAAAAAAAGCAGAGCTAGCAGCCATTTCTGTATAGGGGACTCTCATGTAAACTGTTCTAAACTGCCACTGGCTGAGCCAGCCCTTATAAGGGTTTCCTGGAACCCTCTTCCTACCAATAGAATTGAGGCTTTCTCCATCCAATCAGAGCAGCTCTATTCTGACCAATCAGGACCAGTGTTTTCAGACCAAACTTTGAAGATTTGGATTCCTCATTTGTATGAGGACAGATCAATCAGGGAACAAAGGCAGGAACTTTTATCCATTTAAGCCAGCTTCCCTCTGGCTCAGGGAGCAAACTTTCCACTGAAGACCATTTTTCCCCAGCTACAGTTGAAACATGAGTGATGCCTTGCTGGAGCAGACCTGAACTGCCTAGTCAAAGAGAGTCCTGGCCCAAGGGTGACCTAGCCCCTGCTGTTTTCACAGCTGCACTGCATCACAACTGAGCTATTCCTCAGCTGTGCTGTTTTCACAGCCATGCTATATCATTGAGTCAAGTTTCCTTTTTCACTGCACCCCAAATTAAGTATTCCTGTTGATGCTGAATTGGCACCAATGACCCAAGGTTAACAGGTTTAACTTCATTCTAACAGAGTTGGCTAAACTATATGCACTTAACCAATAAACCAAATCTTTAAGAGCTCAACACAGTACAATTATAATTCCTGCGTAAAAAAATTGTCTCACCACTACCTTGTGCTCTACATTCAATATACAGCACACAAGTCTTTCCTGCAAATTTCCCCATTCCAGTATGAATGACACAGAACAGGAAGAATGCAATTTTTTAAGGCTAACCTGAGCTGATATGTAATAGCATAATAATCTATGACCAGCCCCACCTGGATAAAGGACAGATAGGGAAATTTAGACAATCTTATTACTATTAGAAGAAGAAATAGTTAAAGGAAACAATTTGCCAGTCTTTGTGACATGACCTTCTCCACTGTGTGTTTTCTAATAAAGTATCAGTTTCTTCAGAACTTCCCAAATTCATTACATAGGTTTTTCTCTCTGGTGTGCCTTCTGTTATAATGTACTCGAAGAACTGCCTTACGAGCAAAAGTTTTCCCACATTCATTACATTCATGTGGTTTCTCCCCTGTGTGAATTCTCTGGTGCTCTCTGAGAGTTGAATTGTGGGCAAAAGCTGTGCCACATTCATTACACTCATACGGTTTCTCCCCTGTGTGAATTCTCTGATGTGATCTCAGACCAGATATACGGGCAAAAGTCTTCCCACATTCACTACATTCATACGGTTTCTCACCTGTGTGAATTCTCTGATGGGTACTGAGATTTGTCTTACGGGAAAAAGTTTTCCCACATGTATTACATTGATAGGGTTTCTCCCCTGTGTGAATTCTCTGATGTATACTGAGGTGTATCTTCCTGGAAAAAGTTTTTCCACATTCATTACATTCATAGGGTTTCTCCCCTGTGTGAATTCTCTGGTGTGTACTGAGATGTGATGTCTTGGAGAAAGTTTTCCCACATGCATTACATTCATAGGGTTTCTCCCCAGTGTGAATTCTTTGATGTACTTGGAGGGCTGAATTATGAATGAAACTTTTCTCACAGCCATTACATTCATAGGGTTTTTCACCTGTGTGAATTCTCTGATGTGCTCTAAGGGTTGAATTATGGGCAAAAGATCTCCCACAATCACTACATTCATACAGTTTCTCAACTGTGTGAATTCTCTGATGGGTACTGAGGTGTGTCTTCTGGGGAAAAGTTTTCCCACATGCATTACATTCATAGGGTTTCTCCCCTGTACGAATTCTCTGATGTGCACTGAGGTGTGTCTTGTTAGAGAAAGTTTTCCCACATGCAATACATTCATGGGGTTTGTTGCCTGTATGAATTCTCTTATGTGCTCTGATGTGTGTCTTGTTAGAGAATGTTTTCCCACATTCAATACATTCATTTGGTTTCTCCTCTGTGTGAATTCTCTGATGTTCTTTGATCTGTGCCATCCTGGAGAATGATTTCCCATATTCATTACTTTGATAGAGTTTAATCTCTGTGTGTGTTCTCTCATGTACTAAGAGGGCACACTTCTTGTAAGATTTCCCACAGTCATTGTTATCATAAGGTTTCTCTTTTGTGTGAAATGTCAGATGTTCACTGAGGTTTGACATCTGACAGAAAGTCTTCTCACATTCATTACAGTCATAGCGATGGGCCCCCATGTGAGTTCCAGGATAATGAATAGTGTGTGAATTTGAACAGAAGAATTTCCCACACTCCTCACATTCACAAGTCTTCTTCTCCGAATGGGTCCTCTGATGCTGAATGAGGTGTGCTTTCTGGTAAAAGAACTTCCTGAATTCATTACTTTCAAATGACTTCTCTCCTATATCATTTTCCTGATGTACACTGTAAAGTGAGTTTTGATGCAAGGATTTCCAATGTTTACCACATTGATAGAATTTCTCTTCTAACCGAGTTCTCTGATGTATTGTAAGATCTAAGTCCTGGTAGGAGGCACTTGTACATCCATTAAAAACACAGACCTTATCTCCAGTTTGTGTCTTCTGATGTACCAGATGGGCTGAGTTTTGGGTCAAGTTTTCCTCACATTTACTGCTTTCAAAAGCAATTCTTTTAACAGTTCTTGTAAAAGTCCTCTGAGGTTGAATGAGGAGTAAATTCTTGTTGAAATTATTTCCACTTTCATTACATTCATAGTGTGTCATAGTCATCTGAACTTTATCATATTCCACAATAGTAGCTTTGTCACAGGATCTCCCACATTCATTAAGATCAAAGCATTTCTTCCTTGTACCAGTTCTCCTGTGGTTAAATAGAGTTGCGTTATCACAGCTTTTCCCAAATATATCAGCCTTACATTATTCCTTTCTTGTTAGAGAACTCTTAACTATAACACAGACAAAAGTGTTATCATGTAAAACTTTTCCAAATTTATTACATTCAAAAGGTTGCTCCAGAGTTGGAAATTTCAGATGATCTTTCTTATCACTGAGAGCGTTCACATTTTTATACTCGTAAGATCTCTCTTTAGGATGAACTTTCTCATGTTTGATACCAAGCTGCAACTTTTCACATACATTCATGTAATCAACCTTTCTTGAATAGTTTCTATCATTAATAAGTAAGTCGGAAACAAGTGGCAAATTCATTCTACGTATGTCATATTCACAGGACATTTTTCCTGAAAAGATCTGAAGTTATATCCAGATTAATTAGTTTTCCTAACACTACCTGCCTTTCTTTACTCAATGGTAAAGAATTATCAATGAATATTACTTGCCAAAGAAGTTTTTCATGATTTTCCTGGTTCTCCTCAATGTGGACATCAACTTTGTAATACCCTAAAATTAGAAACATTAAAAACATCTTATTAAACTTCTTATTATGAGGAACTTATAATCATATTTTGTTATGCTTTATATTGTTTCGGATCATGTTTTCAAAGATTAATAATTCATGCACACAGACAGAAATACAAGACACACACACTTTCTCTCTGCTCATCCACATTGTTTAAAAAAAAACAGAATTACTCCCAGTGGTAGCCAAAATGGAGCAGCTCCATTCTTCCAGGTCCTCCGTCTTGCAATTAAAAAATCCCTGGGGGAAAAACTCTCAGCAAAGTGGGAATAGAGGGATCATGCTCCACATAATAAAAGCCATATGTGACAAACCTACAGCCAACATCATACTCAATGGGCTAAATTAAAACCATTTCCCCTAAGAACAGGAATGAGAAAATAAATGTCTGCTTTCACCACTCTTGTTCAACATTGTACTAATAGACATAACCACAGTGATAAGACAAGAAGAAAAAAGAAAAGGCATCCAAGTTGGAAAGGAGAAATTAAAACTGTTATTATTCATAGATGACATGATATTGTACATAGAAAACTCTAAAGGCTCCATTAAAAACTACTAAATTTAATAAATGAATTGGAAAATGTAGCAGGAAACAAAATTAACACCCCAAAATTGATGGCATTTTTATACACCAACAATAAAATCTCAGAAAGAGGAAAAAAAACTTACCATTGCAACAAGAAAAATTAGGATACTTAGGAATAAACTTAACCAAGGAGATAAAAGACCTGTACTTGGAAAACTACAGGATGTTGAGAAAGAGATAGAGGGAGATATACACAAGCAGAAGAATATACTGTGTTCATGAATTGATAGAATCAATATTCTTAAAAATGTCCATACTGCCCAAAGCACTCTATAAATTCAATGCAATCCCTTTTAAAATACCAACAGCATAGTTCACAGATCTAGAACAAACATTTCAAAAATTTATAGTGAACCAAAAAAGACCCTAAACAGTGGCAGCAATCCTGAGAAAGAACAAAGTTGAAGGCATCACAATACCAAATATCAAGTTATACTACAAAGCCACTCTACTCAAAATAGTCTAGGACTGGCACAAGAACAGGCATTTGGTGAATGGAATGGAAAAGAGAACTTAGAAGTTGACCCAATCTATTACATTCACTTACTGTTTGATAAAGGAGGCAAGAGCATACAATGGAGTGAAGAGACTTTCTTCATTAAATGGTGTTGGGAAAATTGGACAGGGACATGCCAAAAAATGAAACTAGACCACAAACTTAACACCACACACAAGAAAAAACTCAAAGTGGATAAAAGACTTAAGTGTAAGACATTAAACCATAAAAATCTTGAAAGAAACCATAGGCAGCAAAATCTCAGACATCTCTCATAGCAATATGGTTACCAATACATCTCCAAGGGTAAGGAAACTAAATGGAACTACCCAATCTAATAAAAGAATAATATACAAATTGACTGTGCATCTGCTATACCCACAAGCCACACCCACCAATTAGGAGTGAGTATGCAAAATAACCCACCCAAGATGACTGTGGCCATGCAGGGAGCAGAACTTTTGGGTTTTCCCAACAATAGAGGAAGCCAAACTTCCTGCACACCTGGGCCAGCCCAAGGCCTCTTCTGAAGGCTATAAAGTTTCAATTGTAGAAGATAAATAAATCCCAACAAAAATGGCTGTGGCCACGGAGAGAATAGGAGGTGACTAGGCCTGCAGGGGAGGGCAATTAGGGGCAATCAGGCTGGCAATTAGGGGTAATCAGTTGCTAGGGGGTGATCAGGCTGGCAGGCAGAAGCAGTTAGGGGCAATCAGGAAGGCAGGCAGATGAGCAGTTGGGAGCCAGCAGTCCTGGATTGGAAGAGGGAAGTCCGACTGCCTGTTTAGGCCTGATCCTACTGGTAGGATCGAGCCTAAATGGGCAATTGGACATCCCTCAAGGGGTCCCAGATTGGAGAGGGTGCAGGCTGGGCTGAGGGACACACACCCCATGCACGAATTTCATGCACCAGGCCTCTAGTATCAAAATATAAAGCTTCTGCACAGCAAAAGAAATCATGGACAAAATAACAAGAGAGCTCACTACATGGGAAAACATTTTTGCATTATGATACATCTGATAACGAGTTAATTTTCAAAATATACAACCTTAGTACACTACTGGTGGGAATGCAGACTTGTGTAGCCACTGTGAAAAACAGTAACAAGTTTCCTCAAAAGATTAAAAATGGAACTCCCATTTGACCCAAAGATCCCACTTCCAGGAATATATCCTAAGAAGCCTGAAACACCAATCAAAAAGAATATGAATATATGCACTCCTATGTTCACAGCAATGCAATTTACAATAGCTAGGATCTGGAAATAGTCCAAGTACCCAACAATAGATGAATGGATAAAAAAAGCTGTGGTATAGCTACACAATGGAATACTACAAAGCTGTAAAAAAAGAAAGAATTTTTACCATTTGCAACAGCATGGATAGATCTGGATAGTATTATGAAAAGTGAAATATGCCAGTCAAAAAAAGATATGTATGACATGATTTCACCCATATGTGGAATCTAATAGACAAAATGAACTGTTGAATAAAATAAATCCAGAGACATAGAAGCATGAAACAGACTGATGAATTTCAGAGGGAAGACGGGGGTGGAGTGGATGGGAGGGGAGTGATTAACCTGGGAACTTATATGCATTTTTGCACAGCCCATGGGCAGAAAATAGAGTAGTGAAGGCCTGTGAGGGTTGGGTATGGATAGGAGGGATCAATGTGAAAAAACACAAAGTGGACATCTGTAATACTTTCGACAATAAAGATAAATTTAAAAACAATAAGTAATAAAAAATAAAAATCCCTGGGGAGAGAAAATTAACAAAACAAATGAAGATGCTACGAAATAAAAAGAAGATAGACTTGGAGAATTAAAGAATGAATGGCTGTATTTTCTTTCTGCTTCCCATATAGTTTATGTGGGGCATAGTATATGAAGAAGCCTGCAATCTATCCTATCTAATAAAAGAGTAATATGCAAATTGACTGTACCTCCGCTACACCACCAGCCATGCCTACCAGCCAATCAGAGAGAGCATGCAAATTAACCCAAATAAGGTGGCTACGGCCACAGAGAAGCAGAAGGGAGGCTTGGGTTGCACCTGGCGATGGAGGAAGCCAAGCTTCCTGCACACCCTGGCCATCCAGGCCTCTGCTTAAGGCAACAAAGTTTCAATGGCTGCTGCTGCAGAGCTAGCAGAAGGCTTGGCTCTGCTCCAGGCTACAAAATTTCAATTGTAGAAGATAAATAAATCCCAGATACCAGGGCCTCCTACTGGGTCACCAGGGGGCGTGGCCAGCCTGAAAACCACCACAGGCCCCTCCCCCAAGGCTACCCCATGCCCCAAGGGAACACCCACCCAGATCCAGGACACCCTTCAGGGCAAACCAGCTGGCCCTCACCCGTGCACCAGGCCTCTATCCTATCTAATAAAAGAGTAATATGCAGATTGACCATCACTCCAACACACAAGATGACTGCCCCCATGTTGTCAAAAGATCCTGCCCCCATGTGGACACAAGTTCGCCACCACAAGAAGGCCAGCAGGGGAGGGCATCTGGGAGGAACCAGGCCTGCAGGGGAGGGTGGTTAGGGGTGACCAGACTGGCAGAGGAGAGAAGTTGAGGGTGACCGAACCTGCAGGGAAGGCCAGTTGCAGGGGACCCAGGCCTGCAGGAGAGGGCAGTTAGGGGTGACCAGGCCTGCGGGGGGGCAGTTAGTCATCAATCAGGCTTGCAGGGGAATGGTTAGGGGGTGATCAGGCTGGCAGGCAGGAGCAGTTAGGGGCAATCAGGAAGGCAGGCATTCGAGCAGTTGGGAACCAGCAGAACTGGATTGTGAGAGGTATGTCCGATTGGGCCTAAACGGGTAGTCCGACATCCCTCAAGGGGTGCCAGATTGGTGAGGGAGCAGGCTGGGATGAAGGATACCCCTCCATGCACGAATTTTGTGCACCAGGCCTCTAGTGTTAAATAATAGGCAGAGACAAAAGAGTCCCAATAAAAACCTGTAGCTTCTAGCCAAAGATCTGAAAAAAAGGTGGTCTAACACAGTGATTGGCAAATCACGACTCACAAGCCACACATGGCTATTTGGACCCTTGAATGTTCTAATGCCATTTCTTCAAAATAGACTCGCCCAGACCAAAAACCGACTTCTGCACATGGGCCACAAAGTTTCAATCGCCCTATATGTACACGCCCACATGTGATATTTTGTGGAAGAGCCACACTCAAGGGGCCAAAGAGCCGCATGTGGCTCGCGAGCTGCGGTTTGCTGACCACTGGTCTAACAGAACAGAAAAACTTTTTGAAAATATCCACCATACTCATGCTTCCCTGTCCTCACCACCACCCTCCCCCCCATAAAAAGGGAAAAAAAGAAACACTTCCCGTGGTTCTACCACAGATATACCAGTAAAGTATTTTCATACTTTGCAAAATTTTCCTCCATGAGCCAAATGAAAGTTCATAAGAAAGATTATGAAACATTCTGAGCAGTCTCTATTCTGGGAGATGATGGCAGTATATACTGCCATAATTCCACGTGAAACCATATTTTACCTACCTTTAAAATTTGGGTGGCAATAGGAACAAAGCTGTTGGTTCAGGGCACTGGTGCCCAATGCATGACAGGCAGGAGGAAAAAAAAGGAAAACAAAAAAGAAGTACAGCAAAAAGAGGGAGCAGGAATACATGGTAGGCCCAATATTACAGCAAAGAGAAATGAAATGACATGTGTACAAAGTATACCCTCCAAACCCAAAGATACAAATACCCTAAAAAGCAGCTGAATTTCACATTATTATCAAATGTACACATGACTATTCATTCAGACAGACCACATTATGGGCTGTAAGACAAAGCTTTACATACATTTTAAAATTATATAAAATATCTCAATCCACTGAAAAATTATACTAGAAATTAGTAACATAAGGTTATCTTAAAAAATCAAATATATATATTTGTAAATTAATATGCTTCTAATTAAATCATGGGTCACAATGTACAGCTAATAGGAAATTAAGGTATTTAAAGTGAATGAAAACAAAAATGGTTCAAAACATAGAAATTTGTGGGATGCAGCTGAAATAGCACTGTGATAAATTCATAGCTTGAAATGTTTTATAATAGCAAAAACAATCTACAAACAGTAACCTAAGCTTCCACGTTAAGAAACTATACAGATGCCGAGACCAGTTTGGCTCAGTGGATAGAGCATCGGCCTGCGGACTGAAAGGTCCCAGGTTCGATTCCGGTCAAGGGCATGTATCCTCGTTGCGGGCACATCTCCACTGTGGGGCGTGCAGGAGGCGGCTGATCGATGTCTCTCTCTCATTGATGTTTCTTTCTATCTCTCTCCCTTCCTCTCTGTAAAAAATCAATGAAAATATATTTTAAAAAAAAAGAAAGAAACTACACAGAGCCCCAGATAGATGGCTCAATGGGTTGGAGTGTCATTCCCTATGCCAAAAAATTGCAGTTTCAATTCCCAGTCTGGGCACATATCTAGGTTGCAGGTTTAGTCCCTCATCAGGGCATGTAAGAGGCAACCAATTAATGTTTCTCTGTGTGTGTCTCATATCACTCTCTCTGTAAAATCAATGAATATATCTTTGGATAAGAATAAAAAAAACTACACAAATAAAAGTTAAATCTAAAGAAAGAAGAAGAAAATAATAAAAGGTTAGCAAATATAGTGAAATTCAAAACAACAGAAAAATCAAATCAAAGCTTACTTCTTCGAAAAAAAATTTTTTACATGATAAAAACAAACCAAGGAAAAACAAGAAGACACGTTATCAATATCAGAAATAAATACAAGGGGATATAACTATAGCTACAACAAACATTAAAGAGATAATAAAAGAATATTGAGAGAAACTCTATGCCCATAAGTTTAACAATTTATACGAAAGGACAAATTTCTTAAAAACAAAAAAACTACTAAACTCACTCATAAAGAAAGAAAAGTCCCAAATAGATCTAGTTAAGAAATTGAATATGCAGTTAAAAAAAATATATATATATACACATACATACATATATATATATGGTCAAAAAAAAAAAAAAAAAAACCAGCTCCAGGACCAGATGGTGTTAACAACTGAATTTTACCAAACTTTTAAAGAAGAAATATCTATTTTTACATAATCTCTTCAAAAAATTACAATATGTGGATTTCCTGAATCATTTTAAGGCCTGTGTCCTCACAGCAAAACCAAAGATAATTCAAGAAACGAAACCTACAGACCAATATCCCTCATGACAATAAATATAAAAATACTAAAAACTAATAACTAGCCCTGGCTGGTTTGGCTCATGGTTAGAGTGTAGGCCTGCAGACTGAAGGTTCACAGGTTCGATTTCAGTCAAGGGCAAGTACCTCCACTGCAGGCTTGGTTCCTGACTCCAGTCGGGGAGTGTGCAGGAGGCAACTAATCAGTGTCTCTCTCTCTCTCTCACAAAGATGTTTTTCTATCTCTGTCTCTCCCTTCCATTCTCTCTTAAAAAAAAAAAAAAATCAATGAAAAATATCCTCAGATGAGGTTTAGTAAAATAATAAAGTAGCTAAAGGAACACAACTATATATAAAAATAAATAATTAATCAGGATCAAATGGGATTCATGTCAAGAATGCAAAGTTGCCAATAGTAAAAAAAAAAAAAATCAATCAACGTAATCCATATTAACTGTCTAAAATATTAATACAAACAACCACGTCAATTAAGATAAAATATTTCATTAAATTGAAAATTCAACCATTAATCTAATAAAAGGAATCTATAAAAAGTCTATAACTAACATCATACTTAACAGAGACTGAATACTTTAACACTTGGAAGAAATAAAAAGGTGTTTACTCTCAAAAGCAGAAAAAGGTGTTGAATAGAAAGTGTTCACTCCTACTAGAGATTGTAATGGAAGTTCCAACCAATGCAATAAAGCAAGAATAAAAATGAAAGATACAAAGTCTACAAAAAAAAAATCACCAAAAAATTCTTTTAGAAAACTCCATAAACTAAATGTTTTCAGTGAAGTCAAAATATAGAGCTAATATGCAAAAGCCAATAATATACAAATAGTTGATCAATTGGAATTTGAAATTAGATATACAAGATAATTTACCGTAGTACACACACACACCCCAGAAAACTGCTGATGAAAGAAATCCTAAATAAATGGAGAGGTAAATGTTATTTATGAATTAGAATACAATATATTATTAACATGTCGATTATCTTTATTTTGATCTATAGATTTAATATAATCCAAGCTGAAATGCCATATAGAAAGCTGATGAACTCACACTACTCAATTTCAAAAATTAACTACTGTAGCAATGTTAACAGATGAATAAAAAATAATAGATGCCACAGAAATATACAATCTTAGACATACAAAGCATATATACAGATATATGAAAATTGCACTCATCTGTTTTTCTGAGATCATGCAAGTACTACTCAATGCAGAAATGATCATCATTTCAACATATGGTGCTAAAATAACTGAACACCTTTTTCAAAAATTATACCTCACACTTTCTATAAAAACTAACACTAAATGGATAACGAAACACAAAATGTGGAATTTAAAATTTTCTAGAAAAAAAAATCACAGGAATAAATCTGATTCTAGTGATTCTTGGCAGGATAACAAAAGCATGATCCTTACAGAAAATTAAAGAATGGACTTTATAAAGTTATTGTTTAGTCTTAACCAGCCTCCTCTGAAATTATGCCAATAGAAGAATGGGGAGCAGCTCCAATACAGCCAAGTGGGAAAAAAGTTCAGGTAAGCCACTAAACCTCTGTAGATACCTCTGGGAGTTGGAGGACAAAGTTGACACATTAACACTGAGCAGGGGTGAGAGACCTGGCTCCCACAAGCCTTCAGTAATAGTAACAACCCAGTAATTTTATCAGGTGCAACTGTCCCTTATTTAAGTACTAGAGGCCCAGTGCAGGACATTCGTGCACTGGGGCGGGGGAGGAGGGACCCTCAGCCCAGCCTGTGCCCTCTCGCAGTCCAAACCCCTCGGGGGCTGATAGGCTCCCCAGGAGTGGGCATAAGCCAGCAGTGAGACATCCTCTTAGGCAGTGGTTCTTAACCTGTGGCTCACGACCCCTTTGGGGGTCGAATGACCTTTTCACAGGGGTCGCCTAAGACCAGCGGAAAACACCTATTTCCCATGGTCTTAGGAACCAACAGACCGCTCCTCGGTGTAGCAAAGTGTAGCAATGTAGTTTACTGTTGTCATATGAAGACTGTTACCCATGCTACACCACGATTCAAGACAAAATTTCATTTATTTGTAATTAGAAATAAATATTTCACAATATATAATTACATATTGTTTTTGTGATTAATCACTATGCTTTAATTATGTTCAATTTGTAACAATGAAAATACATCCTGTATATCAGATATTTACATTACAGTTCATAACAGTAGCAAAATTACAGTTATGAAGTAGCAACAGAAATCATTTTATGGTTGGGGGTCACCACCACATGAGGAGCTGTATTAAAGGGTCGCGGCATTAGGAAGGTTGAGAACCACTGCTCTAAGGGGTCCTTTGCACTACTGCGGAGGAAGGAGAGGATCCCTCCACCGCCATTGCGCTCACCAGCCATGAGCCCAGCTTCTGGCTGAGCAGTGCTCCCCATGCGAGCACACTGATCACCAGGGGCAGATCCTGCATTGAGCATTTGTCTGCCCTCTGGTGGTTAGTGCATGTCATAGCAACCCATCATTCAGCTGTTTGGTCAATTTGCGTATTAGGATTTTATTATTTAAGGATATCTTTTTTAGCCAATCACTATGACCCAATCATTTATATTTAGTGACTGGGAAACATGTTTGATTGAAATTTTGTCAACCTTTACGTTACACTACCTATTTAAATGGCTTCACAACAAAAACTTTCAGTGAAAATATTTACTTAAAGATATTTTACTTTTTTGCTTGAGGAACTACATTGAAACTATGACTTCTGAAATTCCTGGAATTTTTTATTAGTTTACACAAAGGGCAATAGCATATAAAAAGATGGTTGGCATCATTAGTGATCAGAGAAACTATAATGGACTAACTAGAGGCCCAGTGCATGATATTCATGCACTCAGGGGTGGGGGAGTGGGGAAGGCAGTCCCCTCAGCCCAGCTTGAGCCCTTTAGCTGTCTGGGAGCCATCAGTCAGACATCCTTAGCGCTGCCGTGGAGGCGAGAGAAGCTCCAACCACTGCCATTGCACTCACCAGCCATTACCCTGGCTTGTGGCTGAGCAGTGCACCCCTGTGTGAGTGCATTGACCACCAGGGGGCAGCTCCTGCATTGAGCATTTGCCCCTTGGTGGTCAGTGCATGTCATAGCGACCAGTCATTCTGCCATTTGGTCGATTTGCATATTACCTTTTTACTACATAGGATTGCATCCCCCCATCCCAGTTCACAGTTGGAAGCCTTAACTCCCAATCCTATCTAATAAAAGAGTAATATGCAAATTGACCATACCTCCACCACACTCAAGCCACGCCCACCAGCCACCCCCACCAGCCAATCAGAGTGAGTATACAAATTAACCCAATCAAGATGGATACGGCCACACAGAGAGTAGGAAAGAGGCTTGGGTTGGTGATGGAGGAAGCCAAGCTTTCCACAAAGCCTCGCTGGCCGAGGCCTCCGCTTAAGGCAACAAAGTTTTAATGGCTGCCACCACAGAGAGAGGCGTGGGTTGCCCCTGGCGATGGAGGAAGCCAAGCTTTCTACACACCCTGGTTGACCCAGGCCTCTGCTTAAGGCAACAAAGTTTCAATGGCTGTGTGAGCAGAAGGCTTGGCTCCTCTCCAGGCTACAAAGTTTCAATTGTAGAAGATAAATAAATCCCAGATACCAGGGTCTCTGCTTGGGTCGCTGGGGGTGTTGCCAACCTGCAAACCACCACAGGCCCCTTGCCCAGGCCACCTTACATCCCAAGGGAACACCCACTCTGATCCAGGACACTCTTCAGGGAAAACCAGCTGGCCCCCACCCATGCACCAGGCCTCTATCTAATAAAAGAGTAATGTGCAGACTAACTATCACTCCAACACACAAGATGACTGCCCCCATGGAGTCAAAAGATCCTACCCCCACGTGGACACAAGAAGGCTAGCAGGGGAGGGCAGATGGCAGGATCAGGCCTGTAAGGGAGGGACCAGGCCAGCAGAGGAGGGAAGTTAAGGATGACCGGGTCTGCAGACAAGAGCAGTTGGCGGGGACCCAGACCTGCAGGGGAGGGCAGATAGGGGTGACCAGGCCTGCAGGGGAAGGCAGTTAGGCATCAATCAGGCTGGCAGGGGAGTGGTTAGGGGGTGATCAGGCTGGCAAGCAGAAGCGGTTAGGGGCAATCAGAAAGGCAGGCAGGTGAGCAGTTGGGAGCCAGCAGTCCTGGATAGTAAGAGGGATGTCCGATTGCCCATTTAGGATCAGGCCTAAAACCTTTAGAGAGGTAATTAAGATTAAATGAAGTCATAAAGGTGAGGTCCTAATAAATGTATAAAGATATATAAATCTATAGAACTGGTGTCCTTATAAAAACAGGAAGAGCCGTCAGAGCTTTCTCTCTCCGCGGGTGCAGAGGAAAAGTCATATGAGGATACACGGAGAAGGTGTTCACCTGCAAGCCAGGAAGAGAGGCCTCACCAGAAATCTACCCTGCTGGCACCATGATGTTAAGACTTTCAGCCGCCAGAACTGGGAGAAATATACTTCTATTATTTAACACATTAAGCACCATGTGAGACAACTGGTGACTGACACTATACTTTCCATCCAGATCAGTCAGTCACTGGTGCTGCCAACATATCAGTGAAAGCGGATATCGAGGGCTAAATAGAAAGGAAGATAAAACAGGCTTGGCACTTAATTTGTTAAACCACCCAGACTATGGTATTATGTAATGCCAGCCCAGTTGACTAATATAAAAATGCAAATCAAAACCTCAATGGCATAACATTTCACATTCACTATGGTGTCTACAATCAAAAGTTAGGTAATAGCCAAGACTGGTTTGGCTCAGTGGATAGAGCGTCAGCTTGAGGACTGAAAGGTCCCGGGTTCAGTTCCGGTTGGGGGCACGTACCTTGCTTGCGGGCACATCTCCACTGTGGGGCATGCAGGAGGCGGCTGATCGATGTCTTTCTCTCATCGATGTTTCTGACTTTCTATCTCTCTCCCTTCCTCTCTGTAAAAAAATCAATAAAATATATTAAAAAAAAAAAAAGTCAGGTAATAAGTGCTAGTGAAGATATGGAGGACCCAGAACCTTCAGGGATGTGCGATGGTACAGCCACTTTGGGAAACAGTCTGGCAGTTCCACAGAGTTACCATATAACCCAGAAATTCCATTCCTCTCTAGAAACCGATATAAAAAAAGCTTATGTCCAACCAAAACCTTGTAAATGAATGATTATATTAGCATTACTCAATAATAGCCAAGAGATAGCATCCTAAATGTCCACTGACTGATGAATGAGCAAACAAATGTGGTATATTCAATGAAATATTATTCTTTCCATAAAAAGGATGAAATATTATACATGCTATAATATGAACCTTGTAATACAAAGTGGAAAAAAAAAAAACAATCACAAAAGAACACATAATGTGTAATTCTACTTATATGAAATGTCCAGAATAGCCAAATCCATAGAAACAGAAGTAGATTAGTGGTTGCTAGGCCTGAATAGGCCAGAGGATAGGGAGGTAATAGCTAAATGGCATGAAGTTTCTCTCAAATGTAAAGAAACCTGACTGTGGTGTTTGCATATGTCTATGAATATAATAAAATCCACTGAATTAATTGTACACTTTAAATGGGTTAATTATATGACATGCAAATTATATCTCAATAAAACTATTTAAAAGCAAAAACAACTTTCTAAAGTGTTTCCCTTAAAGGTCTAACCACCCCAAGAGTTTCCTTTTGTCTGTGCTCACCTGGGTAACTCTGGCTTAGGAATTCTTCCTCTAAGGACCAGGGCTCTTCACCTTGCTCCAACTTTAAGATCACCTGCGGTTTGGTAATGCAATACCCTGTGAACATAACAACTGAGGGTATATATAGAGCAGATCCATGGACTTTTTGGTGTTTGAAGATGGAGAAAGATATAGCAACAAGAGCAAAATAAAGGTACCTGTTTGCAGTTTTTAATGGGAAAGTAATGATACAAACATTGTTTCTATTTCTCTAAAGGTTTCAGTTACTTAGGCCCATTAATCAAAAGCCTAAACATTAATCTCTCTAAAGAATCCATGTGTTTTGATAATTAGAAAAAGAAGAAATATATTCTAAAGGGAGTTGCAGGGGAAGGGCTGCTCACCAATGGAGACGAGGTGGCTGTAGTTCTCCAGCATCACCTCTCTGTAGAGGGTCCTCTGCCCAGGACCCAGACATTGCCACTCATCCCAGGTGAGCTCCACAGCCACATCTTTGAATGACACTGATCCCTGTAATAACATTTTGTTAAAAATTATGTAACTAAGAAAATACATTTGAGAACTACTATTTTCCTATTTACTCTAAAGGCAGATATCAAGGATGTCTAATTTTAACTTAATTTGTTTTTAACTGTGGAGTTACTCTATTAGCTTCTAATGTATCATAATTCATTTATATTTATGAACTAGAGGCCCAGTGCATAAATTCATGCACAGGTGGGGTCTGGCCCATCCCAATTGCAGCTGATCTGGTCAGGCCAGCTGAGGGGAGGGGATGTGGGAGGTTGGCCATCCGGTGAGAGGGGCCTCAGGCAGTTGGCTGGTATACCCCACACCCTGGTGAAACTCCTGGTCTAACTCCAGTAAGGAGGACAATTTGCATATTAGCCTTTTATTATATAAGATTATAGTTTTGTTTTGTTTTTGTTAACCTTCACCCGAGGATATTTTTCCATTGATTGTTTTAGAGCAAAAGGGAGGGAGGGGGACAGGAGGTGAGGGAGAGAAAGAAATATCGATGTGAGAGAAACACATCAATTGGCTGCCTCTGGCACGCACCCTGTCTAAGGCCTGGGATAGAACCTACAACTCATGTATGTGCTCTTGACCAGGAATCAACCCATGACCCTTCAGTATGCAGGCCAACACTCTAACCACTAAGCCAAACAAGCCGGGCCAAATAACAGATTTTTAAGACAAAAAAAAATCCAGTGTAAAGAGACATCTTACAACTCTTCTACATCCCAAGTGATTATCCTGGGTATTCTAGAGAATTCTAGGATGTTCAATCCCTCCTTGGACATCATTACCATAAATAATGGGAGTCAAGAAAGAGATACATGTAAGCTGTGGAGATATCATACATGATTGTGCTTATGAATAAATAAATGTATAAAGATATATAAATCTAGAGCTCATGAAGAGCAAAGAACAACCTTACCACAGAGGTGGAATCAGAGAGACCAGTGTGAGAGAATACAATCTACACTGAAGTAACAGCAACTGCTGTACAGATAGGGAAGTAGTCACAGTGCAGAAGCAGCAACCAATGTGATAACTTTCTTACAGAGCCTCCCATTCTAGCAATGAGCTGCTCCTGGAATGCTGGTGCCAAATACTGACTTAAGACACATAAGCAAAACAATGTGCTACAAGTTCTAATGTGACAGATCTGTTCATGTTGCTGCTAAAGGGGCTAGGGAATGTAAAGCTGCAACTGTCCCTTAAACTAGGATACACATGGTTTTAGAACACAGAAAGGAAGTCAAGGATGGAGACAAACACTAAGGAGTTACTAGCAATTTCAGAAGTAACTGAAGTTATCAAAAGGAGTCAGACAGCAACTTGAGCATAAAGGAAGTGAGCAAAGAAAAGTACCAAAAACAACATTTGAGGAATATTAAAGAGGCTGGTAGAGCCCTACTGGTGTTGCTCAATGGTTAGAGCATTTGGCCTGTGCACTGACGGGTCATGAATTTAATTCCTGGTCAAGAGCACATACCTTGGTTGCAGGTTCAATCGCCAGGTCCAGTCAGGGTCTGGTTAGGGCTCATGTAGAAGGCAACCAACCAACCAATGTGTCTCACATTGATGATTTTCTCTATCTCTATCTCTCTCTGTCTCTCCCTCATTACCGCTCCCTTTTCCTCTCCTTCCCTTCCATTCTCTCTCTAAAAATTAATAGAAAAAATATCCTCGGTGAGGATTAACAAATAAAAATAATCTACATAATAAAAGCCTAAGCAACCATTATGGCGGAACAAGCAGAACAATCAGTCATTATGACGTGCACTGACCACTAAGGGGCAGATGCTCAACGCAGGAGCTGCCCCTTGGTGGTCAGTTCGCCCCCACAGGGGAAGCACAGCTCAGACAGAAACCAGGCTCACAGCGCTGGTGAGCACAGCCGTGGTGGCGGGAGCCTCTCCTGCCTCCACAGCAGCTCTAAAAAGCAGCAAGCCGAGTGGTAAGGAGAAGCGAGCAAGCAGGCAGTAAGGAGCAAGGGGTCCCAGACTACAAGATGGTATGATGGGGAGTGGGCCTAAGCGGTAGGCAGACATCCCCCGAGGGGTCCCAGGCTGCCAGAGGGCATAGGCTAGGCTGAGAAACCCCTCCCCACCACAGTGCACAAATTTCGTGCACCAGGCCTCTAGTAATAATAAACAAAGACGCTGGCAGAAAAAGCAGAGGCCACAAAGCCAAAGAACTTTTTAAAAAGTAGTAATAGATGCATGAGAGAGCAAAGTCTTGGAAAGTGAAAAAAGGGAAAGTTTCCACAAGTCTTCAAAGGGGCTGGTGGTGAGAAGCAGAGTGTTGCTGTTCAAGGAGCATAGGTTTCACTTGTGAAAAACATTATGTTCTACAACACTGTGCCTCTAGTTAACACTGAATTGTACACATAAAAATTTGTTGAGAGTAGATCTTATCAGAATTAAAAAATAGAAAGAAAAGAGATTAAGAGATAAGAGGATAGACACAATCCAATTACATGTCCGTTCATGTCTTCATAATTGAGTAAATACTTCCTTTGTATGAAGCTCAAAACTAGTAGCTGGGAACTAAAACAAATGAGTACAAGAACAGAAACCCTTCTCATTAAATTTATTTTAATCTAAAAAATTAAAGAAAATCCTATATAATAAAAAGCTAATATGCAAATTAACCAACGGTAGAACAACTGGTCACTATGACCTGTACTGACCACCAAGGAGCAGATGCTCAATGCAGGAGCTGCCTCTGGTGTTCAGTGTGTTCCCACAGGGGGAGCGCCACTCAGCCAGAAGCTGGGTGATGGGTGGTGCGCGCAGCGGTGGTGATGGGAGCCTCTACCACCTCTGAGGCAGCGCTAAGAATGTCTGTCAGTCGGACATTCCCCAAGGGGTCCTGAATTGCAAGAGGGCACAGGCTGGGCTGAGGGACCCCCACTCAAGTGCACAATTTTCATGCACTAGGCATCTAGTTTAATTATATTTTTCAAAACTAAAAAACTAGTGAGAAAAATGGAATTTTTTCATTTTTTGTTAAACTTTAATATCTGACTTAATGAAATGCAGCTGGATTTTTTTTTTTTTTAATTAAGCTAACAAGTGATTTAGGTAAAAATGTTGAAGCAGGGATCCCAGAAAATTATCTTCTCCACTAAAGCAATGAAAAAAACTGGCAAAAATTATAGAAGTTAGGAAAGGCAATCTGTGGAAATATACAAAGAAAATGGCTGACTCACAGTTAGAACAATATTGTGTCCTTTTAATTTACCCCTCTCTCTTCAAATCTGAAGTAGTTTGAGAACCAACAGTCTGCAACCAGCAGACTATAAGAGGGTTGGATTTCCATCAAATCAAAACCTCATTTCCAAAATCTATCCTCCTCAGACTATTAGAAAAATTCAAGAGGAAGGAACACTTCCAAGCTCATTCTATGAAGCCAGCATTACCCTAATACCAAAACCAGAAAGAGACAACACAATGAAAGAAAATTACAGGCCTATATTCCTCATGCCAAAATCCTCAACAAAATTCTACTAAGTCAGATCCAGCAGTACATCAGAAAGATTATACACCATGACCAAGTTGGATTTATTCCGGGGATACAAGATGGTACAATATCCACAAATCAATAAACAAACTGAGAGATAAAAATCACAGTCATATCAATTGATGCAGAAAATGCATTTGATAAAATCCAACACACTTTCTTGATAAAAACTTTCAGTAAAGCGGGAATAGAAATATCATACCTCAACATAATAAAAGCCGTATATGGCAAACCCACAGCTAACTCATATACAATGAGCAAAAACTAAAACCATTTCCCCTAAAAACAGGAACAAGACAGGGATGCCTCCTCTCGTCACTCCTGTTTGACATAGTACTGGAAGTACTAGCCATTGCGATCACACAAGAAGAAAAAATAAAAGGCATCCAAATTGAAAAAGAAGAAGTAAAACTGTACTTATTCACAGATGACATGATACTGTACATAAAAAACCCTAAAGACTCCATCAAAAAATTATTATATTTAATAAATGAATTCAGCAATGGAGCAGGATATAAAATTAATGTCAAGCTATCTATAGCATTTCTATATAGAACTGCTATATAGTGAACTTACAGAAAGAGAGACTAAAAAAATTAATTCCATTTACCATCGCACCAAAAAAAATTAAGATACCTAGGAATAAACTTAACTAAGGATGTAAAAGACCTGTAATCTGAAAATTACAGGACACTGAAAAAAGAGACAGAGGAAGACATAAACAGATGGAAAAATATACCATGTTCATGGATTGGTAGAATCAACATCATTAAAATGTTCATACTACCCAAAGCAATTTGTAGATTCAATGCACTTCCCATTAAAATACCAACAGCATGTTTCACAGACCTGGAATGAACTCTCTAAAAATTCATCTGGAATTAAAAAAAGACCCCAATTAGCTGCAGCAATTCAGAGAAAGAAGAACAAAGTAGTGGGATCTCAATACCATATTTTAAGCTGTATTACAAAGCCAGTGTTCTCAAAACTGCCTGGTACTGGCACAGGAACAGGCATATAGATCAATGAAATAGAATAAAGAACCCAGAAATTGACCCAAACCACTATGTTCAATTAATATTTGACAAAGGAGGCAAGACCATACAATGGAGACAGTCTCTTCAACAAATGGTTAGGAAAATTAGACAGATACATGCACAGAAATGAAACTAGATCACCAACTTATACCATATACAAAAATAACCGCAAAATGGAAAAGTACTTAAACACAAGACAGGAAACCATAAAAATACTAGAGGAATCCACAGGCAGCAAAATTTCAGAACCTGTCGAAGCAATTTCTTCACTGATACAGCTCAGAAGACAATGGACACTAAAGAGAAAATAAACAAATGGGACTACATCAAAATAAAAAGCTTCTGCACAACAAAAGCAGTCATCAATAAAACAAGAAAGCCACTGCATGGGAGAACATATTTGCCAATGTTATCACTGATAAGGGTTTAATCTCCAAAATTTACAGGGAACTCATACAACTTAACAAAAGGAAGATAAACAATCCAATCAAAAATGGGCAATGGACCTAAATAAATACTTTTCAAAAGAAGACATAAGGAAGGCCATGAGACATATGAAAACATGCTCAAAGTCACTAATCATCCAAGAGGTGCAAATCAAAATGACAATGCTGTACCATCTTACAGCTATCATTAACAAATCAACAAACGACAAGCACTGACGAGGATGCGGAGAAAAAGGAACCCTCATGCACTGTTGGTGGGAATGCAGGCTGGTGCAGTCACCGTGGAGAACAGTATGGAGTTTCTTCAAAAAATTAAAAATGGAACTCCCATTTGACTCAGTGATCCCACTTCTAGGAATATATCCCAAGAAACTAGAAACACCAATCAGAAAGGATATATGCACCCCTATGTTCATAGCAGCACAATTTACAATAGCTAAGATTTGGAAACGGCTTAAGTGCCTACCAGCAGATGAGTGGATCAAAAAATTACAAAATGGGATACTACACTGCAGTAAAAAAGAAGGAGTTCTTACCATCTGTAACAGCATGGATGGACCTGTAGAGCATTATGCTAAGCCAGTGGTCGGCAAACTGCGGCTTGCAAGCCCCATGCGGTTTGCGGCTCTGTTGAGTAATGAGTTTGCCGACCACTGTGCTAAGCGAAATAAGCCAGTCAAAGAAAGATAATATCACATGATCTCACTCATTTATGGAATATAATGAACAACATAAACTGATGAACAAAAACACAGATCCAGAGACAGAGAAGCATTCATCAGACCATCAAACCTCAGAGGGAAAGTAGAGGAAGGGAGGGATAAAGGGGGAGAGATCAACCAAAGGACTTGTATGCATGCATGTAAGCCTAACCAATGGACACAGACAACAGGGGGGTGAGGGCATGATTAGGGGTGTTGGCGGGAGGGCAAGGGGGCGATAAGGACACATGTTAATACCTTAATCATTAAAGAAAAAAAATTAAAACCACAAAAAACAAAAAACACATCATTCCCAGAAAACTATCATCATTGGGTCTATTTGGTGGTTGCCTGAAAGACCCCGCTTACAAGGAAGTCTTTATTTGAGCTAACTTCGAGCTTACATAGTGGGAATAAACTATCTTCAGAGGCATCTGTCAAAACATTGAAAGACAAAAAAACAAACATTGAAAGGCATTTGTTTAACTTAGTGGCTACCAGAGGTGGTGAATAAAATTGCAGGGGCAAACAATGACCAATCGAGTTTAAAAGGAAATGCTGGGGAATGAACTGTCAATAAAGATTCTGTAAAGCTCCTGTATACCATATTTCTGAGAATCTGGAAGGCCACTTACATGCAGTTTGTATTTATGCAAAATGGGAACTGTGGACCACTTTGCAGGAGATGGGAGCCTTGTGTTGAGAGGGATGGGTGACATCAGGCTGCACACGAAAAGGCACTTCAGTGATGGCTGGTGAGGATGCATGTGCAGGGAAGGTATGACCGGCCAGAGCTGATGAAATCCTGAGCGCTAGGTTTCCTTTATTCTGCCCTCACTCCAGATTCTGAGTAATTTTGAGGATATTCAATTGAAGCATCAGAAAAATGTCTTAATTCAACCCTTGTGTCTGAGTTTTTGAAAATTAGTATTGACTGTGTTTACATACAGAAGTAAGTCTTCTACTTTTATTGAAGAACAATTAGGGACAATATTCTATATTATTTCAGGGTTATATTACTAGAAAATTGTTAACTAAATTACCTATTTGAAAACAATAAAGATATTTCTTATCTTCAATTTTCTTTACAATAATGGGGAATCAGTTTGCTTTATCTCCTCACCAATGTCAGTCTTTAAGGAAGTATTATCTGACTTTCTGACAGATATTAGAACCCTCAGAAATAAATTTCTGCATATACCCACATGCCAACTTTGTTCTGCTAATCATCTGTATTTCTATATCTTCTCTGAATGCATCTGATCCATTTCTACCTTTCCATGTTAACATAGAGACACTTAAGCCCTTATAAAATCCATTGTAAAATAAATAGGTTATTAAAAATTGAACTCACCTGAGCTTCGTTCATTTTCTGTTGCTCCTGCAAGAAGGTAAAAAACTATGAAAGTTTAGCTGGGGAGAAGGGAAGAGAAATGGGGTCATGAGAAATCTGGTCTGCCTTACAATTCCTATATTCATCTGCCTAAAAAATCCCTTAACACCAGGTGAAAAAAAGGCTTCCCTATGGGAGAATGTCCCTTTGACATTCTTTTTTTATTACTGATTTCAAAAAGGAAGGCAGAGGGAGAGACAGAAATATCAATGAGAATCACTCACTGACTGGCTGTCTCCTGCACTCTCCCACTGAAAATCAAACCCACAACCCGGGCATATGCCCGACCAGGAATCGAGCTGTGACCTCCTAGTTCATAGGTCAATGCTCAACCACTGAGCTATACCAGCTGGGTCCCTTTTACAGTCTTGAGAAGGAACAGCAAAAACTACACAGAGATAGCGCCACCTGAATATCTGCATCTCTGAGATGATCATGTGGACTTAATCTTGCATTTTCATTAAGTAAACTGCTTTTTGTTAATAAATTAGCAATTTATGCTCTCTCCTAATTAAAATAAAAAAATTTAAAAAAGTAAATAAAGCGGAGGATTTGTTAAATAAATTCAGGTACACTAGAGGTGAAGCCCTCTACTTTCATTAAAACTAATGTCAAAAAAACTACTCTGGCTGAATTATTAATCAAGTTCTTGTCTTTACAGCTTGAGTTAGTTTCCCCAGAAAACCCTAAAATATGGTGGGACATTTTAGGTAAGAAATCTATTCTTAAACGTTTTGCTCTAAATTGGTTAGTTTCTAAAAAGATGTTTATAGCACTTAGCTGTGTGAGTAAACAGTACTGTATTGCTGCTGTTTGGTTCTGCCCTGGGTGACTCTACAAAAATCATTCATTTTGGGACCAATATTTTTAGGTTTTCAAAAGTGGCGGAAATAGAAAATCCTTCTATGCTCACTCTGCTAATCTCTATGTTCGGGAAAGAGGGAGCATCTGCATAACTCTAGTTGCCACATGTGGTGATGGACGGGGCCTGAGAGCAGCTCAGAATCTGGAGTGAGGGCAGAATAAAGGAAACCTAGCGCTCAGGATTTCATCAGCTCTGGCAGGTCACACCTTCCCTGCACATCCATCCTCACCAGCCATCCACTGAAGTGCCTTTGCCTGTGCAGCTTGATGTCACCCATCCCTCTCAACACAAGGCTCCCATCTCCTGCAAAGTGGTCCACAGTTCCCACTGTCACACAGTCTGTGATGGCTTTTGGCTGTGGCAACGTCACCCAGTTTGACTCATGCTGTACAGGTATCCAGACCTGCTTCTAGTGGAGCATATCAGCATCTGCTCCTTTCTAGAAATGTCTGCCGCTGCTCTGAAGTTCTGGTGAAGGGTCAGTCAGAATGGCTGTTCTTCCAAATGGCAGTTGTTTCTGGGGCTCCCTCTTTCTTGACTTCAAAGAGTTACTTTGCTCCAGAGGAACGGGGACCTGAGCCCGAGAAACAAATGCACTTTATTTGAAACCTTCCTCCAACATTCTAAACCTGATCCTTTTGGAATTCACTAAAAATGTACTGTGTAGAACTGTAGCCATTAGCTGTTTGCAATTACTACATCCGAAATGTGGCTGCTGCCACAGGACAAAATAGTGGTGTTGGCAGGAGGGCAAGGGGGCGATAAGGACACATATTAATTAAATCGTAACATTAACTTCACCTCCTTTTCTTTTCACTGACTACTGAATCTTTTTAATGACATTTTTATATTATATTGGCATCATCTTTCTATTGGCCGCCACTGCATGTGATGGCTTGACAGGGCCTTTGAGGATGGAGGCAGCCTGGACAGTGCAGGAAGCTGCAAGAGCCTCAGTGGGACCCAGGATTCTGGAGAAAACCCACGAATCCCAAGTATATTTACCAAATGGTGAGGTCCTGTTCCCATCCACTTTACAATCATGTTTCTGGGCATTTGCGGACAGGCTACTCTTCTAAGTGCTCCAAACTTTGGGTTTGGGGCGGGGAGAATTCTTAGAAGAGAAATAGTTAGGGGGTAAATTCTATATTTGCATCCTACCTCTCTCTACCGCCAGCTCGTACCCTGGGGTATATCATCTCGATGCCAGGAAGGTCCTTTTACTTCTTAAAATGGCATGTCCATACCGACCAGTAGGCTTGTTGTCAGCGCTAATTGAAACAAAAAAAGGGAACAAAGTGTCTTGGGAGACATTTACACAGTGATTACACAATATTTGGCAAAATATTTTGCAGATGACACCTTTCTCAATTCTCAGAATAACTGCATCAACTGTGAGTAGACCCTTTGTTCACTGTGAACATCAGGAGGGTGCTCCCCCTCGCGCCGCCTGCAGTCTCCACGCTCGCCGCACAGAGCGTCTTCTCCCAAGGAGGATTCAGTCCCACCTGCGCTTCGGGAGCGGGCGAGGAAGACACCGCACGCACACGGGCTCGAGGGAGGGATAGCCCACCTGCAGAACCTCGGGGCTGCCGCCTCCCGCGTCCCAGACTTGAGCCTACCTGACCGCCGGGGCTCGGTGCTCTCACCCAGGTGCACAGGCTCTGCTTCCGCACAGACACGGCGCGTCCCTCTCAGGCCCCAGAAGGCGGCAGGGAGGAGGCGGGACTGGTGAGCACATGCGCGGAGTGACTGCTGAAGACCCTTTCTAGGAGGCTTGCTTGGTAGGCCCACACATTCAAGACTACATTTCCCATGAAACCTTGAGCCCGAAGGAAGTAATTTTTGAAGCATTTCCGCTTCAGTAGCCCATTGGACCTGACCCTGGAGACTTCTTGAATCCACAGAGATTTGGGATTAGATTTAGGACCTAACACATTGCAAAGCTTGGTACTTGATGGGATCCGGGTTGGAAACACAAAAGCCACAAGAGACAACAATTGAGCCATAACGAATATAAACCAGATATTAGAAATATTAAGGAAAATTACCATTATCTTGATTAGTGTGATAATACAAAAAGTAAGTTATTAATAATAAGTAGTACAATAATTAATAATACAAGAATAAACTTTCGTGTACTCACCACTGTAAACTTAATTTTACCCACCCTTGTATTTGGACTATGCAGGAAAATGCCTTACTTTAAAGATAAATACTGATATAGTTATAATTTAAAAATCATATATTTATAATTTTACTTTTTAAAATTTAAGCAGAATGGAGAAAGCAAATATGTTAAAAGATTAAGAATCATTAAATCTGTGCAGTATGTGTGATGATACTCACTTTACTATTTCTGCTATTCAGAGTATTTGAATATCTTTTGAATAAACAGTAAAAGACGTGGGGTGGGGTGAGATGGAAGGAGATTAAGAAGTTTACTAATCTAGAAGTGTACCTTTTAAAATCAAGCTGCCAAGAGAAGTAAAAGTACACACGAATTCCTTTCATAGTGTGAAATAGAACAAATCTAGAAAATAGAGCCAGCATTAACCTATTAAAAAGTAACATCTGTGACCATCAGGATTCAGGTGAGGGAAGAGGCAATAATCTAGAGGTTCAAATTACATCAGCAATACATGAAAATCATACAATCCCCCAAAAGAAAATGATTATTGCATCAATTTTGCATTTCTATGAAGTAAATCTTCCTTGAAACTTAATATGTGCACACATCAAATCAGAGACATGGATACAATAACATAAATTTCTTCTAGCAGACTTTTATTAGAGCAGTTTTACATTTACAGAGTCATTCAGTAGAATGCAAAAAGAGTTTTCATATACCCCATCTCATCACCCCCAGAGCAGTTTCTCCTAATACTAACATCTTACATTTGTGTGGTATATTTTGTACAATTAAAAGGATTATTACTATCTAAATCCCATAGTTACATTACCAGTCACTCTTTGTGTAGTACAGTTTTATGGGTTTTACCAAATGCATAATGTCATCTGTTATAATATCCAGCATTACATTATCATCTATATATATATAACACCTTAAGTGACCATCGCAACCAAACAGATGATGAACAGGCTGTGTGGGGCGACTAGGCTGTCAGGGGCTTTAGTGAGGGGTGACCAAATGACCAAGCAGCAGGCTCATGGGGCTACCAGGCCTGCGAGGGGGTGGTAAGAGGGCAGGAGAGACACAGTGAGGGATGACCAGGCTGGCAGAAGGGGGGGGCAGTAGGAGGTGACCAGGCCAGCAGCGGGCAATAAGGTGTGACCAGGCTGGTGGGGGAGAGGGGTCAGTTAGGGCAACCAGACCGGCAAGGGGGCAGTTGAGGATGACCAGGTCAGCAGTGGAGGCAGTTAGGAGCAATCAGACAGGCAGGAGAGCAATTAGGAGCCAGTGAGTCCAGATTATGAGAGGGATGTCCCAGATTGGAGAAAGGTGCAGGATGGGCGAGGGGATCCACCCACATGCACGAATTTCACTCACCGGGCCTCTAGTACAGAATAATTTCACTGCCCTAAAAACGTCTGTGTTATGTCTATTCAACTTCTCCACTTTTGCTTTTCCATCCTGAACTCTTGGTAGGCACTCATCTTTTCAGTAACTCAGTAATTTCACCTTTTCCAGAATGTCATAGAGTTAGAATCATATTTAAAGTACCCTTGTTAGTCTGGCTTCTTTCACCTTAATTTGCATTTAGGTTTTCTCCATGTCTTTTCTTGGCTTGATAGTTCAATTTTTATCAATGAATAATATTCTATTGTATGGGTGTACATAGTTTGTCTATTCATTCATCTATAGAAGGACATCTTGTTTGCTTCCAGGAGTTTACAATTGTGAATAAAACTGCTATACGCATATCTTCTGCAGGCTTTTGGGTAAACATATGTTTTCAAATCAATTGAATAAATACCAAAAAGTACAATTGCCAGATTGCATAGTAGAGATTAGTTTTTACTTTATCAAAAACTGCCATATGGTCTTCCAAAAGCAGATATATCATTTTACATTCTCACCACAATGAAAGAGGGGTCTCTTGCTCTATATTCTCACCAGCATCAAGTGTTGCCAGTGTTTTGGATTTTGGCCATTCTAAAAAGTGTGTACTGGTATACTGTAATTTGTAATTCTATAATAACACCTAATACTGGGCTTTTTTTTCATATGACTATATATTTGATGCTGAGCTTCTTTTCATCTTCTTTTGTGAGGTGTATTTCTGTTCAATTCTTTCACCCCATTTTTATTGGGTTTCCATGTCTTATTTCTGAGTTTTAAGAGTTTTTGTATATTTTGGGTAAAATTACTTTACCAGATATGTCTTCTGTAAATATTTTCTCTGAGTGTGATTTGTCTTTTCATTCTCTTCATTCTTCTACAGAGCAAAAGTTTTTAATTTTAATGAAATCAAACTGATCAATTTGTTTATTCATCCTATACTGTATAATAAAAACCTAATATGTAAATTATCCCCTTGGGCGGTTGTTCAACCAGGAGTTAGACCACTTACTGTAATGAGTACTGACCACCAGGGGGCAGCATAGAACACAGCAGGTGTCAGCTACATGGCACCTGGGTGGGGGTGGGGCTTGCAACCTCTCGCTGGTTACCTGGGGGTGGAGGTGACTGGGACGGAGATATGGTGAGAATGCAGGGTATCCACCTAGCTTGCTCTCCCCCCGCTACCTCCCCTGGGACACCAGGGCTCACTCTCAGGTACCAGGCACCCGCAGCCTCTTCTGGGTGAGCAGAGGCCACAGCAGCAGGGACCTTAGGAATGGTCAGGGTCCCCATGGGTTCACGCAGGAGCCAGTCTGCAAGGCTGGCAGGGAGAGACTGTGTTGCCCACCTGGCTTCTGTGCCGTACCACTGGGCAGCCCCAAAGCCCATGCTCTGCCCCTGCCGAGGTATCTGGCAGTGCTCACCGCATCTCTGCATGGGGACTTGGGTGCTGTGACTCAGGCAGAGGGAATTCACAGGGGCCCGGGGACTCAGGTGCTGCCCAGGACCCAGAAATCAGCTGGAACCTGCCCTTACACGCCAGACGCTTGAACTTGATCAGCAGACAGGCCTAGAGACTGCAACGGTGCACAAATTTCTGTACACTGGGCCTCTTAGTGTTAAAATAATTTCTTAGCAATATAGTACCTACATTTTGTTTCCAAATGTATGTGTCCTACACAATTATTTTTTTTTAATTTTTATTAATTTTTTATACATATCTCCCCATTGCCCCCCATCCCTCCCAGGCACACCCCAACCCCCCAGTGTCTGTGATCATTGGTTATGCTTATATGCATGCATACAAGTCCTTTCATTGATCACTTATCTACTTCACCTAACTTTAATCTTTCTGCTGTAATTTCACAGTCTGTTTGATGCTTTATGATTTTTGTCCTCCTGAGAATTATCAGTCTACTCCCTTTCTGTGCTCCTGATTCTATTATATTCACCAGTTTATTCTGTTGATCAAATTTTTAATTCACTTAATTTTTAGATTCACTTGTTGATAGATATGTATTTGTTGTTCATGATTTTTTGGCTTTTACCTTTTTCTTCTTCCTCTTCTAAAAGAGTACCTTTCAGCATTTCATATAATACTGGTTTGGAGTTGATGAACTCCTTTAGCTTTTTCTTCTCTGTGAAGCTCTTTATCTGCCCTTAAATTCTGAATGATAGCTTTGCTGGATAGATTATTCTTGGTTGTAGGTTCTTGCTATTCATCACATTGAATATTTCTTGCCACTCCCATCTGGCCTGCATCGTTTCTGTTGAGAAATCAGCTGACAGTCGTATGGGTGCTCCCTTGTAGGTAATGAACTGTTTTTCTCTTGCTGCTTTTAATATTTTCTTTGTCTTTTGCTCTTGGTATTTTAATTATGATGTGTCTTGGTGTGGTCCTCTTTGGATTCCTTTTATTTGGGGTTCTGTGTGCTTCCTGGACTTGTAAGTCTACTTCTTTTACCAGATGTGGGAAGTTTTCAGTCATTATTTCTTTAAATAGGTTTTCAGTATCTTGCTCTCTCTCTTCTTCTGGCACCCCCACAATTCTGATGTTGGTACACTTGAAGCTGTCCCAGAGGCTCCTTACATTATCTTCACATTTTTGGATTCTTTTCTCTTGTTTTTCCAGTTGAATGTTTTCTGCTTCTTTATATTTCAAATTTTTTACTTGATTCTTGCCATCCTCTAGTCTGCTGTTAGGACTCTGTATAATATTTTTTATTTCAGTCAGTGTCTCTAGTTGGTCCTTTTTCATCTTCTCTTGGGTCTCACTAAATTTATCCAACTTTTCTAGCATATTCTTGAAAAACCTTATAAGCATGGTTTTGAACTCTATATCCAGTCGGTTTTTTTTCCTCCATTTCTTTTGTTTGTAATCCCTTCCCTTGTCTCGGCATTTTCACTATGCCGGGGAAACTTCTGTGTTGAATTCAGCCTTATGATACCAGAGGTGCAAAGCCGGAGAAGCCTCTGTTGAGCTTGGGAGGGGTGGAGTCTCAGGGCTTAAGGGACCACCTTGCCTTCCAGTCGGCCCTGCCCTCCACGGCCCTTGAGTCTCATGTGACTGGGTAATCGCTGGAGCGGCCGCAGTGCCTCTAACCGCTACCCCTCCGGCTCCCCTGCACACCAGGACCACATGAGTCTAGGTCCCCAGGGTTTCACCCGAAACAGGGGCTTAGTGGGGTCAGAAGTGGCACAGTTGGGAGGGTCTGTCTCCCGCCCACTCGCGAAAGCCAGCGGCACAATCAGCAATCTGTCCTCCGTGCAGCATCGTGCATACCACCAGGCCTTTGATCTTTTGCGACTCCCCTAAATTTCCGTGCTCTTCTCCCTTTTCATAGTCCAAACTCCCCCCATTTGAGTTTCGGCTGGATCTGGGGTTTAGTGTCGTAGGATAAGGGGTTCAATGCCTTTGAGAGTCTCCGTTTCCCTCCCGCCAGAGAAAGCCAGCCAGGTTCCCCGGCACCCGCTCTCTCCACGCACGTGTCTCTGTACCTCAGCTTTTTGCAGCTCCTCTGGGTCTCTGTGAGCCCCTCTCTTTCCTTCTAGTTGTAGAATTTCCACTCAGCCAGCTTTCCTGTGGTTCTGGATGATGTCCGTTCTGTCTTTTAGTTGTAGTTTTGAAATTGTTGTGCGAGGCAGCAGTGTAGGTGTTTACCTATGCTGCCATCTTGGATTCCTCCCCCTATACTACACACAATTATTTTTAATATCAAGTATCTATTTTCCAGGAAAAATAAAAGGATTTGACTTACCAAAAATTCACAACTGCCCTGGCCAGTTGATCAGTTGATTGAGCATTATTCCATGCATAAAAAGTCAACAGTTCCATTCCTAGTTAGGGCTCATGCCCAGTTTTGAGCTCCATCCCCAGTAGGGGCATGCAAGAGGCAGATGATGAATGTTTCTCTTTCACATTGGTATTTTTTTCTCTCTCTCTCTCTTCTCTCTTTTCCTCTCTCTTTCTCTCTCCCTCTCTCTCCTTTCTCCTTTCCTTTCTCTCTCTCTCTCTATAAAATAAATAAAAACATATTTTTAAAATAACAACTGTACAGGAACATATTTATTATACAAATAAGGCTACATTTTATTAGACATATTTTTATTCCCCATGTAAATGCATATAATTAAAGGTTTCCAAAGGTGCATGTTTCCATACATTTAAATATTAATTAAAGACTGTCACATTACTCTGATCAGAAGAAATTAAGCTTCTATTAGTTGCTCCACAATTACAGTATAACAGTAAATAATGGCTTAATTTTGAATTATCCCAGTTTTAAAGTCACAATGGACATTTTATCAAAACTGCCTGGCAGGTGTGGCTCAGTAGTTGAGTGTCGACCTATGAAACAGGAGGTCACAATTTAATTCTTGGTCAGGACACATGTCCAAGTTTTCGGGCTAGATCCCCAGTTGGGGCCACTCAGGAGGCATCCAATCTATGATTCTCTCTCATCATTGATGTTTCTATCTCTCCCCCTCCCCTCCTCTCTGAAATCAATAAAAATATGAGTTTCCTTTGCTAATGTTAAGAAATAGAGAAGATACAAGTTTATGTAAAAGACATAGGGAAAATTGGCTAACTGTAATAATGGTTAGATAATGCTATAAGGTACGTGTCACGGGATGTCTTGAGCCAGAGCTGGTAGTTGCCAGGCAAACAGGAAACACCCATCTGGCAGTCTGAGCATGGTGGCTGGGCACACAGAGGAAGTAGTTGAATCAGGAGCCTACTCATCAGGTGGTAAAGTCTGAGTGGAGCCCCCTGGCCTGGCTACTGGCTGCGCAGGATGTGAAAGAGTGCCAAGGGACTCTGAGCTCTGGCACAGCTGAGGAGAGCACCTCTGGAAGTGGCACCACAGAATCAAAAAGAAAATGCAGTAAAAGTACCAACACCAGGAGGAGAAGTCACTTCTACTTGTAGTTCAGGACCCAGTCCTTTATCACAAAGCATGTAGGTGTATTTGGAACTGAGGGGTAATAAATTGCTACCTAGTACAGCAGTTATATCACTGTGATAAAAGCAGCACACTTTGGAGAGTGAAATAAGCCATCGCTAATAATCACAACAGGATAAGAAACACAAAGCAGGATTGCCTCAGCAAAACTGAACTGTGCAAGCACCCTAGCTATGGTGCACTACTGTAAGAGACTGGTTATATTTTCATTCAGGGAAGTTTCTAGAATATGGTTGGTTGTCATCTGAGGTCTGCTTACAAAATAGCATTGTTTATTACCTACTCTAATGTGTCCTCCGTACTCTCACTTCTCAGTCTGAAATTTCTTGTGACATATCACTAATAGCTGCAGCACAATCTTCACTGATTTCTGACATTTTTGTTAGTGGTACTTATTCTTAGGGCTGGCTGAAGCATTTGACATTCACTTTTGTGAAATCTTTGTGCTATTCAAAAACACACTTGCATAACAGTTTGGGAATACTACGTTATGTTCAGATAAAAAAGTGGTATCTTCTCGCAATGTTTTGTTTTGTTCTTTTTTTTTCATTCAAATTTTTGTTTTGTTCTGAAGGGCCAATCCTCAGGTTTCTGGTGTGAGGGCTTTAAGAAATATTAGTACTTTTCCTCTCAGCTTCTAAGTTATTCTAACTGGGTTAATAACCAAATTCACAGAGAAAGATTAACAAGAGAAAATAAAAATTTAATACATGCACATGGGGAATTCACATAGGCATGAAAATTCCAAAGACAGCAAGGTAACATTAGGTATATAAGACATTTTTGGACAAAAGAAAAAAGAGGAAGAACAGGGTATTAGATTTCAGAGGTGAGAATGGCTGAGTTACAGGCAATTGAAGACTATCAGCCATACATGGCAGGAAATCCTTGCTAGGCAATTCACAAACAATGGGATACAGCAGGTATCTAGCTAGCAGGCCTGGGTCTGAAGTCCTTTTATTTACCACTAGAAGACTGGTGCATGAAATTCATGCATGGGCGGGTTGTTCCTCAGCCCAGACTGCACCCTCTCCAATCTGGGACCCCTCAAGGGATGTCCGACTGCCCGTTTAGGCCTGACCCTGGTCAAATCGGCCCTGAACGGGCAGTCGGACATCCATTTCACAATCCAGGACTGCTGGCTTCCAACTGCTCGTCTGCATGCCTTCCTGATTGCCCCTCACCGCTTCTGCTGCCAGCCTGATCACCCCCTAACCACTCCCCTGCCAGCCTGATTAATGTCTAACTGCTCTTCTGCCAGCCTGTTTACCCCTGACTGACCTCCCCTGCAGACCTGCTCCCTCTCAACTGCCCACTCCTGCTGGTGATCTTGTGGTGGCCATCTTGTGTCCACATAGGAGAAGCCATCTTGTGTGTTGGAGTGATGATCAATTTGTATATTACTCTTTTATTAGATAGGATAGAGGACTGGTGCACAGGTGGGAGCCAGCTAGTTTGCCCTGAGGGGTGTCCTGGATCAGGATGGGGGTTCCCTTGGGGTGTGGAGTGGCCTGGGCAAGAGGCCTATGGTGGTTTGCAGGCTGGCCACGTCCCCCAGCAACCCAAGTGGAGACTCTGGTATCTGGGATTTATTTATCTTCTATAATTGAAACTTTGTAGCTTTGAGTAGAGGCCAGGGCAGGCCAGGGTGGGTGGAAAGCTTGCTTCCTCCAACAACCAGGGAAACCCAAGCTTCCTGCTCACTCTGTGTCCGCAGCCATTTTTGTTGGGATTTATTTATCTTCTATAATTGAAACTTTTTAGCCTTCAGTGGAGTCCAGGGTTAGCCAGGGTGTCGGGAAGCTTGGCTTCCTCCTCTTGCTCGCTCCATGGTTGCAGCCATCTTGGTTGGGTTATTGTATACTCACTCCTGATTGGCTGGTGGGCATGGCTTGTGGGTGTAGTGGAGGTATAGTCCATTTGCATATTACTCTTTTATTAGATAAGATACCTAATTAAAATTAGCTAAGTTAACATCCTAAAATCTTTTTCCTTGAGCAGGTTTCTCTGTATCTCTTGGGCAGGAAGGGGCAAAGGGTCAAATGCTGCCTCTGAGTCTTGTTTTTGAAAATCAGTATTCCCACCCTGGCCAGGTGTCCCCATTGTTTGGAGTATCCTCCCAGACACCAAACGGTTTCAGGTTCAATTCCCTGGTAGGGAACATACTTAGGTTGTAGGTTGGATGATCAGATAGGGCACAGAAGGGAGGTAATCAATCAATGTTTCTCTCTCACATTGATGTTTCATGCACTCTCTCCCTTCCTCTCTCTAAAATTAATTTTTGCGTGCATGTGTGCATGCGTGCATGTGTGTGTGTATCCTCGGAGAAGGATTTTTTATTTATTTTTTAATTTAATAAATCTTTATCATTCAGATTATTACAATTGTTCCTCTTTTTTTCCCCCCATAGCTCCTCTCCACCCAGCGCACACCTCTCCCTCTTCTCTTACTCTCCCCCACCCTTTTCCTCATCCATAAGTGCATGATTTTTGTCCAGTCTCTCCCTGCACTCCCCTCATCCCTTTTCCCCTGAGAATTGTCAGTCCACTCCCTTTCTATGCCCCTGATTCTATTATATTCACCAGTTTATTCTGTTCATCAGATTTTTTATTCACTTGATTTTTAGATTCACTTGTTGATAGATATGAATTTATTGTTCATAATTTTTATCTTTACCTTTTTCTTCTTCTTCCTCTTCTTAAAAAGTACCTTTCAGCATTTCATATAATACTGCTTTGGTGTTGATGAACTCCTTTAGTTTTTTCTTATCTGTGAAGCTCTTTATCTGATCTTCAATTCTGAATGATAGCTTTGCTGAGTAGAGTCATCTTGGTTGTAGGTTCTTGCTATTCATCACTTTGAATATTTCTTACCACTCCCCTCTGGCCTGCATCGTTTCTGTTGAGAAATCTGCTGACAATCGTATGGGTGCTCCCTTGTAGGTAATTAACTGTTTTTCTCTTGCTGCTTTTAATATTCTCTCTTTGTCTTTTGCTCTTGGCATTTTAATTATGATGTGTCTTGGTGTGGTCCTTTTTGGATTCCTTTTGTTTGGAGTTCTATATGCTTCCTGGACTTGTAAGTCTATTTCTTTCACTAGGTGGGGGTAGTTTTTGGTCATTGTTTCTTGAAATAGGTTTTCAGTATCTTACTCTCTCTCTTCTTCTGGTACCCCATAATTCTGATGTTGGTATGCTTGATGTCCCAGAGGCTCCTTATACTATCTTCACATTTTTAGATTTATTTTTCTTTTTGCTTTTCCAGTGGAGTGTTTTCTGTTTCTTTATATTTCAAGTCTTTTACTTTATTCTTGCATTTCTCTAGTCTGCTGTTAAGTCTCTGTATAATATTGTTTATTTCAGTCAGTGTATGTTTAATTTCTAGTTGGTCCTTTTCCATTTCTAGTAGGTTCTTTTTTATCTCCTCTTGGGTCTCGCTAACTTTATCCAACTTTTCTAGGATATTCTTGAAAAACCTTATAACCATGGTTTTGAACTCTATATCCAGTCATTTGTTTTCCTCCATTTCTTTTGTTTGTGATCTGTTATTTTGTCATCGCATTTTCACTGCTTCCTTGAGCTGGTAGGGTAGTTTTGTGTGCTAGGTGTCCTATATGGCCCAGTAGCTCTGCCTCCCCAGTTACCTGAGATGAACTTTCTTGTGCACCCCTTTGTGGACCATGTGTACAGCCTTGTTGTAGTTAAGTCTTAATAGTTATTGGTATCATTAGGAGAAATTGACCTCCAAGCCAATTGGTTGTGAGGATCAGCTTTGTCTACATTGGGTGAACTTCTGTGATGGAGTCAGCCTTATGATAGAAGACTTGCAAAATTGCAAAAGCCTCTGTGCTCAGCTTGGATGGGGCAGAGTCTCAGGGCTGAGCAGTCTTGGCTTCCTGTCAGCCCTGCCCTACACCGCCCCTGGGTCTCAGTGTCCCTTGGTAATCTCTGCATCCTTCTCATGTGTACATGTGTGCACCTCCAGATCTCTGCCTTTCATGTCTCCCCTGAGTTTCTATGTGCTTCGGACCTGTATGAGTATGGGTCCCCAGGGTCTCACCAGAAACTGGGTTTCAGTGCAGTCAGAAATGGAGTTCAAAACAGTTGGGAGGTTCAGTCTTCCCCCTGTTAGAGAAAGCCAGCGGCACAATCAGCAGTCAATCCTCTCTACACACACTAGCACGCATGCCTCCAGACCTCTGCCTTTCATGGCTCCTCTGAGTTTCCATGCACTATTCCCTTTTCATGACAGTTCAGACACTTCCCCCCTGTATGAATCTTGCCTGGAACTGGGGCTCAGTGCAGTCGGAACTTGGGTTCAGTGCAGTCAGGAGTTTTCATCTCCCTTCTGCAAGAGGAAACCAGCCAGTCACTGCACCGCCTGTCCTCTCCACGCACGTGTCTCTGTACCTCAGCTTTTTGCAGCTCTTCTAAGTCTCCATGAGCCCCTCTCTTTCCTTCTACTTGTAGAATTTCCACTCAGCCAGCTTTCCTGTGGTTCTGGATGATGTCCATTTTGTCTTTTTGCTGTAGTTTTGAAATTGTTGTGTGAGGCAGCAATTTAGGTGTTCATCTATGCTGCCATCTTGGTTTCCTCCCTTGGGTGAGGATTTTTTAAAAGTTGGTATCCATAAAGAGAGATTCAGAGTGACAAAACTTTGGTTCCCTTCGCTAGAAACCCAGAAAAGCAGTTTTTCTATAATACTGTGCAAAAATGTTGTAATGTTCCAGTCTACAGGCTGCCTTACAACAGCTCTGGTTCTTAACCCCCTGGGAGGATTTCAAGTAAGCTCATCACATTGGCAGTGGGTCTCATCTTAGTACAGCAGAGAGCACTGGGGAGTTTCAATGACTTCCTTGGGCATCACAGACAAGCAAGGGCTATCTCATGCCTTTATTATGGCATGTCTGTTTTCAAACTCTTGATGGTAGACTAAAAATCTATACTAATAAAAGGGTAATATGTTAATTACACTAGGAGACCTTCTGGACGTCCTTCCAGACAAAGCCATGGTGGTGGGGCCCCGGCAGAGGTGATGAGTGGTAATCAGGCCAGGAGGGGAGGGCAGTTAGGGGTGATCAGCTGGCAGGGGAGGCAGTTGGGGACAAGCAGGCCAGCAGAAGTGTTTGTTGGGAGTTGGCAGGCAGGCAGGGGGGTAGTTGGAAGTAAGTAGGCCAGTGGGGAGGCTGTTGGGGGTGATCAGGCCAGGTAGGGCAGTTGGGAGTAATCAAGCTGGTGGGGGGGCAGTTGGGGGTGATCAGGATGGCAGGGGGGTTTGGGGGGCAAGGAGGCTGGCAGGGGGCAGCAGTTGGGGGAGAGAAGGCTGGCAGGTAGAGTGATTAGAGGTGATCAGGCAGGCAGGCAGGTGAGCAATTAGGAGTCAGTGATCCCAGATTACGAGAGGGATGTCCAATTTCCAGTTTTGGCCTGATCCCACAAGGGTCCCAGATTGGAGAGGGAATGTGTGAGGCTGAGGGACACCTCCTCCCTTGTGCATGAATTTTGTGTACCGGGCCACTAGTAAATAAATAAAATGCATAACATACCTTTCTTCTCTTTCTGTCTGTCTCTCTCATACACACACACACACACACACACACACACACTCACACACACTCGCACTCTTGCTCTCTCCATGAAATATTTATATTTGCATTAAAATTAAAAATTACTTCAAGGAGAAATCCAAGATGGCGGCATAGGTAAACACCTACACTGCTGCCTCGCACAACAATTTCAAAACTACAACTAAAAGACAGAACGGACATCATCCAGATCCACAGGAAAGCTGACTGAGTGGAAGTTCTACAACTAGAGGGAAAGAGAGGGGCTCACAGAGACCCAGAGGAGCTGCAAAAAGCTGAGGTACGGAGACGCACGCGAGGAGAGAGCGGGTGCCGGAGTACCTGGCTGGTTTTCTCTGGCGGAAGGGAGACGGAGACTCTCAAAGGCATTGAACCCCTTGTCCTGCGACACTAAACCCCAGATCCAGCTGAAACTCATACGGGGGGAGTTTGGACTGTGAAAAGGGAGAAGTGCACGGAAATTTAGGGGAGTTGCAAAGGATCGGAGGTCTGGTCGCGCACGGCACCACGCGGAGGACAGATTGCTGATTGTGCCGCTGGCTTTCGCGAGTGGGCGGGAGACAGACCCTCCGAACTGCGCCACTTCTGACTCCACTAAGCCCCTGTTTTGGGCGAAACCTTGGGACCTAGACTCGTGTGGTCCTGGTTCGCAGGGGAGCCGGAAAGGCAGCGGTTGGAGGCACTGCGGGTGCGCGCGCGCACAAGGCCCGCTCCAGCCATTACCCAGTCACGTGAGACTCAGGGGCCGTGGAGGGCGAGGCCGACTGGAAGGCAAGGCGGTCCCTTAAGCCCTGAAACTCCACCCCTCCCAAGCTCAACAGAGGCTTCTGCAGCTGAATCCAGCACAGAAGTTTCCCCGGCATAGTGAAAATGCCGAGACAAGGGAAGGGATTACAAGCAAAAGAAATGGAGGAAAAAAAACGACTGGATATAGAGTTCAAAACCACGCTTATAAGGTTTTTCAAGAATATGCTAGAAAAGATGGATAAATTTAGTGAGACCCAAGAGGAGATGATAAATACACTGACTGAAATAAAAACTATTATACAGAGTACTAACAGCAGACTAGAGAAAGGCAAGGATCAAGTCAAAAATTTGACATATAAAGAAGCAGAAAACATTCAACTGGAAAAACAAGAGAAAAGAATCCAAAAATGTGAAGATAATGTAAGGAGCCTCTGGGACAGCTTCAAGTGTACCAACATCAGAATTGTGGGGGTGCCAGAAGAAGAGAGAGAGCAAGATACTGAAAACCTGTTTAAAGAAATAATGACTGAAAACTTCCCACATCTGGTAAAAGAAATAGACTTACAAGTCCAGGAAGCACACAGAACCCCAAAGAAAAGGAATCCAAAGAGGACTACACCAAGACACATCATAATTAAAATGCCAAGAGCAAAAGAGAAAGAGAGAATATTAAAAGCAGCAAGAGAAAAACAGTTTATTACCTACAAGGGAGCACCCATACGACTGTCAGCTGATTTCTCAACAGAAACGATGCAGGCCAGACGGGAGTGGCAAGAAATATTCAACGTGATGAACAACAAGAACCTACAACCAAGAATAATCTATCCAGCAAAGCTAACATTCAGAATTTAAGGGCAGATAAAGAGCTTCACAGAGAAGAAAAAGCTAAAGGAGTTCATCAACTCCAAACCAGTATTATATGAAATGCTGAAAGGTACTCTTTTAGAAGAGGAAGAAGGAAAAGGTAAAAGACAAAAAATTATGAACAACAAATACACATCTATCAACAAGTGAATCTAAAAATTAAGTGAATTAAAAATCTGATCAACAGAACAAACTGGTGAATATAATAGAATCAGGAGCACAGAAAGGGAGTAGACTGATAATTCTCAGGAGGACAAAAATCATAAAGCATCAAACAGACTGTGAAATTATAGCAGAAAGATTAAAGTTAGGTGAGGTAAATAAGTGATCAATCAAAGGACTTGTATGCATGCTTATAAACATAACCAATGATCACAGACACTGGGGGGTCGGGGTACGCCTGGGAGGGAGGGGGGGCAATGGGGAGATATGTATAAAAAATTAATAAAAATTAATTTTAAAAAAATTACTTCAAATTCTTTTTATCCCTTTTCCTCAATAGTTACATTTTACATAACTATAGTGCAATTTCAATGCTAGGAAATTGGGTTCTGTAATTTCCAAATACCGAAAGGCAATGGTTATCATTTCAATACTACATCCATATGCTATCCAATAAGGGAAAAGCATTTTCTGAAGATCAAATCATATTTTAATGTATTGGGTGGCATTCTCTAGTTATTAAAGAGGAAGTATGCAAGTGCAAATATATTTTTAGCACGCTTGCTGTGATTTTTTTACACAAATTTGAAAACTATCCTCAATTTTACATAGCTATTAAAATGTTATCACTTCATGTTTTAATATATATTTTTTTTCTTTTTGATTGCTTTGTCTCCCCTATCAACGTTCCCACAAGAAACTACTATTAAGAAACTAGTCTTTGCTCTTTCATATTTTCTATATATTATTTTATACTCTAGGTAAATAATTGATAGATTCAGAGTTACACACATTATGAATAGATATACATTTAGCATTGTTTATAAACAGGATACAGTTTTATGAAGTGTTGCCTAACTGGAGTTTCATATTTAACAATACCGTGTGGAAATCCTTCTGTTATCTTGTGTAATTCTCCTTTATTCTTTATAATTGCTCTGTGATTTTCAATTTGGAAAACATATCATTGTTTAGTCAGTTCCCTATTCACGAGCACTAACTTTTTATTTTTTTAAATGTTGAATGTTTATTGATTAATTGATTGATTACTATTGCTGTATATGAAGTTACAATGAACAGTCTAATTCACAGGTTCAGGTACTGACACTTTTAATTCTATGAAATAAAATTTCAGGAATAGAATTTCTGGATCATTTTTAAAAATTATTTCTTGTTTAAAGTATTATATATTTCTCCTTTTTCCCCCATTGACCCCTCCCTGGCCATTACCACCTCCCAGCACATGCCCTTGCATGTGTTCATGTGTTCTGTTTGCTAAGATTTGGAAACAGCCTAAGTGCCCATCAGCAGATGACTGGATTAAAAAACTGGTACATCTCTATACAATGGAATACTACACTGCTGTAAAAAAAGAAGAAATTCTTACCATTTGCAACAGTATGGATGGAACTAGAGAGCATTATGCTAAGCAAAATAGGCCAGTTGATTTTTTTAAAAAATATATTTTATTGATTTTTTTACAGAGAGAAAGGGAGAGAGATAGAGAGTTAGAAACATCGATGAGAGAGAGACATCGATCAGCCGCCTCCTGCACGCCCCCTACTGAGGATGTGCCCACAACCAGGATACATGCTCTTGACTGGAATCGAACCTGGGACCTTTCAGTCCGCAGGCCAACGCTTTATCCACTGAGCCAAACCTATTTCGGCTGAAATTTTTTTTTTAATAAATGTTTTTGGATTGCTTTCCAAAAGCCTTTAATTTCAGACATGTTTATCAGCAATGGATGAATACTTTTTCATTGTATCATAGTTGGAAGGAATGTTATAAAGCTTTTCAATTTTTTTTTTTGCCAATTGAAAGAAATGGAAGAGATATCCTGTATTAGTGATATGTTTTATTTTTTGTATATTATTATATTTTTACTTTTTAACTGATGTATATTTGACATGTAACATTATATAAACTAAAGGTGTATAACATAAAGTTGTTAATTTATGTATTGTGATATGATTGTCATTGTGGTAATAGCAACCCTTTCTCATCACATAATTATTATTTTTTTCTGGTGGGAAAAATTAAGGTCTAGTCTTTTAGCAAGTTTGATAATTACAATGAAAGGTTGTCTATATTCACTATGATGTGCATAAGAAGTAAACCTTATTTTTCTACTAGTTACAAGTTTGTAAACTTATAAAACACTTCTACTCCCTCAACCTTGGCCCCTTGTAATCCTCATTTTACTCTCTGTTTTTGTGAGTTTAGCTTTTTTATATTCTACTTGTAAGTAATATACAGTATTTGTCATTCTCTAGCTGAGTTAACTCAATTAGCATAGTGTCTTTGAAGTATTAATATGTTGTCTCAAAAAGCAGGACATTCCAGCCTGACACCAGCTCCCCAGCCCAGGGTTTCAGAACTTGGAAGATAAGTCCCCACAACTATGGGCTGTAAAATGAAATGTGGCTGAGTGACAAAGAGACTGCTAGAATCCCAAATGTTCCTCTTAAAGGCCAGAGCACAGATTTACATGGTCCTGTTCTTCCAAGCTCCAGCTCTGGGAGACACAGACACATACGGGGAAGAACTGGATTACCTGGCATCAAGGCAAGAACTGAGAGGCAGCTTTTTTACAGATGGAGGTGCTTTCAGGGGCCTTTGTTTCTATACTGGAACCTCCCCTGTCACAGGGCTGACTGGCAGCCATATCTAATACTCCATCAACCTGGACCACACTGTTTGCTCTGCCCCAGGGATTTCTTGAGACCCTGCCTCATCCAATTTTCAGCTCCACTCAAGCTCTTTGCGGGTGCTTTTCCATATGAATGGCCTATCCATGGCTCAGACTTTGCTAAAATTTCTCAATCAATCTGCAGCTGGTGACAATGTGTCCCAAACCTATCAATAAAAGGCCCAAGACCCAGCACTAACACCAGTCTGCCTTGTTTCATAGCGGGGCCTCACCTGGACAACTCTAATCCCAACAAAAATAGTGAATAGCAGCTACCTGCAAATTTTTCTGCAGCTCCTACTGGGTAGCCCCAGGCAGTGGCTGACTTTGCACCTTCCTGGAGGCCCTAGAACCAGGGAACCCAGTGGACAGCTTCAGACAACAGCATATTATATGTAACTAGAGCCCCGTTGCAGGAAGATACCTGAAAGAATAGGGCTTCCCTGGGCCTAGTCCTACAAGAATATGGCTTCCTGCAGCCTTCTCCGCTGTCCCGCCTTCTCCCTGCCCTTTTCTACAGCCCCTCCTGCTTCCCTCCATTCTCTGCTGCCCTGCCTGCTCCCCATCCCACCTGCTTCCCTACCTTCTCTGCAGCCCCACTTGCTTCTCCACAGCTTCACTTCCTTCTGCAGGGCTTGGCTTCTTTCTACACTATCTTCAGTCTTCACTCTGCACCTGGATAAGCAAATTAACTGCCATCTTGGTTGGGTTAATTTGCATACTTGCTCCTGATTGGCTTGTGGGTGTGGCTTGTGGGCATAGCAGAGGTACAGTCAATTTGCATGTTTCTCTTTTATTAGATAGGATTCTACACATCAACAAGTGACACACACAAGGGGCAGGCTCAGTGAGCACCAAAGCCCCACTGAAGCAAGTCCTGCTCCACAGAGATGTCTCCTGCACAGCAGTTCTCCCACTGTAGTTGCAGTCAGTCCTCACAGCCAATTTGCCTGGAGGTCAACTCCTTTCAGTGACACCAACAGCAATCAAAGCTCATTGACAAAACTGCACACAGCCCACACAGGGACATACCTAGAGTGCACAGCTCAGATGACTGAGGAGGCTGAGTTACTGAGCCCTACAGAACATCTACTACACAAGGCCACTCTACTAATTTCAGAAGATATAGCAGGTCTACCTAATACATGAAAACAAACATAGGGAAGCAGCCAAAAATGAGAAGAGAAATGTCACAAGTGAAAGAAATTGAAGCAAGCAAACTACTGGATACCGAGTTCAAAACCATGATTATAAGGTTGTTCAACGATCTTCACAAGACTTTCAAGGATCATAGTGAGAATGTCAAAGACATGAAAAAGTATCACTCAAAAAAATAAGCAAACACTAACTGAAATAAAGAAAAATTTACAGGGATTCAACAGTAGAGTAGAAGACCCTGAGAATCAAATCAACAATTTGTATAAGGAAGCAAAACCACACAATCAGAACAGGAAAAAGAAAAGAGAATCCGAAAATGTGAAGACAGTGTAAGGAGCCTCTGGGACAACCTTAAGCATACTCATTATGAGGGTGCCAGAAGGAGATGAGACAGAGCAAGATATTGAAAACCTATTTGAAGAAATAATGACAGTAAACTTCCCCTACCTGGTGAAAAGAAACAGAGTTATAAGTCCAGGAAGTGCAGAGAGTCCCAAACAAGAGGAATCCAAAGGGGTCCAGATCAAGACGTATCATAATTAAAACCCCAATGTTACGGACAAAGAGAGAATCAAAAGCATCAAGAGAAAAGTAGTTAGTTAACTAAAAGGGAACACTCAAACAACTGTAGTTGATTTCTTAACAGAAACTTTGCAGGCCAGAAGAAGGGAGTAGCAAGAAATATTCAATGTGATAAATAAGAAGGACCTACAACCAAGATTACTCTACGCAAAATGACAAAAAAAAAAACAATACAAAAGATCAACAAAACCAAGATCTCTAGCCAGACTCACCAAGAAGCAAAAAAAAAAGAGGACCCAAATAAATAAAATCAGAAATGAAAGAGGAGAAATAACAACAGAACCCACAGAAATACAAAGGATTGTTAAAAATATTATGAACAACTCTTTCTAACAAACTGGACAAACTGGAGGAAATGGACATATTCCTAGAAAAATAAAACCTTCTGAATCTCAATCAGGAAAAATATAAAAATCTCAATAGACCGATAATTATGGAAGAAATTGAAGCACTCATCAAAAAGCTTCCAGCAAACAAAAGCCCAGGGCCAGACAGTTTCACAGGGAAGTTTTGCCAAACATTCAAGGAAGTACTAAAACCTATCCTCCTCAGACTATTCCAAAAAATTCAAGAGGAAGGAACACTTCCAAGCTCCTTCTATGAAGCCAGCATCACCCTAATACCAAAACCAGAAAAAGACAATACAATGTAAGAGAATTACAGGCCAATATCCCTCATGAACATAGATGCCAAAATCCTCAAAAAAATTCTAGCAAATTGGATCCAGCAGTACATCAGAAAGATCATACACCATGACCAAGTATGATTTATCCCAGAAATGCAAGGATGGTACAATATCCACAAATTAATAAATGTGATACATCACATAAACAAATTGAGAGATAAAAATTACATAGTCATATCAATTGATGCAGAAAAGCATTTGACAAAATCCGACACCCATTTTTGATAAAAATTCTCAGCAAGGTGGGAATACAAGGATCATACCTCAACATAATAAAAGCCATATATGAAAAATCCACAGCCAACATCATACTCAATGGGAAAAAAACTAAAACCATTTATCCAAAGAACAGCAACAAGACAGGGATGCCCACTCTTACCACTCCTGTTTGACATAGTAATGGAAGTATTAGCTATTGCGATTAGACAAGAAGAAGAAATAAAAGGCAACGAAGAAAAACTGAAAAAGAAGAAATAAAACTGTCCTTATATGCATGTGACATGTTATAGCATATAAAAAACTCTAAAGACACCACCAAAAAACTATTAAACTTAATAAATGAATTCAGCAATGTAGCAGGATACAAAATAAATGCCAAGAAATCTATGGCATTTCTATACATTAGTGAAATTACAGAAAGAGAGACTTAAAAAGCAATCCCATTCGCCATTGCACACAAAAAATTAAGATACCTAGGAATAAACTTAACTAAGGAAGTAAAAGACCTATATGTGGAAAACTATAGGACACTGAAAAAAGAGATAGAGGAAGACATAAACAGATGGAAGAAGATACCATGTTCATGGATTGGTGGAATCAACATCATTAAAATGTCCATACTACCCAAAGCAATCTATCAATTCAATGCACTTCCTATTAAAATGTCAATGGCATATTTCACATACCTAGAAAGAACTCTCCAAAAATTCATCTGGAATAAAAAAACACCCCCAAATAGCCACAGCAATCCTGAGTAAGAAGAACAAAATAAGTGGGATCTCAATACCAGATTTCAAGCTATATTACAAGGTCACTCTTCTCACAACAGCCTGGAACTGGCACAAGTACAGGCAAATAGACCAATAGAATAGAAGAGAGAATGCAGAAATTGACCCAATCACTATGCTCAATTAATATTTGACAAAGGAGGCATGAACACACAGTGGAGTCAAGACAGTCTCTTCAATAAATGGTGTTTGGAAAATTGAACAGATACATGCAAAAAAATGAAACTAGACCACCAACTTACACCATATACAAAAATAAACTCAAAATGGATAAAAGACTTAAACATAAGACAGGAAACCATAAAAATACCAGAGAAATCCACAGGCAGCAAAATCTCAGACATATGCTGAAGCAATTTCTTCACTGATACTTCTCATAGGGCAATGGGAGCTAAAAAGAAAATAAGCAAATGGGACTACATCAAATTAAAAAGCTTTTTCACAGCAAAGGAAACCATCAACAAAACAACAAAGCCCACAGCATGGGAGAACATATTTGCAAATGTTATCACTGATAAAGCTTTAATCTCAAACATTTACAGGGAACTCGTACTACTCAATAAAAGAAAAATAAATGAGCCAGTTAAAAAAATAGGCAATCTTCCTAACTAGATACTTTACAAAAGAAGACAGAAGGAAAGCCAAGAGACATATGAAAACATGCTCAAAGTCACTAATTACACATGCAATGCAAACCAAAACGACAATGCAGTACCATCTCACACCTATCAGAGTGGCAATCATCAACAAATCAACAAATGACAAGTACTGGTGAGGATGTGGAGAAAAAAGAACCCTCCGGCACTGCTGGTGGGAATGCAGACTGGTGTAGCCACTGTGGAGAAGAGTATGGAGTTTCCTCAAAAAACTAAAAATGGAACTCCCATTTGACCTAATAATCCCACTTCTAGGAATATATCCCAAGAACCTAGAAACACGAATCAGAAAGGATATATGCACCCCTATGTTCATAGCAGCACATTTCATCATAGCTAACATTTGCAAACAGTCTAAATGCCCATCAGCAAATGAGTGGATTAAAAAACAATGGTACATCTACACAATGGAATACTACGCTTCTATAAAAATGAAGAAAATTTTATAGGATGGACCTGGAGAGCATTATGTTAAGTGAAATAAGCCAGGCAATGAAAGAAAAATACCATATGATCTCACTCATTTATGGAAAATAAAGAACATTATGACCTGATGATCAAAAAAATAGATACAGGGCAGTAAAACACCAAACAGACTGTCAAATTACAGCGGGAAGGCTGGGGAATGTTGGGGACAGGGGGGTTAGCGGGGGGGAGTGGAGGGAAGAGATCAACCAAAGGACTTGTATGCATGCATATAAGCACAACCAATGGACACAAGACGGGGGTGGGGGGGGAGGGAGAGGGGGGAAGGTGGTTAGGGCATGCAAAGGGAGGGGGTAGGGAAGCTGGGGGAAAGTCAATGGCGGGGAAAGTAAAGAGATATATGTACTATTATGTGTAACACTTTAAACAATAAAAAATAAATAAGATAGAAAAAAATAGAAATAAATAGATAAAATAAAAAAAGATTACCCAGAAAAACTCTCACTTAGAATTGAGGGTCAGATAAAGAGCTTCACAAACAAGAAAAATCAAAAAGGAGTTCATCACCACCAAACCAGTATTACCTGAAATGTTGAAGGGTATTCTTTAAAAAGAGGAAGAAGAAGGATAAAATTATAACAAATACATATCTAACAACAACTAAATATATAAATCAAAATAAACAAGAAATCTTATGAACAAAATAAACAGGTGCATAAAATAGAATCAGAAGCATGGAAGCATGGAAGAGATTGATGAATCTCAGAGGGAAGGGGGAAGAGGATGGGAAGAGATTAACCAAAGATCTTATCTATAGACACAGACAGTAGGGTGGCGAAGGCCAGGGGTGGGCAGAAACCAGGTAGAGTGGGTTAATGGAGGGATATCTGTAATACACTCAACAATAAAGATTTTAAAAAATTTAGCCTGCTAAAAACATCAAAGTGAAAAATAAATAAATAAATAAATAAATAAATCTATCAGAATTCCTGAAAATGAAACAGGCAATTGAAGATATTAAGAGTGAACTTTTGAGCATAGAACACAGAATCAACCAGTTAGAAGAAAGAACCAGAAGATATCAAATAAAGGAATTAAGAAATTATATAGAGGGGGGGAAAAGATACACCTGAGAATAAAGAAAAATGAAAGAGCTCTATGAGACTTCCTTCTCTCACTCCATCAGACAAAGTAACATCAGAATCATAGGCATTGTGGAAGAGGAAGAGAGAGAGTCTATTAAGACAAATAGTGGATGAAAACTTCCCAAATCTATGGAAAGTACTAGATCCTGGTACCCAAGAAGCAAACAGTACACCTCGTTACCTCAATCCAAAGAGGCCCTCTCCAAGTCACTTGGTAATAAAGCTGTCAAAAACGAAGAAAAAATTCTCAAAGCAGACAGGGAAAAGAAGAAAACCCATCTGAATTTCATCTGACTCCTCAGTGTAAATTCTACAAGCCAGAAGAAAGTGGAATCAAATATTTGCATGTCTGAAAGAGAGAAATTACCAGCCACAAATAATATATCCAGTAAAATTATTCTTTAAATATGAAGGTAAAATAAGGATGTCCCCAGAAATAGTACAGAAGCTGAGGGATTTTAGCACCAGACAACCTCCATTGCAGGAAATATTCAAGTGAGTTATTATACCTGAAACAAAGAACGTAAGATTCCAATACTATGAGTAAGATCACAAAAAAAAAAAAACAGCATAAAGAGTGATAATTTGTGACAACAAAAACATAAAAAGGGAAGAGGGAAAAGAATTGGCAAAAGAAGATGAAGATCAGATGCACTCAAAAGGGAAAATACTTCGGTATATATGTAACTTCATTTTTTATGAAACTAATGGCAACCACACACAAAAATCCACCAAAAAAGACATATAGCTTTAAAAAAGAGAGAGAGAGGAAACAAAGGAAAGATGTATGGAATACCACCAAACAAAAACAACAGACAGAAACACAAAGGAAAAGAACCAATAGAGGCACAGAGCTACAACAAAACAAAAGATAAAATTACTATAGGAAATCCTCATACATCAACAATTACCCTATATGTACTGGTAAACTGTCTGAATTCACCAATAAAGAGCCACAGAGTAGCAGAGTAATCAAAAAACAAAACCCAACCATATGCTGCCTACAAGAGACACATCTAAGCTGTAAAGACAAAGGTGGATTCAAAGTAAAAGGGTGGAAAACGATCCTCTAAGCAAATAGCATCCACAAAAAGACAACAGGTATAGACATACTTATATCTAACAAAGTAGATTTCAACATAACAAGAGACAAAGATGGACACTTTATAATGATAAAGGTAACACTACATCAGGAAAACATAACACTTCTTAATATATATGTAACCAACCAGGGACAGAAATATATTAAATAACTACTCACAGAACTAAAGAGAGAAACAAATCAAAACAATCATAATTGGAGACATTAATACTCCATTAACAACTCTATAAACAGATCAACCAAATAGAAAATCAATAAAGAAATATTGGCCTTAAATGAAATACTAGACCAAATGGATAAAATTGACATTTACAGAGTCTTACATCCCAGAACATTATATTATACATTCTTCTCCAGTGCACATGGAACATTCTCAAATAGACCATATGTTGGGTCACAGAACTAGCATCAACAAATTCAAAAAGATTGAAATTGTACCAAGCACATTTTCTGACCATGATGCCTTGAAATTATAAATCAACTGCAAAAAGGAAGTAAAGAAACCCACAGATATGTGGGATTAAACTATAGACTACTGAAAAATTATTTGGTCAAAGAAGCAATAAAAGATGAGATCAAAAGATATACTAGTGTGCAGATAAATGAGAGTATAGCACAACACATCAAAACCTCTGAGATTCAGTGAAAGCAGTTAACAAGAGGGAAATTTTTATCGTTACAGGCCTACCTCAGGAAACAAGAGCAATCCCAAGTAAACAACCTAACGTGACATCTTAAAGAACTAGAAAAAGAACAAAAGCAACCCAAAGTCAGAAGAAGAAAAGAAATAATAAAAATTAGAGCAGAATTAAATGAAATAGACAACAAAAAGACTACAAAAAATCAATAAAACGAAGAGCTGGCTCTTTGAAAAGGTTAATAAAATTGACAAACCTTGGCTAGACTAACTAAGGAAAAAAGGGGAAAGATCCATATAAACAAAATCAGAAATGAAAGAGGAGAAATCACCACATACATCACAGATATACAAAGAATATTATGAAAAATTTTATGCCACAAAATTTAATAGAAAAAACGGATAAGTTCCTAGGATTATATAGGATATACACTGAGTGACCAGATTATTATAATCTCTGAACTCATAATAATCTGGTCACTCAGTGTATATCCTATATAATAAAAGGCTAATATGCAAATTGTCCCCTCAACCAGGAGTTCGACCAGCAGGCAGGCCAGACAACTGCCCATGTCCCCTCCCCCTGGCCAGGCTGGCCGGACCCCACCTATGCACCAATTCATACCAATTCATGCACTGGAACTCTGAGTGGCCAGATTATTATGTGTTCAGAGATCATAATAATGTGGCCACTCACTGTATAACCTTCCTAGACTAAATCAGGAAGAAATGGAAAATCTAAATAGACTAATCAGCAGTCAGGAAATTGAAACAACCATCAAAAACCTCCCAAAACACAGAAGTCCAGGACCAGATGGCTTCACAAATGAAATCTACCTAACGTTCAAAAAAGAATTAAAACTTATCCTGTTCAAACTTTTCCAAAAAACTGAAGAAGAGGCAATATTTCTTAATACATTCTATGAGGCAAAATTACTAGCTGTACCGGTTAATACTGTGGATTTTTTCAATAGATAGGAGTTACACATATGTTGACATATATGCGATTTGATATGTATGCTATTTTGTTGTATTGACAGCAAGCTTCAAAACGTCTTATGTCAAATTTGCTGAAGGTGTTAACATCATAGATATTTTTATGCTTAAAATGTTGAATTTCATGCCCAAAATTCATTACTTTATTTGAAGAAAAGTGCTGCTGAATACTTTGGGAAGCTTGTGGTAAACATGCTCCATTTCAAGAGCACGTGAACACTGGTTTAAATGCTTTAAAAGTGATGATTTCCATGTAAAAGACAAACAATGTCCAGGTCAACTGAAAAAGTTTGAAGACCAACTATTACAAGCATTAGTGAATAAAGATGAGTGCCAAACTCAAAAACAACTTTCAGAAAGATTAAACATTGCTCAGCTTTTACAAGCAATGGGAAAGATTTTAAAGGAAGGAAAATGGATGACACATCAACTGAAAGACAAATGGAAAACCGAAAAGTTATCAGTAAAATGTTGTTTCAATAGCACGAAAGGAAGTCTTATTTTTGCATCGAATTGTAACTAGCGATGAAAAGTGGATTTATTTTGAGAATCCCAAATGCACAAAATCATGAGTTGATCCAGGTCAACCATCAACGTTGACTGCAAGTCCAAATCGCTTTGGAAAGAAGACAATGCTCTGCATTTGGTGGGATCAGGGAGGTGTGGTGTATTATGAGCTTCTAAAACCAGGTAAAACCATTAATACTGATCGCTACCAACAACAAATAATCAATTTGAACCATGCTTTGATTGTAAAACAACCAGAATGTACCAGAAGACACAGTAAAGTAATTTTGCTTTATGATGACGCACCATCACACACTTCAAAACCAGTTAAAGACATGTTAAAAGATCTTGCCTGGGAAGTATTAACCCACCCATCATATTCACCAGATCTTGCTCCTTCAGATCACCACTTGTTCTGATAGATGGCACACACATTTTCTGAGCACTTCAAAACGTATGAAGTGGAAAATTGGGTCTCTGGATGGTTTGCCTCAAAACAAGAAAAGTTCTATTGGGACAGTATCTACAAATTACCTGAAAGATTGGGAAATGTGTAGCTAGTGATGGACATTACTTTGAATAAAGTCCCTTTTTTGTTTCTCTTGAAATTATTGTGTTTTATTTGAGTACAAAATCTGCATTATTACACCTGGTAATCCTGATACCAAAACTTGGCAAAGATAACACAAAAAAATAAAAACTACAGACCAATATTCCTGATGAATACAGATGCAAAAATCCTAAACAAATTACTAGCAAATTGAATACAACAGTATATATATACTGATCCAAAAAATAATGTATCTCAATCAAGTAGGATTCATTCCAGGGGCACAAGGATTGTTCAAAATTCTCAAATCAATCAAGGTAATAAAGCACATTAATAGAAGAAAGGATAAAATTATGTGATCTTATTAATAGGTGCAGAAAAACATCTACTAAGATACAACATTCATTTATGATTAAAACGTTCACTAAAATAGGAATAGGAGAGTACCTTAATATAATAAAGGTCAGATATGATAAACCCTCAGTTAATACCATACTCAAAAGTGAAAACCTGAGATCAGGAACAAGATAAAGATGTCCACTCTCACCACTCTTATTCCACATAGTGCCGTAAGTCCTAGCCAGAGCAATAAGGCAAGAGAAAGATATAAAAGGCATCCAGACAGGGAAGGAAGAAGTCAAACGCTCATTTTTTTGCGGATGTGATTCTGTATATAGGAAACCTAAATCCCACATAAAAACTATTAGAAACAATAAATAAATACAGTGGTACCTCGAGATACGAGTTTAATTCGTTCCGTAACCTTGAGGTGTGGGAAACTATAAGATGCTCAAGTCTCGGTAAACTGGTGGGTCATGTGCAGCCGGCCAATCCGCGCAATTACTCGTATCTCAACTGTTGCTTGTATTTCAAAACAAAAATTGCTCACTTGATGGCTCGTATCTCAAAAATCTCGTATGTTAGGATGTTCTTATCTCGAGGTACCACTGTACAGTCAAGTTGCAGGATACAAAATCAATGTGCACATATCCATTGCCTTTCGGTATATTAACAACCAAAACTCAGAAAAATAAATGGAAAAAACAATTCCTTTTGTAATAGTTAACCAAAAAAAATAAAATACCTATACCCCCAGGTATTTTGAATTTGTTTATGTAGTAGATGTTTTATGGGACCCAGTGGTGCAGTCTCTCAGGTCTCTTGGGTTGAGTGTTCTAGGGAAACCCCAACTTGAGATATTTGGGTTCTCCCAATGTAGTTGGGTCTTGAATATTATTGTCCCATTCATGGATGGAGTCTCCTCTCAAGGTGTCTGATTATATAGCTCACTCCCTCCCACATCATGCCAACCATTGTGGAGGTGCTGACTGAACAACCATCAACAACCTACATGACAAGACATGACACAGAAGGAACAGAACACGAATAGACACAAGACACTTATAACCTCAATAAAAGTGACCACTAGAGAAAAGAGAAAATAGAGCGAGAATGATAGTGAGAAAAGAAAAAGAGAGAAAGAGAGAATATGGGGAGAAAAGGAGAAGAGAGGAGAGAGCAGATAGGCCTAAATTTAGGAAGTGAAACAAGTTACAAAAAATTATAAGAGGAAAAGAGAAGAATAATTTTAAAAATTAAGTAGTGAAGAAAATAAGAGAAGGGAAAATGGAGTAGGAACAGAGAAGAGAAAATTAGATATATGAATAAACCAACAGAAACTAGAAAAATAACATCAATAAAGCAGATAAAGAAGGTCAATTTTTAAAAGGGGAAGAAAGAAAAGAGAAAACCTAAAATTAGGGGAAAGGTACAATAAAGTAAAATAATTAAATTGTCCTATATAATAAAGTGGTAATATGCAAACTGATCATTATTCCAACACACAAGATTGCTGCCCTATATGGTCAAAGATGGCCACCCCATGTGGACACAAGATGGCCAGCAGGGGAGGGCAGTTGGGAGGGCCCAGGCCTGTAGGTGAGCACAGTTTGGAGTGATCAGGCTGTCAGGAGAGGACAGTTAGGGGTGACCAGGACAGAGGGGAGGGCAGTTGGGGGTGACCAGGCCTACAGGGGAGGACAGTTAGGGCTGACCAGGCTGGCAGGGGAAGGAAGTTAGGGGCAACCAGGGCTGGCAAGGGAAGGAAGTTAGGGGTGACTAGGCCAGCAGGACGGGGGAAGTTAGGGACAATTGGGCTGGCAGGGGAATGGTTAGGGAGTGATCAGGCTGGCAGGCAAAAGCAGTTAGGCGCAGCAGTTGGGAGCCAGCAGTCCTGAATTGTGAAAGGGATGTCCCAGATTGAAGAGTGTGCAAGCTCGGCTGAGAGGACACATACACCCCTGTGCATGAATTTCATATACTGGGCCTCTAGTTTTTAAATTAAAAAAATTGAAGTGTCATTCACTTCAGTTGAGTATAAATGCCCCATAGGAGCTGGTTTAGGACCCCACTCTTCTATTTTGTCTGCCAATTCTGGGCTTCCTGTTAAGTACTTAGGTGCTGACCACTGTCAGGTCATGTCTTTTGGTTTTTAGCACCCTGCTTGACTCTCCAAGCAATCTACTGGGCCTGGTCCTTTGCTTAGGTGTGTCTCCGCAGGCCTCAGCTGTATGCAGGCAGGGCCAATCTGCCTCCTTTGCCTGTCTTCCAGCTGTCAATCTTAATCACTCAAGCATCTGTTTCTGACAGGGGGTTGGTGATATTTCACTTTCAGGGAATAACATCTTTATTTTTCTTGGAACACTTTCCTTCCTCATCTGCTTGCTGACCTCATCCATCTCATGGTTTTAATGGCATCTATACTGTCATGATTCTGCATTTACTAATCCATCCCAAATCTTTGCATATAGTCCTAATTCCCACCCATTTGCCAGCATCACATCTCCATATGGATATCTAATGTGCCCAAACCAACCAGACTTCCCCTGAACCTGCTCTCACTTGGTCTCCCTCTTTTCCATGAAAGCAACTCCATCCTGACAGGTGTTCAGGCCCCATCTTTGTGATCTTTCTTGACTTTTCCCCTCTCTGCACTCCCTCTCTTCCCCACCAGCAAAGCTTCTATATCCAGCTCAGAAAGTGCCCTTATCTGACCCCTTGAGTCCCTCCTTTTACTCTGTCTGCTCAGAGTTGCCATCACCACTTGACAGGATGACTGTAGCTTATGCTAACTATGCCCTGCTCTTGCTCTCACCACTGCACTTTGCTCTCTACCCGGTACCAGATGACCAAGATGGATCACTCTGCAGCTCTAAGCTGCAATAGCATTCTACTCATCAGAGTTCAAGCCACAATGTGTGCATCCCCTGTGACTCTTACATGATCTGACCCTTGGTCACCTCTCTGATCTAATTCCAAAGCTAGCCCCTCACTCTCTCTGCTCCACCTCATAGGTCTTCATGTGCTTCTCAAATGTGTCAAGATGTTTCTGCCCCAGGACTTAACATTTTCTGTTTCTCCACCATGACACACACATGATGGTCTCCCTCCTTCCCTTCATGTCTCTGCTCAAATGTTTCCCTGTCAATGAGGTCTCTCAAATCCCTCGCACTGATCACCAATGAGGAACAGTGATGATTTCCGCACATATCATCTCCCCTACCACCTTTCTGCCCCATTTTTCTGTACAGCTCTCATTATCATTTGGCATGCCAAGTTTTATCCTTGTTTGTATATTGTTTGTCCTTCCTCACTGTAAACTTCATAAGAGCAGGGATTGGCTTTATCATTTTGTCAATATCTTATCTCCAATACCATAGGCACACAATAAATACATTGCATGTTGGAAGAATGATGAAATTACATGAGAATAAAGAAACTCTGTTATATTTCCCTGTAAAAAATCTGTAGCTTCATCTAAATCTGCATGTGAACCTATCTACATGTTAGCCGTTTTCAGTTATTAATTTTTTAATGTGTAATTAATTTTCTACAAGAGTATCCTGGAAACATCTGGATATTTAGAAACTGTTAATAGTAAATAGGAGAGAACATGCTAAAAGTAGATTAAGTAATGAAATATACCTTCCAGACACACAAACTTGCCTCAGAAAGAGCATAGCAGACTGACTTTGAAACCATCTAACTTGTTAGGGACTCCTTGTGAATTCAGAGCACAGATGGCCAAAAGCAATATCACTCAGACCTCAGGTTAGGGCAATCTGCAGAAAGCAGGGAGCTTGGTTTGTTAATGTTCTTGAGGGTCTACAGATCTGAGGAAAGAGACCACTCATTGAGGAATGCTATAGAATGTCTAAGGCCCCTAGAAAATGCAGAGATGATACTCTGACGAAATCAAGACATTTACAGGCTGCCATGTATATAGGGTCTAGAGGTAAAACTCACTTCTTTGCTTATCACCTCTACTTTCAATATTTATCTATACCACCATTCACTTCAGAAAACAGATGTATAGATTTTCCCCACACTAACCAATTCTGTGACACCAGCTTAGAGTCCCACAATTGAACTCAATTTTGATGCTCAAATGCAGAAAGCATCAGACTCTACAAGACAATCCCACAAGATTTCCCCTCATTTACCTCAGATGCCAATCACAATTCCAACTTGTTACTTATGCTTCTGACTGTAGGGCTATAAATTGGAACTTCTTACAAACCCCTTTTAGGGTTTAATTAATTTGCTAGAGTAGCTCATAGACCTCAGGAAGACAGTTTATTTTCTAGATTATTCAGTCTTACAAAAGAAAAATATCTGCTATTTTTGACAACATGGATGAACTTGAAGGACATTATATTAAGTGAAAAATCCAGGTAGAGAAATAACAACAATGCATGGTATAACTTATATATGGAATCTCTAAAAATAATGTTGAGTTCATAGAAGCATAGAGTAAAATTGTGGTTACCAGATGGGGTAAATGGGGAGTGATTGGTAAAAGACTGAAAACTTTCAGTTATAAGATGAATAAGTTCTGAGAATCTTACCTATAGTATGGTGACACAGTTAATAATATTGTATTGGATAATTGAAATTTGTTATGACAGTAGACCTTAAGTATTCTCACATCACACACCCTGCATTCCCCCTGCAAAAGGTAACTTCATGAAGTGATGGATGTCATTGTGAGAAACTTTTCACAATATATATGAATATAAAATCATCATGTTGAACACTTTAAATATATTGCAACATTATCTCTAAATTTCACCTAACTAAGGCTGGAAATGTTTAAATAATGTCACAAAAAATAAAAGAAAATTATTTAGTAAACATAAGATTTGAGATCATGAAATTTCCCATTTCAACTATTCTCCTGGTTTTCCAATTCAATATTTCCTCCAGGTTTGGAAGACCATGGACCAAGGACTACTTGATACTTCTGCTTGAAATCAACTTATATTTACTTTCATTAGTAACCTGGTGCACAAAGGGAATTAACTAGAGAAAATATTTTAATATTTCTATTTTCCCTTTCTCTATTATAGAAGTGTCAGAGATGAAAGAAAATTAGTAAAATGTATATGAAATCTCCCTCCTGTCAAAGTCTGGGGCACGCCTCCGGACCTAGAGTCAAGTATCCGCCCAACACCCGCACGTGCTTCGAAAATGCAGGAAATCTAGACCTAACTGGCCCCATCCCGCTACCAGCTACCCACATCCAGCTACCTCAACCCCATCAAGCCCCTCCATGAGGGGGTGCAGCCTCAGGTCCTCCAGCCCAGTGTCGGGTGGGGGCATAGCCTTAGGTCCCCCATCAAGCTCCACTGGGATGGGGCATGACCAGAGGTCCCTTGCCCCCGGCCAGGTGCCATGCAGCTCCAGGTCCTGGCGCTTCAATTGTGACGTTACAGTATCCTAGCTAATTCGCATATTTCTCTATTATTTAGATAGAAAAGTAGATTTTCAGAAGAGAGATAAAAATTTTAATTTTGGGAGAGGAAATCAAGATGGCAGCATAAGTGAACACTTAAACTGCTGCCTCACACAACAATTTCAAAACTACAACTAAAAGACAGAATGGACATCATCCAGAACCACAGGAAAGCTGGCTGAGCAGAAATTCTACAATTAGAAGGAAAGAGAGGGGCTCACGAAAACTCAGAGGAATTGCAAAAAGCTGAGGTATGTCTCAAAAAGAGACGCACATGGAGAGGACAGGTGGCGGAGTGCCTGGCTGGCTGTCTCTAGCAGGAGGGAGATGGGAACTCCCAACTGCACTGAACCCCAGATCTGACTGCACTGATCCCCAGCTCCAGGCAAGACTCATACGGGGGGAGTCTAGACTGTCGTGAAAAGGGAGTAGTGCATGGAAACTTAATGGAGCTGCAGAAAAGCAGAGGTCTGGATGCGTGCACACCACTGCGCACAGAGAGGACTGACTGTTAATTGTGCTCCTGGCTTTCTCTAGCAGGAGGGAGACAGAATCTCCCAACTGCGCAGAAATCCACTTTCGACTGTATTGAACCCCAGTTTGGGGCGAGATCCTGGGGACCCAGACTTATATGGGACTCCGGAGCACACGCAAACTGGAAAGGCAGAGGTCTAGAGGTGTGCATGTGTGCACACAGAGAGGGCTGCAGCGATTAGAGAGGGTCACTGAGACCCAGAGGTCGCTTAGGGAAAGGCTGACTAGAAGCCAAGGCGGTCTCTGCTCAGCCCTGAGACTACATCCCATCCAAGCTGAACAGAGAGGCTTTTGCAATTTTGCAAGTCTTACTGACTCCAGCACAGAAATTCTCCCTGTGTAGTGAAAATGCGGAGACAAAAGAACAGATCACAATGAAAGAAATGAAGGAAAACAAACAACTGGATAAAGAGTTCAAAACCACAGTTATAAGGTTTTTCAATGATTTTCTAGAAAAGATGGATAAATTTAGCGAGACCCAAGAGGGATGAAAAAGAACCAACTGAAGATGAAAAATGAAAAACTAAAAATTAAACATACACTGACTGAAATAAAAATATTATACAGAGACCTAACAGCAGACTAGAGGAATGTAAGAATCAAGTCAAAGATTTGAAATACAAAGAAGCAGAAAACAATCCACTGGAAAAGCAAAAAGAAAAAAGAATTAAAAAATGTGAAGACAGTGTAAGGAGCTTCTGGGACAACTTCAAGCGTACCAACATCAGAATTATGGGTGTGCCAGAAGAAGAGAGAGAGCAAGATACTGAAAACCTAATTGAAGAAATAATGACTGAAAAATTTGGCACCTGGTGTGGACACCTGGTAAACGAAATAGACTTACAAGTCCAGAAGACACATAGAACCCCAAACAAAAGGAATTTAAAGAGGACCACACCAAGACACATCATAATTAAAATATCAAGAGCAAAAGACAAAGAGAGAATATTTAAAGCAGCAAGAGAAAAACAGTTAATTACCTACAGTGGAGCACCCATACGATTGTCAGCAGATTTCTCAACAGTAACTACATAGGCCGGATGGGACTGGCAAGAAATATTCAAAGTAATGAATAGCAAGAACCTACAACCAAGATTACTCTACCCAGCAAAGCTATCATTCAGAATTGAAGGGCAGATAAAAAGTTTCACAGATAAGAAAAAGCTAAAGGAGTTCATCAACACCAAACCAGTATTATGTGAAATGCTGAAAGGTACTCTTTAAGAAGAGGAAGAAGAAGAAAAAAGGTAAAGATAAAAAGTATGAACAACAAATACATACCTATCAACAAGTGAATCTAACAATCAAGTGAATTAAAAATCTGATGAACAGAATAAACTGATGAATACAATAGAATCAGAGGCATAGAAAGAGAGTGGACTGACAATTCTCAAGGGGAAAAGGATGAGGGGGGTGCAGGGAGAGACTGGACAAAAATCATATACCTATGGATGAGGACAATGCAGGGAGAGGTAAGGGCAGAGGGAGGGGTGAGAGCCAGGTGGAAGGGAGCTATGGGGCAAAAAAAGAGGAACAAATGTAATAATCTGAACAATAAAGATTTATTAAATAAAATAATAATAATAAAAGAAAAATAAATGAATTCCAAAGGGAAACATTCAATGGATCTTCAAACATCACACAGTGATGCACAGGAGAACACCTGAACCACAGATTGTGTTCTAATGCCTGTGTCTGGTTAGATCCCTTAGCTATAGGAGTTAGCACCAAATAAAGAAAGTAGGTGGAAGAGTTGGGGAGAAATAAGACCGGGAAACAGAAGATTGATGTGGCTGTTTAAAGTCATTGTGTTTTATGGAAGCATGGAACAGAGTGTAGAATCTCAGAGGGAAGGTGGGGGAGGGTAGGTGGAGGAGGGTAGGTGGGTGGGTGGGTGGGTGGGAAATACTCAACCAAAAGCCTTGTATGCATATATGTATAACCCATTGATACAGAGATTAGGGTGGAAAAGCTCTGGGGCAGGGGATGGGGGTGGACTGGAGGTGGTCAATGTGAGGAAAGGGGGCCATATGTAATGCTTTCAACAAAAAAAAGATTTAAAATAATAATAAAATTAAAAATAATTTTTTAAAATTTATTCACTACTGAGGAAAACCAGAAATGTTCATTATTTTTCTATTTTATTGAATATATTGGGAAGACACTGGTTACCAAAATTATATAGATTTCAGGTGCAAATTATACAATACATCATATTTTCTTTAAACACTTTCTCTCTATGGGGTTAGCAATTTCATTTCAGAGGAAATCTAATTCTCAAATCTATAAAAATGCTAACTTTTTTATTTAATTTTGCTGAATTCTTTGTCTTTCAGATTTGAAATTGAACAAACTATGAGTAAAATTGCAGTATTGATTTTATTTTGTCACCCATGAGAGGCAGTATTGTTTATAAAAGTTCCTTAGTGTGTAAATAAAAATTCACTTTATTGTTATTTTTTGCTTTAGTTTTATTGAGCTATTTGGGGGTTAATCTTTTGGCCAATACACATGTAGAACTTCTTAGAGTTCAGTGTGTGTTGTATGCATGGAGGAACTTGAGAACTGGGCCTTTGGTTTATTTCTCAAATACTCACTTGAATTGCTTTGGCTTATTTTCAAAAGGTAGTTTCCCAGATCTCTATTCATTTGTATACTGCACCCTCTCTTTGTGAATTTGGACAATTCATTCCCCTAACCTGTTCTGAGATTTCCACAAGTTCTGATCTATGAGGCATTGTTGCTTAGCAACAGGTTAACTAGCTCTTCCTTTCTATGGTCTACTAAAAATGAGCTGATCAGAACCTCCACCACTCTTACACATCAAATAACTACAGATACAGTTTCTTAAGCTGTATTACTGACTGTATAAATTTGTCTGTCTTTAAACTGCAGTAAGATAAAAATATACAGTGGTACCTCCAGATACGAGTTTAATTCGTTCTGTAACCTTGAGGCGTGGGAAACTATGAGACGCTCCAGTCGCGGTAAACTGGTGGGTCGTGTGCAGCTGGCCAATCCGCGCGATTACTCCTATCTCAAATGTTGCTTGTATTTCAAAGCAAAAATCGCTCGCTCGATGGCTCGTATCTCAAAAATCTCATATGTTAGGGCACTCGAATCTTGAGGCACCACTGTATATGTTTTAAAATCAAAATTACTTATGAAAATTACTGGTTTGATTTTATTTTAAAATAATCTTTTTGCTTATGGAGATTCCTTTTAATTGAAACCAATGAAAATAGACATGATTTTAAGCTTATAAAAACTCCTTCAAAATACTTTTAAGTTTTTTACCATATAAATAGAGTTTTTAATTGAGTAGTGATAAACTTATCCTTATAACTTTATGCCAAATTTAAATATACAGCAGAAGCCAACTTGAGATTTAAAAATGCAGTAGTATAATATTTTAATCAAAATCTTTTTAAAAGATCTTTAAGAAATGTTAAAGTTAAGCTCTGTTAAATCAGGGAGCACGTGAAGCAAAGACACAGTTTGGAAGTTTCTCATTTGTTAAAAAAAGACCATAATGTATTGGATCCATCATTTGCCACACCAACTATTTTAAAACTCCTGTTGTGAGGAGAAACCAAGATGACAGCATAGGTGAAAACCTAAACTGCTGCCTCACACAACAATTTCAAAACTACAGCTAAAAGACAGAACGGACATCATCCACAGAACCACAGGAAAGCTGGCTGAATGGAAATACTACAACTAGAAGGAAAGAGAGGACACTCAGAGGAGCTGCAAAAAGCTGAGGTACGGAGACACATGCATGGAGAGGATGGGCAAGGATGTGCTTGGCTGGTTTTCTCTAGCAGGAGGGAAACAGAAACTCCCGACTGCACTGAGCCCTAGTTCTGACTGCACTGAACCCCAGTTCCGTCTGAGACTCATTCCGGGGGAGTCTGGACTATCGTGAAAAGGGAGGAGTACACGGAGAAGCCATGAAAGGCAGAGGTATGGAAGCGTGCAAGCGAGAGTGCACACACAGAGAGCTGACTGCTGATTGTGCAGCTGACTTTCTCTAGCGGGAGGAAGACAAAACCTCCCAACTGCGCTGAAATCCACTTCTGACTGCACTGAACCCCAGTTTTGGGTGAGACCCTGCAGACCCAGACTCATAAGGTCCCCAGAGCACACAGAAACTCAGAGGAGCCACGAAAGCCAGAGGTCTGGAGGAGTGTGAGTGCAAGTGAGCAGAGAGGGCTGCAGTGATTACCAAGGGACACTGAGACCCAGGAGCAGTGTAGGACAGGACTGATGGGGAGCCAAGGCTGTTTTCTCAGCTCTGAGACTCTGCCCATCCAAGCTGAACACAGAGGCTTTTGCAGTTTTGCGAGTCTTGTATCAAAAGGCTGACTCCAGCACAGAAGTTCCCCCAGCATAGCCACAGCTGATCCTCACAACCAATAGACTTGAAGATCAATTTCCCCCAGTGATACCAACAACAATCAAGAATTAACTATAGCAAGACTGTACACACAGTCCACAAAGGGATGCACCAAAAGAGTCCACCTCAGGTAACTGGGGAGGCAGAGCTACTGGGCCATATAGGACACTTAGCACACAAAGCTACTCTACCAGCTCAGGGAAGCAGTGAAAATGTGGAGACAAAGGAACAGATCTCAAACAAAAAAATGGAGGAAAACAAACAACTGGATATAGAGTTCAAAATCACAGTTATAAGGTTTTTCAATAATTTTCTAGAAAAGATGGATAAATTTAGCGAGACCCAAGAGTGATGAAAAAGGACCAACTAGAAATTAAACATACACTGACTGAAATAAAAATATTATACAGAGACTTAACAGCAGACTGGAGGAATGCAAGAATCAAGTCAAAGATTTGAAATACAAAGAAGCAGAAAACAATCCACTGGAAAAGAAAAAAGAAAAAAGAATTCAAAAAATGTGAAAAGACAGTGTAAGGAGCCTCTGGGACAACTTCAGGCATACTGACATCAGAATTATGGGTGTGCCAGAAGAAGAGAGAGAGCAAGATACTGAAAACCTATTTGAAGAAATAATGACTGAAAACTTGCCCCACCTGGTGAAGGAAATAGCCTTACAAGTCCAGGAAACGCACAGAACTCCAAACAAAAGGAATTCAAAGAGAACCACACCAAGAAACATCATAATTAAAGTACTAAGAGCAAAAGACAAAGAGAGAATATTAAAAGCAGCAAGAGAAAAACAGTTAATTACCAACAAGGGAGCACTCATATGATTGTCAGCAGATTTCTCAACAGAAACTATGCAGGCCAGATGAGAGTGGCAAGAAATATTCCAAGTGATGAATAGCAAGAACCTACAACCAAGATTACTCTACTCAGCAAAGCTATCATTCAGAATTGAAGATCAGATAAAGAGCTTCACAGATAAGAAAAAGCTAAAGGGGTTCATCAACACCAAACCAGTATTATATGAAATGCTGAAAGGTATTCTTTAAGAAGAGGAAGAAGAAAACGATAAAGGTAAAAATTATGAACAATAAATACATATCTATCAACAAGTGAATTGAAAATCAGATGAACAGAATAAACTGGTGAATATAATAGAATTAGGGGCATAGAAAGGGAGTGGACTGATAATTCTCAGGGGGAAAGAGGTGAGGGGGGTTGCATAGAGAAACTGGACAAAAATCATACACCTATAGATGACGACAATGGGGAGATGTAAGGACAGAGGGTGCTTTGGGAGTCAGGTGGAGGGGATATATGGGGGGAAATAGAAACAATTGTATTAATCTGAACAACAAAAATTCATTAAAATTAAAAAAAAAAGATGTGAACAAAAGCTTTGAAACTTGAACTATTGGAACCACCACTCACAGAAGGAGAGACAGAACTTGCAGTCTACACATACCTGGGTTGATTGCCTTCTTAAAATCAACATTCTCCATAGCATTTTAACAGTTTGCAGAGTCTCACAACATAAACCAAAATGTCCAGAACAAAATACAAAATTACTAGACACACAAGGACCCAAGGACATATTTATAAAGGAAAAGACAATCAACACACTTCCAGTCAAAAGTGACCCCCATGTTGGACCCTTAGACCAAAAACTGGGATACAGCTATTATAACCATGTTCCTAAGACAGGGATAGCTCATTTTATTACACTTCACTATGTTGCACTTCACATACAATGCAGTTTTTACAATTTGAAGACAAGACTCTTCACAACAAAAAGATTACAACTCATTTTACTTCAATACTTGCTTCCAGTTGTTTATATCTTCATCTATGTCTTTTTTCAATGTCCTGTAATTTTCTGAGTAGAGGTCCTTTACTTCCATGGTTTATTCCTACCCTGTTTCCCCAAAAGTAAGACGTCCCCCGAAAATAAGACCTACTTCCAGTTTTGCCTCTCGCTGTAATATAAGGCATCCCCCCAAAAATAAGATCTCCTGATAATAAGGCCTCCCCCGAACATAAGGCCTCCCCAGAATATAAGGGCCCCGAAGCTACAGTAAGGCATCTGACTCCCGATTTAAAGAGACCTCACACTGCCTGAACAGTTCCGGCTGCGCTGCGGCCAATCAGTGAGCTGCTTTGTAATGACAACTACTACTGTACCATATACAGGTAATAAATTTTTGTTGTTGTTGTTCAACAATAAATGTGTACTGTATTCTTCTTCATGGAAAAATAAGACATCCCCTGAAAATAAGACCTAGCGCATCTTTGGGAGCAAAAATTAATATAAGACACTGTCTTATTTTTGGGGAAAAAGGTAAGTATCTTAATTTATTTTTTTGCAATGGTAACACAATCTGTTTTTATAGTTTTTCTTTCTGAGAGTTCATTATTAGTATATAAAAATGCCATAGATAAACCAGTGGAAGAATATACCATATTCATGGATTGATAGAATTAACATCATTAAAATGTCCATACTACCCAAAGCAATTGAATGCATTGCCTATGTAAACACCAACAACATATTTCACCGATCTAGAACAAATACTCCAAAAATTTATATGGAAACAAAAACAAAGAAACAAAAAATTAAAATAGCCACAGCAATCTTGAGAAGGAAGAACAAGTTTGAAGAATCACAATACCAGATGTCAAGTTATACTACAAAGCCACTGTAATCAAAACAGTCTAGTACAGGCACAAAAACAGGCATATAGATCAATGGAACAGAACAGAGACTCCAGAAATCAACCTAAGCCATTATGCTTAATTAATATTTGACAAAGGAGGCAAGAGAATACAATGGAGTCAAACAGTCTCTTCAATAAATGGTATTGGGAAAATTGGACAAATACATACAAAAAGAAAGAAAGAAAGAAAGAAAGAAAGAAAGAAAGAAAGAAAGAAA
>JAAGEH010000034.1:3783520-3797989 GCA_011751065.1 Lasiurus cinereus | reverse complement strand
AAAGAAAGAAAGAAAGAAAGAAAGAAAGAAAGAAAGAAAGAAAGAAAGAAAGAAAGAAAGAAAGAAAGAAAGAAGGAAAGAAAGGAAGGAAGGAAGGAAGGAAGGAAGGAAGGAAGGAAAAAAGGAAGGAAAAAAGGAAGGAAGGAAGGAAGGAAGGAAGGAAGGGAAACTAGACCACAAACTTACTCCATACACAAGAATAAACTAAAAATGGATAAAATACTTAAATGTAAGTTATGAAACCATAAAAATCCTAGAAGAAAATAAACAAATGGGACTTCATCAAAATAAAAAGCTTTTGCACAGCAACAGAAACTATCAACAAAATGAAAAGAAACCCCATTTATGGGGAGAACATATTTGGCAATGATACATATGATAAAGAGTTAATATCCAAAATATATAAGGAACTCATACAATTTAACAAAAGGAAGACAAATTATCCAATTAAAAAACTGGATAAAGGACTTAAATAGACACTTCTCCAAAGTGGACATACACATGGCCAAGAGACATATGAAAAATATGCTCAAAGTCACTGATCATCAGAGAAGTGAAAATTAAAACAACAATGAGTTATCACCAGAATGGCTGCCATCAACAAATCAACCAATGACAAGTGCTGGTGAGGATGTGGAGAAAAAGGAACCCTAGTACACTGCAGGTGGGAATGCAGACTGTGCAGCCATTATGGAAAACAATATGGAATTTCCTTTCAGTTCTATCAGTTTTGGCTTCACATTTTGCAGCTCTGTTGTTTATTTGTGCATTACACTTAGGATTGCTATGTCTTCTTGGTGGATTGACCCTTAAAACATTACATAATGTCTCTCTCTCTCCTCTCTGGAAATCTTATTTTTGAAATCTACTTTGATATTAAAACAGCAACTCTTGCTTTATCTGATTTCTGTTTACATGGTATATATTTTTCATCCTTTAACTTTCACTCTACCTGTATTATTCTACTTGAAATGAGTTGCTTGTAGATAGCAGATAGTTGAGTCACATTTTTAAAACTACATTCCATTTCTGTCTTTTAATTGGTATATGTAGACTCTTTATATATAATATAATTATTGATATATTAAGGCTTAAGTCATCCATTTTATTTTTTATTTTGTTTGTTCTGTTTTTGTTTTTTCTGTTTTATTTTCCCTACCTTCCTATGGGTTACCTGAAGTTTTTTTAGAATTCTATTTTGATTTGCCTAAAGTGTTTTTTAATGTATCTCTTTGCATATCTTCTTGAATGGTTTTTCTGAGTATTCCATTATGTGTATGTAAGTTATCACTATCCACCTGTGTCAATATTTTACTTATTAAAGTGAATTGTTCAGCCCTGACCAGTTTGGCTCAGTGGATAGAGCGTTAGCCTGTGGATTGAAAGGTCCCAGTTTTGATTCTGGTCAAGAGCATGTACCTTGGTTGTGGGCACATCCCCAATAGGAGGTATGCAGGAGGCAGCTGATTGATGTTTCTCTCTCAATGATGTTTCTAACTCTTTATCCCTCTCTTTTCCTCTTTGTAAAAAATCAATAAAATATATTTAAAAATAAATAAAGTTAAGTGTTCAAGACTTACCTCCTTTAATATCCTTTTACCCTCCACCATTTATAATTAATTGTCTTAAGTATTTCCTCTACATGTACTGAAAACTAACATCATTCATGTTACTATTTTTATTTCACCATCATACATAATTTACAAAACTCAAGAGGAGAAGAAATATGTATTGTATTTACCCCACTTTATTTTTTATTTTACTTTTCTTCCTTCATTCTTAATATTCTGTAGACTTCCTCTGTTATTATTTCCTTTCTGTTTACAGAAATTCTTATAGTCATTCTTTTAGGATAGATCTATAACCAACAAATCCTCTTCATCTGAGAATGTCTTGATTTCTCCTTGATTTCTTAAATATATTGAATTTGGGGTTGATGATTCTTTTGTGTTAGCACTTGAAAAATATATTGTCAATTTTTTTTTGCCTCCATAATTTCTACTTGGGAGTACACTGTCATTCTAATTGTTCTTCTGCTTTAGGTAAAAATGTCATTTCTCAATGCTTTCAAGATATTTTTTCTTTGTCCTTTGTTTTTAGACATTTGACTATGCTGTGCCATGGATTCTTTGGGTTTATCATATATGAAGTTCTCTCAGATTCTGGAGTCTGTAGGTTTACATTGTTTGCCAAATTTGGAAGGTTTTCCTCTATTATTTTTTCTTATACTACTCCAGGCCTACCCTGTTACTCCTCTCTTCTGGGACTCCAAGGACGAAAATGTTAGATCTTTCATGGTAGCCCCACTGGCCCCTGGACCTCTGTTACTTTTTGCTAACCAGTATATTTTTCCTTTGTTCATCAGTTGGGGTGATTTCTATTGTTCTATCTTCAAGTTTGCTGTTCTTTCCTTTCTCTTCTCAATCTTGATATTGAGTCATCCACTGAGTTTTTTGTTTTCTTTATTATATTTTTCAGTTCTAAATTTTTCATTTGGTTCTTCAGATTTTCTATTTATTTGTAGAGGTTTCTATTTTTCATCTGTTTTAAACATACACAAATTACTCACTGAAGCATTTTCATGATGGCTGCTTAAAATTCATGTCAGATAGTTATAACATTTTTGTCTTTTTGGTGTTGGCATCTCTTGATTCACATTTGTCATTCAAGTTGAGATTTCTGATGTCTTGGTATAACAAGTGATAGTTGATTGAAATCTGAAAAAAATTTGATGATGTATTACAAGATCCCATGTCTCATTTAAATCTTCTCTTAGTTGGCTTCTTTTGACACTTCTCAGAACAGGTGAGTTAGAGCTCTGCCCTGTTACTTTCATATGGAGTGGGAGTCTAGTTCCTCTTCTAGTTTCCTTGCTATATTAGTAGGCACGTATGGGAATTCCAGCTTCCCTCTAGTTCTCCTCGGATATCACTCTGGCTACTAGGGTCAGGACTACTTTCTTATTGCTCCTCCCTTGGCTTCAATTGTCACAGTAGGAAAGTGAACTCATTTTTAATGAGTTCTCTTCTGACTCCACTCTAGCATGAAGGTTGAGGGTTGCCTCATAATCACTGGGTTGGTCTAGAAGTCCAGACTCTCCATGTAGTCCTATGTGACACCATAGGGCAGACCTCACTACCTCCTGGAACTTATGAAAGTTCTGGCTCTACATGAGCTTCCCTGGAGCCACTTTCAGAGTGGACTTGGGAATCCTCTTTAATACCTGACAAAGGTGAAGACTTGGCCCCATCTCAGCCTTTGCTGTTGGGTGTACAGTTCAGGCTGCTGTTTCTACACTGTATTTGGCTTGAGTAGAGCAGTTATTGTTTTCATTTTTTCTGTTTTTTTGAGGCTTCCTCTTTTCTGGTCCTTTGGTTACAGACAGAGCTGTCTTCTATTGAGGCTTTTACATTTTTTTAGCGAATGCCTTTTTTGTTGCTCTGTTGCCAGATTCCCTAACAAGTCTTGGATATATAAACAAAAAGATAATCCCTGAAGCTCACTACTATGCTGTTCCCAGGGTGGGAAGTCCCTAGACAGCCTATCTTCTTCTCCCCATCTTTCAGACATGTCCATATATAATATTTGGGGGTTTTAGTTCTACTTAGCAGGAGACATAGCAGAAAGAACTTCTACTCCATTTTTCTTTAAGTAAATGTTCCTGACCATTTGCATTCAATGTGATTATTGACATGGTTTGATTTAAACCTACCATCTTGCTATTTGTTTTTTATTCTATTTCATCTTTCTTCCTTTTTGCCTTTTTTTCTATCTTTGTTTGAATCAAATGAATATTTTGTATGATTCTGTTTAATCTCCTTTAATGTTTTGATAGCCATTATTCCTTGTTGTTTATTTTAGTGGATACTTTAGGATAATAGTATACATCTTTGATACATCTCAGTCTAACTTCAAGTGATATTGTACTACTTCACACATAATGGAAGAACATTAGGACAATGTACTTTCATTTTTCCTCTCTAAGATTTTTGTGTTACTGCTGTCATACATATGTAGAAAGTTTACTTCTATATATATTATAAAGCTACACAATATATAATTCTGGTACGATGGCAGAATTGTGTCCTCCCCTCCCCCTCACCTCATCAAAAAAAAAAAACCCAAGAAACATACTAATATTAGTATATTAAATCTCTGACCCCCACTATGACTCTATTTGGGTATAGGGCCTACAAGGTAATTAAGGTTAAATGAGGTCATAAGAGTAGGGCTCTGATAGAATAGGTTAGTTTCCTTGTAAAAGAGAAATGAGAGCTTTCTGTGTGTGTGTGTGTGTGTGTGTGTGTGTGTCTTATGAGAACACAGTGAGAAGGTGGGTATCTGAAAGCCGGAAAGAAAGCACTACCAGAACCTAACCACATAGGAATCCTAATCTTGGATTTCCAGCCTCCAGAACTGTGAGGAGCTATGTTTCTATTCTTTAAATGATTCAATCTTCGGTATTTTGTTATGGTGATTCCAGCTAACTAATGTACATAGTTATTAGTGTGCATTACATTTTCAATAAACAGTTAATAAATTATTCCTTAGATATATACACTAATACAAAGATGCAAATTGACCATATCTTCATGATGCCCACCAGCCAATCAGGAGTGAGTATGCAAATTAACCCAACAAAGATTGTGGGTTAATTTGCATACATAGGCTCTGAGCGGCCAAGGGTGGGTGATGACACAGGCATTCTGCACCAACCCAGCCACTCCAGGCCTCTGGGCAGCATGGGAAGGTGGAAAGGTGGCTCTGGGCAGGAGCAAAGGTAGTGCTGGCAACCAGGAAGGAAGGCCCATTCTTGCACAAATCTTCATGCATCAGGCCTCTAGTTTAATAATAAGAAAATTACATTTAACTATCTTGGTGGATTTCATCATTGTATAGGTCTAGGCTTCCATCTGGTAAAGATATCATTTGACATTTTTATAGTAAAAATCTTACCTATGTCTGGGATGTCTTTATTTTGCTGGGTAAAAATTCTTGGTTAATAGAGTTGTTGGTTTTTGTTTTTCTTCTTTTTTTTAGTATTTTAAGGAAGTTGCTCCATTGTCTCTTAGCATCCATTATTTATGATGAGAAATCTGATGTAATTTCTATCTTTTTGGTAATTTGTCTTTTAGAGGGGACACCTGTCTTTTCTTTTTTTATTCATGGTTTTTAAGCAATTTGATTATATTATGTGATTGTGTGGTGTAGTTTTCTGCATAATTCTTATGCTCAGGGTTTGTTTAGTTTCTTAAATCTATGAGTTTATAATATTCATCAAATCAAAAAATAGTTTCTTTAAATATTCTTTCTGTCTACCTCATTGAGGTAGTCCAGTTGCATGTTTATTCATCAACTTGATATTGCTTCACACATTGTTGTATGTTATTTTAATTTTCTGCTCTCTGTTTTACTTTGGAGAGTTTCTATTGCAATGTCTCCAAGTTTTGCGATGCCTAACTCATTAATCTCATTTTGTTTTATTTGTCACATTGTCGTTTCATCCCTAGAAGATTTGGTTTGGTTTTTATCTTCCTACTTTCCATTAAATATGTTTAATATTTCCTCTATCTTCTCAAACATATAGAATACAGTCATAATTACTGTCATCAGTTTTCCTGTTTATTAATTCTGTTTCATTTCTGAGTCAGTGCCATTGTTTACTTTTTCTTTTTATGGCAGCTAGACACATAACCCCACCAAAGATGTGTATGTCTTCACTTTCTGTACCTGTGTCATATGCAGTCATAAGGGTTTTTATAAGCAGGAGGCAGGAGGGTCAGAGTCAGAGTGAGAGAGATGTTATGATGGAAACAGAGGTAAGTATAATGTGGAGCTACCTGCCAAGAAATGTGGGAAGCTTCTAGAACCTGGAAACACATTCTTCCCTGCTTTCAATTTTTTGGGTAATTCCAGAAGTGGAATTATTTGTTATAGGATAATTCTATTTTTAACTTTTTAATATTATTTTTAATTTTTAAAGGAACCTTTGTACTATTACCCACAGCAAACATAATCCTCAGTGGTAATGTCCCAACTGCACCATTTCATATTCTTACTAACAGTACACAAGGCTCTCATTTCTCTACATTTTTACCAGCCCTTGTTGACTTCTGTTGTTTTTTTTTAGTCAACATACTAATGAGCATAAAGTGGTACCTCATTGTAGTAAGTTTTGAGATCAGGAAGTGAGGATCTTTCAGTTTTATTCTTGTTCAGGATTTCTTTTGGCTATTTATAGTCCCTTGAGATTCCATATAAATTTTAGTATGGGTATTTCCATTCCTGGAAAAAAAATGTCTTGGGATTTTGAGCGAGATTGCATCCAGTCTGTAGACAACTTTGGATAATTTTGACATTTTAACAATGTTAAGTCTTCCAATTCATGAAAATGGGGATGCATTTCCATTTACTTATGTCTAATTTCTTTTAGCAATGTTTTGTAGTTTTCATTGTACAAGTCTTTACTTCCCTGGTTAAGATTATTCCTAAGTACTTTATTCTTTTTGACTCTATTGTAAATGAAACTGTTTTTGTAATTTCCTTTTCAGATTGTTCATTGTTTTTGTATAGAAATACAACTCATTTTTTGTATGTTGACTTTGTATTTTGTTACTTTGCTGAATTCATTTGTTTTATCGAATAGCTGTGGAGTCTTTAGGATTTTCTGCATAGGAGATTATAACTGCAAAAAAGAGATAATTTTAGTTGTTCCTTTCCAACTTGGATTCCTTTTATTTCTTTCTCTTTTTTTTAATTTTCTGTAGCTAGAACTTCGAGTACTAGATTAAATATATGTGGTGAAAGGGGGCATCACCACTAAGTATTATGTTTGCTGTATGTATTTTATATATGGCTCTTATTATTTTATTATGGCTTCTATTCTTGTTTTGTTGAGTGTTTTTAAACATGAAAGGGTGTTGGATTGTGTCAAATACTTTTTTCTGTGTTAATTGAGATAATCATATTGTTTTTCTTTTCCTTTTGTTGATGTGTCATATTACATTGATCCATTTTCATACATATGGTGAATGAAGTCCCTGTACCCCAGGAATAAATTCCACTTTGTCATTGTGCATAACGCTTTTATTGTGCTGCTGAATTATGCTTGCTAGTATTTTGTTGAGGGTTTTTGTATCAATGTTTATAAGGGGTATGGCCTTTAGTTATCTTCTCTTGCAATGGTATCAGGATTATGCTGGCCTCAAAGCATATTAAAATTTATTATCTCTTCAATTTTTGGGAAAGTCTGAGAAGTATTGGTATTAATTTTCCTTTAAATGTTTGGCAGAATTAGCCAGTAAAGCTATCAGGTCAAGGACTGTTCTTTTGGGAAGATTTTTTTTATAACCTTACTAGTGGATCTATTTCAATTTTCTATCACTTCATGATTTAGTCTTGGTAAATTTTGTATTTCTAAAAATTTGGGAGAATCCAAGATGGCGGCATAGGTGAACACATACACTGCTGCCTCACACAACAATTTCAAAACTACAACTAAAAGACAGAACCGACATCATCCAGAACCACAGGAAAGCTGGCCGAGTGTAAGTTCTACAGCTAGAAGGAAAGAGAGGGGCTCACAGAAACCCAGAGGAGCTGCAAAAAGCCGAGGTACGGAGACGCACGCGCTGAGAGAGCGAGTGCCGGAGTACCTGGCTGGCTTTCTCTGGCGGGAGGGAAACGGAGACTCCCAACGGCATTGAACCCCTTATCTTACGACACTAAACCCCAGATCCAGCCGAAACTCATATGGGGGAGTTTGGACTGTGAAAAGGGAGAGGTGCACGGAAATTTAGGGGAGTCGCAAAAGATCAAGTCTGATCCCGCACTCGCATGGTGCTGCGCGGAGGACAGATTGCTGATTGTGCCGCTGGCTTTCGCGAGTGGGCGGGAGACAGACCCTCCCAACTGTGCCACTTCTGACCCCACTGGGCCCCTGTTTCGGGCGAAACCCTGGGGACCTAGACTCGTGTGGTCCTGGTGCGCAGGGAAGCCAGAAAGGCAGCGGTTAGGCACGCACAAGGACCGCTCCAGCCATTACCCAGTCACGTGAGACTCAGGGGCCGTGGAGGGCGGGGCCGACTGGAAGGCAAGGTGGTCCCTTAAGCCCTGAGACTCCACCCCTCCCAAGCTCAACAGAGGCTTCTGCAGCTTTGCACGTCTGGTATCATAAAGCTGAATTCAACTCAGAAGTTTCCCCGGCATAGTGAAAATGCCGAGACAAGGGAAGGGATCACAAACAAAAGAAATGGAGGAAAAAAACGACTGGATATAGAGTTCAAAACCACGCTTATAAGGTTTTTCAAGAATATGCTAGAAAAGATGGATAAATTTAGCGAGAACCAAGAGGAGATGAAAAAGGACCAACTAGAGATGCAAAAGAGCCAACTAGAGATGGAAAAGGTCCAACTAAAGATGATAAAGGACCAAATAGAAATTAAACATACACTGACTGAAATAAAAAATATTATATGGAGTCCTAACAGCAGACTAGAGAAAGGCAAGAATCAAGTAAAAAATTTGAAATATAAAGAAGCAGACAACATTCAACTGGAAAAGCAAGAAGAGAAAAGAATCCAAAAATGTGAACATAATGTAAGGAGACTCTGGGACAGTTTCAAGCGTACCAACATCAGAATTGTGGGGGTTCCAGAAGAAGAAAGAGAGCAAGATACTGAAAACCTATTTAAAGAAATAATGACTGAAAACTTCCCACATCTGGTAAAAGAAATAGACTTACAAGTCCAGGAAGCACACAGAACCCCATATAAAAGGAATCCAAAAAGGACCACACCAAGACACATCATAATTAAAATACCAAGAGCAAAAGAGAAAGAGAGAATATTAAAAGCAGCAAGAGAAAAACAGTTTATTACCTACAAGGGAGTACCCATACAACTGTCAGCTGATTTCTCAACAGAAATGATGCAGGCCAGACGGGAGTGGCAAGAAGTATTCAACGTGATGAATAGCAAGAACCTACAACCAAGAATAATCTATCCAGCAAAGCTAACATTCAGAATTGAAGGGCAGATAAAGAGCTTCACAGAGAAGAAAAAGCTAAAGGACTTCATCAACTCCAAACCAGTATTATATGAAATGCTGAAAGGTACTCTTTTAGAAGAGGAAGAAGAAAAAGGTAAAAGCCAAAAAATTATGAACAACAAATACATATCTATCAACAAGTGAATCTAAAAATTAAGTGAATTAAAAATTTGATCAACAGAATAAACTGGTGTATATAATAGAATCAGGAGCACAGAAAGGGAGTGGACTGATAATTCTCAGGGGGAAAGGGGTGAGGGGTGTACAGGGAGAGACTGGACAAAAATCATACACCTATGGATGAGATCAATGGGAGGGAGCTAAGGGCAGAGGGAGGGGTGGGAGCTCGGTAGAGGGGTGCTATGGAGGGGAGAAAAGAGAAACAAATGTAATAATCTGAATAATAAAGATTTTACTAAAAAAAAACAACTGTGTATATATGCATGTCTTAGTATGTTGTTATTTTTGTATGATCCAGGTGTGGAGAATGATTGAGCAGCTGTTTTACCACTTCTTGGCTTTTTGTGTTGTTTGCATTTGACACAGCCAAAGTGCCTTTTTTATGGCTTAAACCAGTGGTCGGCAAACTGCGGCTCTTGAGCTACATGTGGCTCTTTTGGCCCCTTGAGTGTGGCTCTTCCACAAAATACCATGGCCTGGGCGAGTCTATTTTGAAGAAGTGGCATTAGAAGTTTAAGTTTAAAAAGTTTGGCTCTCAGGAGAAATTTCAATCATTGTACCATTGTTATTTGGCTCTGTTGACTACTGAGTTTGCCCACCACAGGCTTAAACAAACCCCATAAAACAAAAGAAAATGAAGACAAAGCAAAAACTGTGGGGAATTATTCAATTAGAAAGAATACTTTGTGAACTAAATCAATATTAAGTAATAAAATATTTGCTCTGCAAAAAAAAAAAATTTGTTCTTCTAAGTTATCCAATTCTTTTGGTGTACAGTTATTCATGGTTCTCTTATAATTACTTTTATTTCTGCAGAATCAATATAATGTCTTCACTTTCATTTCTGATTTTAGAAATTTGAGTCTTCTCCCTTTTTTCTTAATTCATCTAACTAAAGATTTGTCAATTGTGCCAAAACCGGTTTAGCTCAATGGATAGAGCGTCGGCCTGCGGACAGAGAGGTCCCAGGTTCAATTCTGGTCATGTACCTTGGTTGCAGGTACATACCCAGTAGAGGGCATGTGGGAGGCAGCTGATCGATGTCTCTCTCATCAATGTTTCTAACTCTTTATCTCTCTCTCTCTGTAAAAAAATCAATAAAATATATTTTATAAAAAAGATTTGTCAATTGTGTTTATCTTTTTCAAAGCACCAGCTTTTGGTTTCATTGATTTTTCTCTATTGTTTCCCTGATATCTAGCTCATTTATCTCCGCTCTAATCTTTATTACTTTCTTCCCTTCAGCTAGTTCGTTCTTTTTTTGAAAATATGACAGAGATAGGAAGAAAGAGGGGAAAGAGAGAGAGAGATCTTTGTGAAAAACATCAATCTGCTCCTCCCAATCAATTGCCCCCTGCATGTGACCTAACCAGGAATTGAACCCATAACCTTTTTGGTGTACATGACAATGCTCCAAACAACTCAGCCACTAGCCGGGGCCCAACCTTTATCTATCTATCATCTATCTATCTATCTATCTATCTATCTATCTATCTATCTATCTATCATTGATCTTTTTACAGAGAGGGAGGGAGAGGGATAGAGAATTAGAAACATCAATGAGAGAGAAACATCGATCATCTGCCTCCTGCACACTCCCTTCTGGGTATGTGCAGGAAACCAAGCTACATGCCCTTGACCGGAATAGAACCTGGGACCCTTGAGTCCTCAGGCCCACACTCTATCCACTGAGCCAAACCGGTTAGGGCCCAACTTCTATCTTTTGATTGGAGAGTTTAGTCCATTTACTATCTAAGTAATTATTGATAAGAAGGGACTAATTTCTGTCATGCCACTGTGTTATTTGTTTTTTTTTATGGTCTATAACTTTTTTGCCTGTCATTTCCTGTTGGTATTTTGTAGTAAAATGTTTACTTTATCTTTAATTTGTTTTTTTTGTATGTTTTACAGTTGTTTTATTTGTGGTTACTATGAAGGTTACATTTAACATTTTAAAGTTGTAACATTCTCATTTGAATGAATAGCTGCTTAATTTCAAAAACATAAAAATTCTGCTCCTTAACAGCTCCATTACTCCCCTGTTAGTTGTTGATGTTTCAAAATTACATCTTTATGCATTGTGTACTGAAAAACACGGACTAATAATTCTTTTAAAATGCATTAGTCTCCTAAATTATGTAGAAAACATAATTTGGAGTTACAAGCCCATGTTACAGTAATATTAGTTTTTATACTAATAATTTTTTGCTTTAAATGTATTAGTCTCTTAAATCATGTAGAAAACAAAATACACAGTTAAAAAGAATTATTATAATAATACTAGCTTTTTAAAAATATTTTTGATTTTTTTTGAGAGAGAGAGAAGAGAAAGAGAAACATTGATGTGAGAAAGGAACATCAATCGGCTGCCTCCTGAATGTCCCCTGACAGGGATCAAGTCTGAAATCTAGGTATTTACCCTGATGAGGAACTGAACCAGCAACCTTTTGGTGCATGGGATGATGCTCAACCAACAGAGCCACCTGACCAGGGCAATGCCAGCTTTTAAAATTGCCTGTGTTTTTTACCTTTACTGAGATCTTTATTTCTCCTTATAACTTTGAGTTACTTCTGAGTGTCCTTTCATTTCACCTTGCAAGACTCCCAGAGCATTTCTTGGAAGGAAGGTTCAGTGGTCATAAACTACCTCAACTTTTGGTAATTTGAGAATTTCTTATTTTCTTCCTCACATTTGAAAGACAGTTTGCCAGATTCAGGATTTTTGGTTGATAATTATTTTATGTTAGCACTTTTAAAATACTGGCCTACTTTCTTCTGGCCTTTAAATTTTTTGATGAGAGATATGCAGATAATATTATTGAAGATGCCTTGTATGTGATAATTTGCTTCTCTTTTGCTGCTTTCAAAGTTTCCTCTTTGTCATTTGAACGTTTGATTATAGTGTGTCTCTTTTATTTCATCTTACTTGCAGTTTGTTGAGCATTTCAGATATTTATGTTCATTTCTCTTATCAAATTTTGAACATTGTCAAGTCACTATTTCTTTAAAAATTTTCACTGCCCCTTTCTCTTTCTCTTCTGGTGGGACTCCCATTAAGTACTTTTAAGGTGTCCCACAGTTCCCATAGGCTCCATTCCTTTTCCTCAATCTTTTTCTTTCTATCCTCAGCCTGGATAACTTCCATTGTCCTCTCTTCAAGTTCATGTTTATTTCATTTGCTGCTCAGATCTGCCTATGAATCTTTAGAGGGGATTTTTTCATTTCAATTTCTATACTTTTCTGCTCCAGAATTTCTTTTTGGTTCATTTTTAGGTTAGCTCTTTATTAATATTTTTATTTTGTTCACACCTCATTTTCTGGTCTCCACATCTTCCTATTGTTCTTTGAATACCTTAAGAACGTTGTATTAAGTCTTTGGTAATACATCTTCCATTAACTCTATCTCAAGGACAGATTATGTTGAACTATATTTTTCCTTTGAATGGAACATACTTACCTGATTCTTTGTATGCCATGAATCTTTTATTTAATACTGGGGATTTGAATACAATAATGGATTAACTTTGGAAATAAGATTCCATTCCTCAAGGTTTGCTGTTTTTATTATTATTTTATTATTATTATTATTATTATTATTATTATTGTAGGCTGTCTTTGTGCCAAGGATCATGGATGGACCTAGAGAGCATTATGCTAAGCAAAATAAGGCAGTCAGAGAAAGATAAATATCACATGATCTCACTCATATATGGAACATAATGAACCACATAAACTGATGAACAAAAACAGATCCAGAGACAAAGAAGCATCCATCATACTATCAAACCTCAGAGGTAAGGTAGAGGAGAGTGGGGGTAAAGAGATCAACCAAAGGATTTGTATACATGCATATAAGCCTAACCAATGGATACAGAGATAGGGGTATGAGGGCATGAGTGGGAGTGTGTGTGTGTGTGGATGCCAGGGCGGGGGGAGAGGGGGGAATGGGGCGATAAGGGAACATATGTAATACCTTAACCAATAAAAAAAATCTTTAAAAAATAACATATATGGGAAAAATTAGAAAGTAAATGCACATGTCCAAGGATAGGCTCAGAAATGTCTTAAGAAGACGTTTGCTGTTGCAAATGGTAAGACTTCCTTCTTTTTTTACCACAGCTTAGTATTCCATTGTGTAGATGTACCATCGTTTTTTAATCCACTCGTCTGCTGATGGGCACTTAGGTTGTTTTCCAAATGTTAGTTCATGTGCTGCTATGAGCATAGGGGTGCATATATCCTTTCTCATTGGTATTTCTAGTTTCTTGGGATATATTCCTACAACTGAGATCACTGAGTCAAATTGGAATTCTATTTTTTAGTTTTTTGGGGAAACTCCACACTGTTCTCCACAGTGGCTGCACCAGTCTGCATTCCCACCAGCAGTGCATGAGGGCTCCTTTTTCTCCGCATCCTCGCCAGCACTTGTCGTTTGTTGACTTGTTGATGATTGCCATTCAAACAGTATGGTTTTGATTTGCATCTCTCATATGATAAGTGACTTGGAGCATATTTTCATATGTCTCTTGGCCTTTCTTATGACTTTTGAAAAGTATCTACATAGATCTGTTGCTCATTTTTTGATTGGGTTATCATCCAGGTCCCGGGCCGGGCCCCTGTGTGATCGGATCCAGAGTCAGGACGCGGCCTCCTCCGGGAGACTGGATCCGGGGCAGGGCAGGGTCTCCTCGGGTGACCGGATCTGCGGCCCAAATGGGCCTTGCTGGGGGGCCTCAAGCCGCCATGGAAAGTGCTTCCTTGGAGAGGGCTCCCCGGTGGGGACAGGAACCGGGCGCTGACGGGTCTCGAGCACGGGGATGGGGACGCAGCCGCCCCCCAGAGAGCTCCAGGCGCCGCGCCGCGCGGGCAGCCCCCTGAGGTCCGGGCGCCCCCCGCCCCCCGGCCCGCAGCCGGCGGCGAGGTACTCGTGGAGGGCTCCGGCCGGCCCGCAGGCCGCGGCGCCGCCTCTTCCGCCGGCGCGTACGTCAGCTCGCAGCGCCCCGCCCCGCCCCGCCGCCGCCCGCGAGAGGCCGCCTCTGCCTGGCCTGGGCCTGGAGCGGCGCACGGCGCAGTCCCTCCCCGCCATGGCCCTGGGAGGCGGCAGCACATGGCGGCCGCAGCGGCCATGAGCACGCCCGCGGCCCGCCCCGGCCCCCCCTAGAGCGCGCCGCCGCCCGGCCCCGCCCCGCGCCCGGCGGGCCGGCCGGAGCCCTCCACGAGTACCTCGCCGCCGGCTGCGGG
>JAAGEH010000034.1:3646309-3783120 GCA_011751065.1 Lasiurus cinereus | reverse complement strand
CATCGAGAAGCACTGCCCGAGCGCCGTGGTGCCGGTGGAGCTGCAGAAGCTGGCCCGGGGCAGCTTGGTGGGCGGCGGGCGGCAGCGGCCCCCGCACACGCCGCTGCGCCTGCTGGTGGACGCCGACAACTGCCTGCACCGCCTCTACGGCGGCTTCTACACCGACTGGGTGAGCGGCGGCCAGTGGAACCACATGCTCGGCTACCTGGCCGCGCTGGCCAAGGCCTGCTTCGGCGGCAACATCGAGCTCTTCGTCTTCTTCAACGGCGCGCTCGAGAAGGCGCGGCTGCACGAGTGGGTCAAGCGGCAGGGCAACGAGCGCCAGACGGCGCAGCAGATCGTCAGCCATGTCCAGAACAAGGGCACCCCGCCGCCCAAGGTCTGGTTCCTGCCGCCCGTCTGCATGGCGCACTGCATCCGCCTGGCGCTCATCCGCTTCCACGTCAAGGTGCGGTCGGCCGGCGGCGCGCGGCGGGGGCCGGGCCGGGGCCGGGGCCGGGGCCGGGCGGCAGGCCGGGCCCCCTGGGCTCGGTTGGGCGCGGGTTTGGGCCTGGACCGGGATGGGACTGGGTTCTGAGAGGCCGGGGGCGGGGCTGGCGGCGGTCGCGGGGCCCGGGGGCGGGAGGGAGGCCGGGGGCCAGCGGGATTCCGGGACCAGGGGACACCAAGGGTCGGTGTCTGCTGGGGCCGGGGCCGGTCAGGGTTTGGGGGCCGGGGTCTGGGTGGGCCGGGGTCGCTCGATCCCGGGGTCACGGTTGCCGGGGTCCGGGCCGCAGGCGCTGCTTTCCCGTCCCGTCCGCCGGGCCGCAAGATGGACGCTAGGCCTGGAATCCGACTGGCGGCCGTGAGTGCCTGGGTTCCCGCTGCCCGGCGGCTCAAGACCCTCCGGACAGGCGGGTCGGTGCAGACCAGGCTCGTAGGGTGCAGCCCCTCTCTCTCCGATACGCCCGAGTGCATCCCCACTCTCTGAGGCGGGTGGTGACTAGCCTGAACTTGGAGGAGGTGCCCTTCTCCGAATAGGAGTGTGCTTGGGCAGCAACAGGTTTTCTGGGGGCGAGTGGGTTGGATGGCCGCGGGCGAGGGTCCCCAGTCAGTGGGGTGGGTGGAAACTGCCCGCTGCTGTCGCCGCGTCTCAGCCGGGCGGTGACCCGAATAAGGCCGGCGAAACCGCCCCCCTTGAGGACGCAGGACTGGGTGCGGGGTCCCCTGAAGGTGACGGTAGGGAAATGGTCTGATGTTTGTGCTGGATTGCAGAGCACAGTGACACTGGACGCGGCGAAATGGTATCGGTTCTGTGATTTAGAGTCTGTGGGAACAGTCTCGAGCTCTGTGTCTGCTGTGGACGGGTAGTTCCGAGTCAGGGAAGAGCTGGAGAGCCAGTTTCCAGGATTTCCGCCGCTGCACAGTGGGGATTCCGCCACTTGGTAATCGGAGCTTCGGCTGTGGCTGCTCCGCCGTCCCTTTGGCAGACGGCGCTTCACCGAACCTGGGCCCTGGAGAGCTTCCCGACCAGCACCGAGGGCAGAGATACCATGCAAATCACTGACCCTTGATTTGAGTTTTGCTTCCTTTTTCACTGTTTTTCGTTAAAGCGTTTTCGGGGGTTGTGTTGGGTTTCCTGGATTTTGCCCCTCTGTCTTCCAGTTCCCTTTCTTTTCCTTTCCTTTTTGAAACCGCTTGAAGCCCAAAGCTTGTGAAATTCAAACTCTTCCTGCCTGCCCCTCGTTGCTTGAGCTGAGGTGGTGGTGGTGGAGCCGAAAGTGATAGCGGAAGTCCCACCCACCGCGATCCTGTTGCAGTTGGTGACGGGTTCCCAAGTCTGCGGGTCCAGGCTGCTGGCAGAGCGGCGATTGGTCTGTGAGCACGGCCTGGAGGAAACGTCCCTCTTTGGGGAAGTTGGGGTGACAGCCAGGGGCTGATGCTGGCGATTTCTGCCTGGAGCCTGAGCTTTCTGGCAAGTCAGGCAAGATTCTCAGAAGTGATCCATCTCTAGAAGATGTCATAAGAATACGAACAGTTTCTCTCGTTCAGAGATGAAAACTGCTAGAAAGACGGGATGAGCTCTCTGAGTGGCTTTCAAAGGCACTATAAACATTAGGATTTAAATCAGTGTGTGTACAGTAGTCACTGAATCTTTTGAAATAATAGTTGAATTTTTTAATTATAACATTTTTTTCATATTTATCTTGGCACCCCTGTGAATACCTTGCTTACTTCAATAGTTCATTGAGAATTTTGACCAGTGTGTGAATATGTGTTTGGAAACAAAATTTAAACTAGATTTAAGATTACTTAAGTTTATGGATAGATGATAAGTTTGTGTATAATTATTTTGCTTTAGATAAACCTTTAACTTCTAATACAGAATCACAGTATAGTGTTAATTGCACCGATTAATATAGTAATGACTATTAGCTGGTAGCCACCTATCTGTCTACCAGCTTCACCTTTTTGGAAAATGCCTAAGAAATTTAGCAAATAGAAATTTCTCAGCAGCCAAAGGAAAGGTTAAGAAGTTTGGGTATTCTGTCCCAAAAGGGGGAAAAAAAGCTTTGTCTTTCATCATCGAAGAATCAAGTTCTCTTCCTCATAGACTCTGCTCTCCTTTTCAGATGAAATTCTGATAAGCTTAGTTATCTATTTCTAACCTCAGCTCAAGGAAAGTCTGCCAAAAGTTGGTGCACCATTAATAGCAAGAAGTGACACTTCACAAGGAGAAGATTTAAAAAAAAAAACTATTAAAAAAGGCATAAGTTTGGGACTATTTGAGAAAAATAACCCTATGTACTTTACTGCCATTCTGGAGAACAGCTCAGTGGTTTCTTATAGGGTTGAACATACATTTACCATAGCAATCCTACTTCTGGGTATTTACCTAGAAGAATTTTTGTTCACACAAGAACCTTACACGAATGTTCATAGTAGTGTTATTCATAATAGCCCAAACTTGAAACAACCAAAATATCCTTTAATAGACAAATAGTTAAATTGTGGTATATCTGTATTATGCAATACTTCTTAGCAATAAAAAGGGAGGAATTGCCCTGCCGGTCATGGCTCAGTGGTTGAAGTGTCGACCTATGAACCAGAAAGTCTTGGTTGGATTCCTGGTCGGGGCACATGCCGGGTTGCAAGTTTAATCCCCCGGAGGCCAGCCGATCAGTGATTCTCATCATTGATCTCTCTCTCTCTCTCTCTCTCTCTCTCTCTCTCTCTCTCCCCTCCCTACTCCCTTCATCTGTGAGATCAATAAAAAAAAAAATTTTAATGGAGGAATTATTGATGCATGCAATAACTTGGGTGAATCTTTTACGTTTTATGTTGAGTGAACAAAAAGTATCTATTTTTATGACATTCTCCTAAGGATAATATTGTACTGATAGGGATAGATAAGTGTCAGAAGGGAAGGGCAAGAGAGGTGTAAATGCAAAGAGACAGCAGGAGGGAGCTTTTGGAGTTACGGAACTGTTCTGAACTCTGATGGTGGTGATGGTAATATATTTTAAAAATCATATAGAACTATACATCAAAAGTAAATAAAAGTTAATATTACTGTGCGATAATCTTTTTTTAAGGTTATATAAAAATTGACAAAGAATTGACATGAACACCTATGTGTAATGTTGGGCATAATGAAGCATTTCTCTTATAAAAATCTATCAATTTACTGGTCTTTATGCTTCTGAAAACTGGCAGAAAGGTTTTAATTTCTTGTCAGCTTTGCTTAGAGAAATCTTTTTTGACTCAGAAGAGTATGTTTTTGATAAAGCAGCATTATAACTGTAAATAAATACAATTATTATTTTAATCATTAGAAGTTGGTGTATGAACTAATTTTGTTCAGGTCATTAAACTCTTTGGCTTGGATTTGGCTTCTGCTAGTTACTAGAAGCATTTCCTCTTGTGTGCCTTGAGTCATCATAACCTTTGACACTTAGGGAGGAACTGATGTTTATTTAAAAATCTTAGTGGTATTAAGTCCCTGGAGGTTTCCTAAATGTTCCTGTCACAAGACTTGTGGTGTTGGTGTGTGGGTTCATGATGAAGTTCTTCAGATCTTGTCCTGAATCGGTGCTCTTGGTGTATTTACTCGGATTTTACATAAAGCTGTGCTCATGTTTTAAGTCAGCTGAGGAATGTGAGATTCGACTGTGGCCTGAAATTTCAGAATGATTTCTTTTTGTGTAGTTGATGGGGGCCGACTAAATTGTGGGGTGCCAGACCCTTGCTAAGTTCTCTCTCAAAGCACCTAATTTAACCCTCAGCATTTTGTTACCCCATTTTATATGGGAAGAAGTGGGCTTGCTTATTGACACCTGAGGACAGGTAACCAGTAACCTCTTCAAGAGGGAAGTTCCCTGGTGAAGTCAAAGTTCAGTTTCATTGTATAAGGATGCTTTGGGAGTGTGGCCACCTGCAGTTCATGTTCAGGTCAGATTTGATAGCAAAATGCCTCTATTGGTTTTTTTTTTGTTATAATGGGAAGGGCACAGTTCCTGTCCAGGAGACACTGAAAACTAGCACTATACCTTATTCTTAAACACCTTGAATTGACCAGGGAACATTTAGGGTTCAAAATTGACAATATTATGACTCAAACCAACCATCCATTTAAAATATTTATTTTCTTCCATTGTACCAATTTTATGCCTGGCTTATTTCAGCTAGCCTAATGTCTTCAAGGTCCATTCATATTGTAAAATTGTGTTATAATTTCCTTCCTTTTTTAGGTTTAATAATACTCCTTTGTGTGGATGGATCACATTTGTTTTACCCATCCAGCCTTCCATAGGTGCTTGAGTTGCAGTCCTTTTGACTGTTGTGAATAATGAATAATGCTGTTGTGAACTTGGGCGTACAAAATCTGTTCAGGTGCCTGCTTCCAATTCTTTTGGGTATATACCCAGAAGTGGAATTGCTGGGTCAGTTGGTAATTTTATGTTTAATTTCTCAAGGAATCGCCATGTCGATTTCCACAGAAGCTGCCTTTAACATACATCGTATATATACGTATATACATTATCCTATATAGTCTTATATAGGAGTGACTATAATAGGAAAAAAGGACTCTTTTCTTCAAAGATCTTCGTCTAGTGGGGGCAAGGACTCCTTTATGTCATTTTCCATGTCAACATTGAGAACTTTCTTTGATGCCATAGGACAATCTATTTAGTCATTGAAGACCAGTTAGCGTTCTCACGTGGGTTAGGGAGTGGTTTTGACATTGTCTAGAAACATTTTTAGTGTTCACAAGTTGAGGGCATCTAGTTGTCAGAGGCCCAGGATGCTGCTGAACTATAATGCACAAGGATAGTCCCACAGCAAAGAGGTATTTGTCCTTAAATATCAGTAGTGCATAGGCTAGGAAATCCTGGTGTGAACAAATCAAAGAATTCCAAAGTTTGGGCCTTAGGTAAAGCCATATAAATGTTAAAATAGATATTTCTAAGTATACTAGGAAGAGAACTAATAAAAAATACATATAAGTTTTCTAAATTAAAATACACCCATATACACACTCCATTTCTAAAATGTTTCTAGACCTTCAATGTTCTTCATTTTGTATTGTACAATGGGAATTTATATAAGGGAAATAAACTGATTAGCACATACTACAAATTCCAGTCTTAGTAAGCAGTCAACCGTAGGATAAATGCTTAATACCATGAAGAAGGAGGTATTTTATTTAAAATTTTTTTGAGATATAATTGACATTACATTACTTTTAGATGTACAACATAATGATTCTGTTTGTATATACATATTGTGACATGATTAGCACAATAAGTGCCAATCAGATTGCAGCGGAGTCTAAAACCCTGAATAAGGACTTTAGATTAATGGTTTGTTCAAGTCACTGGCAGGAGAGTGATCCATCAGAGATGAGATTCACTTGGTGAGATATCAGGTGTGGGAGCCCAGTGAGTTCCAAAGGCAATTCTGACTACTCCTCATAATAAGACATGGTTTAATGAAGTGGTATTTACCCTGAGTATGTCCTGTATTCTACTTTTTGTTTTGTTTTATTCTTTATCATTTTTTTTCCTAAGTGCTAGTAAACACCCAATAATTTGATGTTACAACCCATCACTGAGTTTGCAAATATCTGTTGGTTGCCTCTCCTATGTGCCCCAACTGGGGATCGAACCTGCAACCTGGGTGTGTCCAGTGAATGGAAATCAAATCTGCAACCCTTTGTATACCAGATAATGTGTAACCAACAGAGCCACCCAGCCAGGGCTTATGATGGGAACTTTTAAGATCTCTCTTAACTTTCAAATATAGTACAGTATTATTAACTATAGTTGCCATGCTTTACATTACATCACTAAGACATTTATTTTATACTGGAAAATTTTCCCTTTGAACACCTTCACCCATTTTGCCCACCCTTCACCCTGAAGAGGAGATACTTTATGATGTTTCTCTTTCATGTTCATCTCAGGAGCAGGAGTGCCAACCAGTCCAGACTGCAGGGGACTGCCTCACTACACTGCTTGGATAAGCACAAGCATTATGGCTTTTTATTAGCTCGCACCTAAAGCAGCAATTTATTCCAAAGACAAGTAGGAAATGCCAAATTAGAATTATTTTCCAATGGCTGTATAGCCAAAAATGTTTAAATGGAACAATTAGACATAAATGAATCAGTTTAGATAAAAATATTCTAAAATTCTTCAAATGTCTCTATATAGCTGGCATCTTTTGTTTTATTTTCTTTTTTAGAAAATATGTGTGTGTTTTTTAATTGATTGAAGGGAGAGGAAGGGGGAGGGAGAGATGAGAGAGAATCATCCACCAGCTGCCTCCTGCATGCCTCCTACAGGGGCTCAAATCAAGCCTGCAGCCCCCAGCATGTGCCCTGACCAGAATCGAGTCCTAACCTCCTGATTCATGAATTGATGTTCAACCACAGAGCCACACTGGCCAGGCTATTTTATTTTTCATTATTCTTATGTTTTCTGTAGAAAACCCATTGCCTGTTATTTAGCTCTTAAGAGCATTACCTGGTGGGCAGTAGTATAGTAAGTCTTTGAAATACATATGATAAGTAGATAAGTAAACCAGTTGCAGACTCACTAGCTACTCAGTATCCTTGTGCAAGGCAGTATTATGGCAGAAAGGTGGTAGAAAATTTGTGTTCAAATCCAGTGGAGTCAATTCCACAGATAAGTAGTCTCAGCCTGCCATCTGGCTCAAAGGCTCTATATTTGAATAAGCCCTTTATGCTTCTTAGGAGCTGTGTTGAAGATACATAAACCAACTGCTTAGGGAAGTTGGCTGAATCATGCCATATTCCTTGTTTTATCTGGTCCTAAGGAACATTTTTTTCTAGGCATTTTAGGGCCAGTACAGAGTTGGACCTGACACACTGAATTATATGCAAAAGTGATGGTAAGTCTGCAATAATAGTTAAGGATCTGTGATCTAGAAACTCTATCCTTTTGTGCCCTAGTCATTTGGCATTTCCTACTTGTCTTTGGAATAAATTGCTGCTTTAGAAAGACTGAACCTACTATGTTTATTGGTGTTTTGCCGGTTAGTGTAGAAAAGTCTACTGGAGGAGGGTGTGTTGCTGGGGGGTTAACTTTTCATAGGTCTGCAGTACATGTTCATCTCAGGAGCAGGAGTGCCAACCGGTCCAGACTGGGGGGGGGACTGCCTCACTACACTGCTTGGATAAGCACAAGCATTATGGCTTTTTATTAGCTCGCACCTATGTTAGTCATAAAATATTTCAATGAAAATTTTGCAAGTGTCACCATCTTTAAATAAATTGTATTCATCTGAGGTTCTTCTCTGAAATCTAGAACTTAAATTTTAATGTATTGTATTTTAGAATTAGATTTTTAACAGTAATATTGCTAGGAGCTAGCTGAGTTATGAAATTAATATAGTAGGCTAAATAGATACTGAATATAAATGTTTGTGTTTTCTTCTCTCCTTTATATCATTTTTATATTTTACTTTTGAAGTTTATAAAGCTTAATTTGCATTTCTTTATGACAACCACTGTCTTATTTATTTTTTAGCAGAGAAAGAAAACAATTTTATTATTGAACCCATGCTACAATCACATCACAGACAATCTGCTAAAAAGATTGCAAATAAAATAAAAATCACTCTTTTATATAGCTTGGCAGATATAGTCCATTACATGCATGCTAATGTCATTTATCATGGGAAAAATAAAACTATCTTTTGTCAAGTTGGACGTTACATCAGAGTCCAGTGTCTGAGATTCCTGAGAAGATGGGGAGAATGGGTGTCATACTTATAAATTTTTATTTTTAAAATTGTGATAAATTGTTTTGGCCAGTGTGGTTCAGTTGGTTGACCATTGTCTCATGCACTGGAAGGTAGCTGGTTCGATGCCTGGTCAGGGTACATACCCAGGTTGTGGTTTCGATCCCTGATCAGGGTGGGTACAATTCCGATACATGTTTCTCTCTTACATTGACATTTCTCTCTCCCCCTCTCCCTTCTTCTTTAAAAAAAAAAAAAAATCAATGAAAACGTATTTTTTAAAATTGTGGTAACATAACATAATTTTTACCATTTTAACTATTGTTAAGTGTACAGTTCAGTGGAAATTAAGTACGCGAACACTGTTGTACAACTATCGCCACCATCCATCTACAGAACTTACTTTTCCAAACTGAAACTCTGTGTCCATTAAATACTAATTCTCCCCCAGACCCTAGCAGCCACCATTCTACTTTCTGTGTCTGAGAATTTGATGACTTTAGGTTCCTCATATGAGTGGAATCACACAGTATTTGTCCTTTTGTGACTGACTTATTTCACTTAGCAAAATATATTCAAGGCTTATCCATATAGTCGCATGTGTCAGAATTTCGTCTTGAAGGCTGGATAATATTCTCTTGAATATATATATACTACATTTTGCTTATCAATTGCTTTCACTTTTTTTTTGTAATCTTCATTCCAGGATATTTTTCCATTGATTTTTAGAGAGAGGGAAAGACAGAAATATAGATATGAGAGAAACACATAGATTGGTTGCCTCCTGCACAAGCCCTGACTAGGGCCCTGGCTGGGTGGAGCCTGCAACTGAGGTACGTGCCCTTGACTGGAATTGAACCCAGGACCCTTCAATATGCAGGCTCTGTTCACTGATCCAAACTGGCTAGGACTCTTTCATCTTTTGGCTATTATGAATAATACTAGAGGCCCAGTGCATGAAAATTTGTGCACTGGGAGGTGGGAATCCCTCAGCCCGGCCTGCCCCCTCTCACAGTCTGGGAGCCCTCAAGGGATGTCCTACTGATGGTTTAGACCCTCTCCCCATGGGGAGTGAGTCTAAGCCACAGTCTGGTCTCCCTCTGCAGGAGGTGACCAGGCTGATCAGGGGAAGATGCCGCCCCCATCACCCTGCTGCTTGCCACCTGCTGACTGCAGTGGCTGCGAGGCCTGAGCCCTGGGTCTTGCAGCCATCTGGAAGACATCTGCCCTAGTTAGCATAATCCCCTTTTATTAGTATAGACTACAGGTCCAGTGCACAGAATTTGTGAATGGGGGTGTGTGTCCTTCAGCCCAGCCTGCACCCTCTCCTTTCTGGGACTCCTAGAGAGCCGTTGGACATCCCTCTCACAATCCAAGACTGCTAGCTCCCAACTGCTCACTTGCCTACCTTCCTGATTTCTCCGAACTGCTTCTGCCTGCCAGGTTGATCACCCCTGACCACTCCTCTGCCAGCCTGATTGATGCCTAACTGCTCTTCTGCCAGCCTGTTTGCCCCTAATTGCCCTCCCCTGTCGGCCTGGTCACCCCAAACTGCCCTCCCTTGCAGGCCTGATCCCCTCAAGCTGCCCTCCCCTGCAGGCCTGTCCCGCCCCCCCCCCCCAACTGCCCTTCCTTGCAGGCCTGGTTGCCCCCAATGTTCCTTCTCTGCCAACCTGGTCACCCCTAACTGCCCTTCCCTGCAGGCTTGATCACCCCCAACTGCCATCCCTTGCAGTCCTGGTCCTTCCCAACTGCCCACCCCTGCTGGCCATCTTGAGGCAGCCATCTTATGTGTGGGAGTAATGGTCAATTTGCATATTGCTCTTTTATTGGATAGGATAGAGGCCTGGTGCATGGGTGGGGGCCTGCTGGTTTGCCCTGAAGGGTGTCCTGGATCAGGGTGGGTGTCCCTTGGGGCGTGGGGCAGCCTGGGTGAGGGGCCTGTGGTGGTTTTCAGGCCAGCCATGCCCCCCCGCCCCTCCAAACCCCCCTGGTGACCCAAGCAGAGGGCCTGGTATCTGGGATTTATTTACCTTCTATAATTGAAACTTTGTAGCCTTAAGTAGAGCCAAGACTCCTGCTTGCTCCATGGCCCAGCCATTTCTGTTGGGATTTATTTATCTTCTATAATTGAAACTTTGTATTCTTGAGTGAAGGCCTGGGCACCCTAGGGTGTGTGGAAAGCTTGGCTTCCTCCATTGTGGCAGGCAACCCAAGCCTCCTTTTCGCAGTTATCTTGGTTGGGTTAATTTGCATACTCGCTCCTGATTGGTGGGCGTGGCTTGCGAGTGTAGTAAAATGATGGTTAATTTGCATATTACTCTTTTATTAGATAAGATTGCTATGAAAATAGGTGTGCAAATGTCTGAGTTCCTGCCTTCAGTTCTTTTGGGTATATACCCAGAAATAGAATTGCTAGGTCATGTACTAATTCTGTGTTTAATTTTTTGAGGAAGCATCATACTATTTTACATAGCACTGTGCTATTTTACATTCCCACTAGCAACGGATGATGGCTCCCACTTTACATCCTCATCAACACTTATTTCCGTTTTTGTTTTTGTTTTTGCCTTTTTAATTTTTTTTTTTTAAATAGTAGCCATCCTACTAGGTATGGAAGGATATCTCATTGCAGTTTTGACTTATATTTCCCTTATGGTGAATGAAGCTGAGAACCTTTTTTTATATTGCTCCATTTACTTATTTACTTATTTTTTGGTTTGTTTTAAAAGAAATTACTTTTCCTTTTAAGACCACTGCAACCAGTAGACAAGAAATATGTAAGTTAGGAAACTTATTCAGTTTGATTTCAGATCTCTTAAGGAGAGATTCCCTTTTAGGGACATCGCTAATATAGGTTATAACATTTCAATTGCTTTTTTAAAGTAGCAACAAAAATAAAAATCTTCCACCAAATTAGAGTTGACTTTTGTGGTTTGATTCTTCTTTTGGACTGAAGGAGGGAGTAAATAGTCTAAGTTTTACCCACCTAATACCCAGTGACTACAGTTCAGCTGGATAAAGATGAAAGCCTGTCCTTTTTTTTTTCCCCCTTAAAAAACAAAAGAATTTAAGTCAGCTCATATCTTCTTGTGCTTAGGTTGACTTATATCTTTTAAATCTGGTAGCTGGCTGGAGGATGTGTCACATTATTCCTTGAGCTGGTATAAAATCATTCTAAAGAAAAACCACATACAGTATTTTTTTTCTTTGTGTCAGAAAATCTATATATGACAATTCATAGTATTTCATGTCCTTTGTGAAATGTATGAAGAAGCAGATCCTCTTTCACATAGTTTACTTAAAAATAAATTGTAGCTGACATTTATTAAGAGCTTTTTACTTATGAATGATTCTGAGCTGTTTACATATATAGTAACTCATTTAATTACCACAGCTACCCTATGAGGTTGGGGAGTACTATTATCTTTGCAGATGAAGAAATGGAAGTACAGAAAAGTATTAAAATAGGCAGTGGAGTTCACTCATCTGGTGCCAGAGACAAAACCTCACTGTACAAGTGCTTCTTCACTGGAGATAGGAGTAAGTAACTGTGTTGTTACCTTTTCATTCTTAACAGGACTGTCCCCTTGGCTGGTTTCAGCATTAATAAAAAGTATATTCACAAAGTAAGCTTGGGAATTTTTTAGTCATCATTACATGTATAAATACAAGTTTTGATTTGTCTGCCTTTTTAATGATGAAACTTTAAACTATTAAGATAAAAATTTACCTAGGACACTTTGGTAAATATATAGTAGCAAAAAAATTTCCCTAGCTAAGCACAAAATACTTCATTGGGACCAAAAATAGGGTATTTTGCCAGCTACTGAAACTCTTCTATGCTAGACTGCATCCACCATATTTCAAGGAGTTTGGTGGTTCTTGGTCTTGTAGCTCTTACAGCATGAGGCAAGAACAGTGTGCTCCATGCTCTGCACACAGAAGCTCCAGGATTTCACCTCCTTGATCTGAAGCTGCATTTTGATACAGTGTGATGTTGGCTACAGCAAAAATAAAGCATGTGCTCTAGCTGGTTTGGTACAGCGGATAGAGCATCGGCCTAAGGACCAAAGGGTCCTAGGGTTGATTACTATTGGGAGCCACATACTTTGGTTAGAGGCTCCTCCCTCACCTGGGCCCTGGTTGAGGCTTTTGTGGAAGGCAACTAGTTGATGTGTTTCTCTCACATCGATGTTTCTCTCTGTCTTTCCCTCTCTCTTCCACTATTCCTAAAAATCAATAGAAAAATACCCTCAAATAAGGATTAACCAACCAACCAAAAACAAAAAGATAAATCATGGCCTCCTACATTTAAGGTGGCAGCTGGTCTCTGGTTACCACCATGGTGGGAGTTCTTAAGGAGGCCACGCATGATTCCAAGTATGGCTCACTCTGTTGGTGGGAGGCTATATTCCCTTCTGTTACCACCTGAAATGAAGTAAATTTCAGGTTTGATTTTTTTTTTTTTAGCTCAAATTTTTTAGTTTTTGAGAGTTCAAATTGAAATATTCTTTCTAACATTGTATTTAATATATTTTGCTCACTTCTAAAATTAGAATTAAGAACTAGACAAACCAATTTCATTGTATTGTGTCTAGTTCAAGTCAGGATCTGGAAGGCCAGGAAACTGGAGCAATAGAACACAGGCAAGATTGTAGATTAGACAGGAGATGGGAAACGGGAGTAAAGCCATTCAGACAAGAAAAGACACACTGCTTATGTCCTGTCAGACCCTGCTTTCCAAAGCTTAAGCTCTGAATTTATTTTTTAATTAACTGCTTCTCAAGGTCTTATTTTAACACAACTCAGACTTTTTTCCTGTCCCCACCTAAATTGCATCAAATAGTCTTTTTACCCCATCTAGTCTTCTGCACTCAATTCTTTGTCGGGCTCTTTGACTCTTGATTGTTGGACTTCATATATTTATTCATTCACTCACAGGTTTGTAGTTAACCCAGTTCCATCTGTGGAAGGCCTCCTGCCTCTCTTAGTTGGATTGTCCCAGGAGAGTTGTTTTCTCGTATAGGCTCTTGGGAATATTGCTCGCTCACCTGATGTAGTAGCTGAAAGCAGTCATTGACACTTTTTAAAATAAATTTTTTTGGATTAATTTTAAGTTTATAGAAAAGTTGAAGAGATGGTTCAGTGAGTTCTCGAATAACCTGCATTCAACTTCCATTCATGTTGACATCCCAGGAGCTGATACAGTTATTGAAACTGAGAAATTAGCATTGGTGCGGTACCCTGAACTGCATTATGCACTTGATTCAGATTTCATCCGTTTTTCACCCTTGTCCTTTTCGGCTCCAGGACCTCAATCCTTGGTATCCTCCCTGTTGCTTAAAGTTGTCTTGTCTTATTGGTCCCCTCTGGTCTGGAACAACTCAGCCTCTGCTTCTTTTGACACTTTGGAGGACTGATCAAGTATTTTGTAGGCTGACCTCCAATTTTGGCTGTCTGATTGTTTTCTTGTGAATTGGGGGAAATACCCAGAGGTGCAATGCCTGTCTCATCACACTATACTGTGATGTGAGCAGGAATTGGTTGGTTGTGATCCTGGTCACTTGGTGAAGTTGGTATTTGCTGGGACTCTGCTTTGTGATGTGACAGTTGTCTCTTTTGCTGGTTTGGTTCTTGGAAGTCATTAATCAGTCCAGCTCATGTTCAGAGGCAGCAGAGGGATTTTACATTATTTTAGTTCTTTAGGGAAGATTTGTGTTGTCTTCTCCCTGTATTTATTTCATCATTTATATGTATCTGTATGGACTCATGTATTCATTTGTACTTTGGGTTATTGGGTTATAACCTAATACATGCTATCTTGCACAAATTGTTCCAGCTTTGGCCAGTGGGTGTCTTTCAGTTAGGCTTCTGTGACCCTCTGACATACCCCGTCCTTCGTTAGGAATACTACCTTCCTTTCTGGCACCACGAGGTGCTCTGGACTTACCTTGAATTTCCCTGTCCCAGCATCACCCATTTTCCTCCATGGTTGTGTTCTTTTTACCAGTAATGGAGAACAGTATTTAGAAACCAGATCTGGGTTCAGGTGTTCTCCTTTCTGGGGTGTTGCTGCTTCTCAGTCCTCAGCTCACAGTTGAGAGATGCACATACAGAATTACTTGTAATGATTTCTGTGCCGCTTGTCTGTGTAGTCACTTACACACCAGTTCTTACCGATGTCCTCACAGCTAACCCTGTACCATAGGGTCATGCCTCCTCCCTTTACACATTTCTAATCCCATTTTCTGATGGGGAGACACCAGCCAACCCAGCATCCATTTATTCCCACCTTACACATGTGAGTGGTTTCTGTGCTTTTCACCCTCCCTCCGCCCTTTCCTGTCTCCGAAACAGTTCCAAGAAGTGTTCAGGGTACTGTGTCTCTGTCCTCAGGCCTCAGAGCTTCCACTCAAAACCTTGTTTTCCAAAGTTACTTGGGAAGCTTCTCCCTTGGTAGGATTATTTCAAATATTTTACAATACAGTTTGATACATTTGTCAATCTATATTCTTTTCTGTACCTGCCAACCTGGCAGATGTTTTAAAAATTTATGAGCATTGAAATTCATTCCCTATATGAGATGTGCATTCATCTGACTTTGTACAGATACGTAAAGTCATGTGTCCACTACCCAGACAGTTAGCACCCATTGGAACCTTGCAGTGTTTAATGCTATGTTGCCTTTTCTCCCCTAAAGACATAGTAGGTTTTAACGTTGGGGAAGAGCATTAGAATTTTAGAAGTTGAAGGAATCTTAAAAGATCCACTAATTTTACATTCTTATTGGGCACATTGGGCATCAAGCCAGAATTGGAACCTAGACATTTTGATTCTGCTCCTTCCCATCACTGTCACTGGGTGCCTGGTAGGCAAGATCAGGGCACAGATTGCCTCTCTTTGCTTTAATTTAGGCTTCAAGTCTATGCTTATGGGCGTGATTTCTTTATCCTTTTGTTTGTTAGTTTTAGGAGGTTAATTCTGGCAGACAAGTATTTGTTTAATGTTGGGTGAGCTTTGGGGGAGAATTTACTAGTACGGAATCCTATATAATAATCGATATAATAAAAGCCTAAGCAACCATTACAGCAGAAACGACCAGAACGACTGGTTGCTATGATGCGCACTTACCATCAGGGGCAGATGCTCAATGCAGGAACCGCCCTCTGGTGGTCAGTGCGTTCCCACAGCGGGGAGCGCTGCTCAGCCAGAAGCTAGACTTACAGCTGGCAGGTGCAGCAGCAGTGGCAGAAGCCTTTCCTACCTCCACAGCAGCAGTAAGGAGCAGCGAGCTGAGTGGTAAGGAGCAGTGAGCAGGAGGGCAATAAGGAGTGAGGGGTCATGAACTGTGAGAGGGATGTCTGACTGCCTGCTTAGACCCAATCCCTGCAGGGAGTGGGCCTAAACAGGTAGGCGACCATCCCCTAAAGGGTCCTGGACTGCAAGAGGTCACGGGTCACGCTGAGGGCACCCCTGCTCCCCTGCACAAATTTCATGCACTGGGCCTCTAGTCCTGTATAATAAAGATGCAATATGCAAATTAACCCTCACACCTTCTCAAGATGGCTGCCTATGACCAGGCTGGCAGGGGGTTAGTGAGGGACGACCAAAGGACTGAACAAGCAGACTGCATGGGGTGACCAGGCTGGCAGGGGGGTCAGTTGGGGGTGTCTAGGCCAGCAGGGGAGACAGTTGAGGGCAACCAGGCTGGTGAGGCAGTTAGGGGCAACCAGGCTGGCAGAGGGGGTCACTTGGGGGTGATTAGATTGGCATGGGGGGCAGTGAGGGGCAATCAGGCGGGGGAGGGGCAGTTCAGGGTGACCAGGCAGGCAGGCAGGTGAGCAATTAGGAGCCAGTGGTATTGTGAGAGGGATGTCTAACTGCTGGTTTAGGCCTGATCCCCGGATTTGAGAGGGTACAGGCTGGGCTGAAGGGAGCCCCCCCCCCCATCTGTGCATGAATTTTGTGTACCGGGCCTCTAGTTGTTAATAATAATTTGCTAATTAATATTGTGAATTATTAACAGTTTGTTCACTTTGCTTTTTAATGCCAGGCTGAAACCAAATGTTCTGAGTGAACAAGGAATTGTATTTCTCTGGAGGCAGATGAAAATTCTCTAGAAGTCTCCACGGATGTTGGCTTCCACTGAAGAGAGTAATCTTATTAATCTTTTTTTTTAAATAATATATTTTATTGATTTTTTTTACAGAGAGGAAAGGAGAGGGATAGAGAGTTAGAAACATCGATGAGAGAGAGACATCGATCAGCCGTCTCCTGCATGCCCCCTACTGAGGATGTGCCTGTAACCAATGTACATGCCCTTGACCGGAATCGAACCTGGGACCTTTCAGTCCCCAGCCCGATGCTCTATCCACTGAGCCAAACCGGTTTTGGCTCTTATTAATCTTTATAGGTAGTTTAAAGACTCTTTGGGAGCTCCTGAAATGGGACCCTCCATTTTCATTCTTTTGGTGCTTGCCAGACACCATGCTAGACCTTTGACACTCAGCTGAGTAAGCTTTGTACCTTGTCATCTGTCAAAAGAGAGGAGCATGTGAAAGAAGGAGCATTTGTCCCCAATTGGTGGCACAGATGTGGCCAGTATGGACATGGCTCATACTAGTGCTGCTTTAGCTTTTTATTGGATTTTTTTTTTCTTTTAAAAGTCTTTTAGAAGCATAACTGTACCATTCTGCCACAACTATGGTGGTTTTTGTTTTTTTCCTTCTTGTCTGTTCCCATAGTTTTGCATGGTATATTTTGTACAGGATATTATATTCTGAAATGGTTTTTGTTTAATATTTTGTCATAAACTTTCCCCAAGTTTCTTCACAGCACCATGTAGCGTCTATATTTACCCAACTCCTTATTGTTAGCTTATTTTTTCTCACAGGAGTCTACCCCGATACTTTTTATGTTCCCAGTGTTTTTTTGTTTCCCTAGGCTCTATTTCCTGGAGTAGTATTACTGCGTCAGAGAGCATGACTATCTTACAATTCTGGAAATACATTGCTTGTTGTTTTATAACCCAACAGCCTTCCTTGAAGTCATGTCAGATTAGACTGATAAACTGCCTACTCTGCTGCATAACCTGCCACTTTCCCCAGGCTCAGCAGGGTGAGGCTGCACACACACCTTGGAACACCCATCTAGGCAGTCTCTGGAGGGCGAAGGGCGGCCCCTTCTCTCACCTCCAGTGGTGGTGAGGATGATGCAGTAAGAATGCAGTGAGACACACTGCCCAATAGCTGGCAGCAAGTGGGTAAGCCACATCATCTCTAGACTACTCTCCTGGAGATGGGTAGGGCCTGGCTCTGAACTGTTCTCAGCCTCGGTTTCCCAGAAGAATGGGTTAATAAACTCTATTTAAAATATAAATATTGAGGATGCAATACTCAACTTATATATTAATTCTGCCTTATCTTCTCTATAAGATGTCTGTGGAGCAAGCAGCCACACTATCTTTTCTAGAACTCCTTCCAGAGATGGGGAGCAAGGCCGTGGTAACTCACACTCTTCCATTTCAGGGCCTCTTAAGAGACTTTATAAGTCTCTTCTTAAGTGGAGACCTCAGATGTTGGCAGAACATCCGGGACCTAGTGATTTAAAAAATGCTTTGAAACATTGCTGTTCATAAGTGAGTTGAGGTAAAGAGGTTAGACTTGAAGGTTATCCTTTTTAGAATGTGAGGAGATGAAGCTGGCCTAATTTAGTAATAGTTTTTCTTAACTACACTTTTTTATTTTAGTGAATGTATAATATTTTTAGATTAAGGGATAAAATAAAATAAGATTCTTCTAGTCCAGCGGTTCTCAACCTGTGGGTCGCGACCCCTTTGGGGTCGAACGACCCTTTCACAGGGGTCCCCTAAGACCATTGGAAAACACCTATTTCCCGTGGTCTTAGGAACCAACAGACTGCTCCTCGGTGTAGCAAAGTGTAGCAATGTAGTTTACTGTTGTTATATTAAGACTGTTACCCATGCTACACCACAATTCAAGATTTCACAGTATATAATTACATATTGTTTTTGTGATTAATCACTATGCTTTAATTATGTTCAATTTGTAACAATGAAAATACATCCTGCATATCAGATATTTACATTACAGTTTATAACAGTAGCAAAATTACAGTTATAAAGTAGCAACAGAAATAATTTTATGGTTGGGGGTCACCACAACATGAGGAGCTGTATTAAAGGGTCGCGGCATTAGGAAGGTTGAGAACCACTGTTCTTGTCTAAGAAATAGAACATTAGTTGACTAATAGTATATTTTATTTTTTCTTACAAACTAAAATATTTTTATTAAAAACTTTATCTCAGGAATACAGAAAAGTATTTTTCCTTTAAATATGCATCTTTAAGAAGTTTGTTTTGCCTCTAAATGAGATTTCATTATAACTAACTTTCCAATAAAATTTGGTGACTGCTTCTTTTATAAGAATCAATGAGAAATGAGAGTAACTCCACTGTGATAACCAGTAGGTAACAATTGAACACTCGGACTTAATTTCTAATGTAATTTAATTTTGCCACATATTGGACAGTGGGGTTGTAGAAATTTACATCTAAGGGCACATGATTTTCACCATTAGCTGAATCACTTGATTTAGTTTAAAATTATGGTTTCTAAAATACTTTATTATAGGAACAAAAACTGCAGATTTTAGTTGGGTGAATGAGTTTGAGAAACTGCAAGAGAGGAATTGACTGTTTTTAACTTCATATATTTTAGGAAAACGTTTTGCGGGGCCTTTTTGGTGTGTGTTTAAGAAGAGAGGGGTTTCAGGTGCCTTTTACTTTTTCCTGAGAATTGCTTCTCAGCCCCTCCTTAGAATGTCATAGACACTGGAGATAGGCAGGGTGACTTTTTGTAGTGGGAGAGCCAGTAAGGAGGTTTTGGCTATAGTTTTCATTACTAGCAAGGCAATAAATTTAGACTTAGTCCCCATGGTGGTTCTGAACCTGGTACCACACAAATAGGACTGGTCTTTGCACAGAATAAGCATGTGACAATTATATGGGGGCAAATGTGTTTACTCTTGTTATTATCCCCGTATGCTGAATGCTTCAGAGTATAGATTTATAGAAGATGGAAATATTTGACTTTTTATTTTTATTTTATTTTTTAAAATATATTTTATTGATTTTTTTACAGAGAGGAAGAGAGAAGGTTAGAGAATTAGAAACATCGATGAGAGAGAAACATCAATAAGCTGCTTCCTGCACACCCCCCCAACTGGGGATATGCCCGCAACCAAGGTGCATGCCCTTGACCGAAATCAAACCTGGGACCCTTCAGTCGACAGGCCGACACTCTATCTACTGAGCCAAAATGGTCAGGGCTTAACTTTTATTTTTTTTAAACTCTGTCTGATTATTTTCCTATTTGACACATTTGATCTACTTTGAAGAAGTTACGTTGGTTTCACTGATGGTAGCTTACTTTTTCTCTCTGTCATTTTCCTTCCTACTTCTTTATTTTCCTGTTCTGTCTTTTTTTCCATCACTCTCTTTTACTTCAAAATACTGGGTTGAAGGGGGTTATCATTGTATATTTGTAAGCAAGATGATCTTTGACCTCGACAAGAAATAAAAAACTAATTTGCAGCATGGATGGATGGGATATATGTTATTGACAAGGAGATGATTTCCCATTTGAGCAGTGTGCTGCACACTTTATTTCTGGTGCTTTGGAATTTCTGGCTCTCTTGGATATTTCCCATATCTGAACTTTTTGGATTCTGTATAGATATATCTGCTCATTAAGCATGTGCTTCCATGGTGCCTGGTCTCTGATCAAGTGTCCTTCTCACTTGCACAGGTTGCACAGAGCATCGAGGACCATCATCAAGAAGTCATTGGTTTCTGCAGAGAAAACGGCTTTCATGGTTTGGTTGCGTACGACTCTGATTACGCGCTGTGCAACATCCCCTACTATTTCAGTGCCCATGCCCTAAAACTGAGCCGGAATGGGAAAAGTCTCACCACAAGCCAATACCTGATGCATGAGGTGGCCAAGCAGCTGGACCTGAACCCAAACCGCTTCCCTATCTTTGCCGCTCTGTTAGGTAGGTGGGCAGTGTGAAAGCTATCTCAAGTCATAAAGGAGTTCTGTACCAAGAACACACTGATACTTTAATTTTTAAAGCTGGAATGTTTTGGATTCAATCTTAAATTCAAAAGAAATAGAGAATGGGCTCCTCTGCAAAAGCATCTTAGTATTATTTTTGGCATTGATCTTAATATGCTTCTTTTGTTCTAATGTGTTTGTTTATGTATTATACTTTCCAGGCTGAAAAACTAATTTTGTTAATAAATTCACTTAAAGTCTGGGCAAAAGTAACAGTTAAAAAAAAATCACAAATGTTATCACAGTCCGACTCTGAAAATTAGACATTTAAACCTTTAGCATAAGTTGTGTTTCTTAGAGAAGAAAATCTGCTGTGATTCACCACCTCCTCCACTCCCCACCCCACTTTTTGGACACTCACTACTTCAAAAGGAAAGCAACAAAAGTAAACTATCTTACCTTGTTTACAATGCCTACATTTTAAGTACATATATACATGTCTATAAAAACTCCCTTGGAGGAATTATATTGAATACATAGAAAGGAAGAAACTTATTTTAACTAAAAATTTATACACACACACACACACACACATATATATATATATATTATTATTATTTTTTTTTTTTTGCTTAAAAATAATTTTACAGTAGGTTGTTTTATATCTGGAGATCATAGTTATTTTCTTTCTTTTCTCTTTTGTCAGTTTCTGTCTGTATGCCCAGAACTTACTTGAATATCCACTTCTAGGTTGCCTGACTATTTTGTCTCAGTGGATAGTGTGTCGGCCTGGGGGCTGAAAGGTCCCAGGTTCGATTCCCGTCAAGGGCATGTACCTTGGTTGCGGGCACATCCCTAGTCGCGGGTGTGCAGGAGGCAACTGATCGATGTTTCTCTCTCATCGATGTTTCTGGCTCTCTATCCTTCTCCCTTCCTTTCTGTAAAAATAAAATCAATAAAATATATTTTTAAAAAATAAATAAATAAAATAAATGAAAGACAATCAGTCGTTACATATTGAATAATTTAGTAATGAATTAATTTAGGGCTTGGAATTTATTGAAAAAACTTAAGCAAGTTATAGGCAAACTCTTAATTGGGTGGGCATTTTTATTTTAGATTTTATTTAAAAGTTTCAAAGTCTTCAAATGAGAAAGATTCCCCCCCCCCTTTTTGTAGTAGAAAGTATAGCTATATAAGTTATTTTGCTTTAGAACAGTTGGCTGCAATATTCATGTAACATGTATTTGACTCACGTTTTAACAGACTATTACTGTTGTTGTAATTGGGTGAATATTTTTTGATATAAAAGCTTTAAAAAATCTCCAACACTTCATGCTTCGCAGTAAACTTCTATGCAGTCTGTGAAGAGAGGGACACAGTGCAGAGCAGTGACTATACAGCACATAGCTAAGCTTCTGGGCATCATGGCAGTTCAGCACTTCTGTGTCTTATCTTGTGTGTTTAGAATATTATGACCAGAAATGCTGCAAATGATCTCACCCTGTTTTGCTTTCTTAGCTAATTAATGAGTCTGTTGTCCACGTGGTATTGACTAAATTATGATATAAAAATCACAGAATTATTTAGGAAATTACTGCTTTTCAATTGCATCAAGGTAACTAACATATTGAAGATATCCATATATTAGGCAGCAAGCATTATAGTGAAGGGAGAATGTTTCCCCAAAATGTAGTTTCTTAAAGTGAATACAGTTCTCATTTGTAACATAGCCTGGCGATAGGGTGCACAGCTGAATGACAATGCTTAGTGGTGTTAAGATCTGTTCTTTGTCACATATATTTGTGGGTGGCAATAGAAATTATAGGAAAAGGGTGTTGATTGTCATCTAAATTTTATAACTGCAGATTTTTACCTTTATTGTTGTACTAGTTTACAGAATACAATCTTCATATGAACCAATGGAAACTTTTATCAAGTTGACATTACCAGACTAAGAGACCTGCACTTAGGTTGTAACACAGTGTACTCAGTGTGAGTGCCACTGGAAGTGTACTGCAAATTCACATTGTACTTAAGACAATTGCAAGAAGTGGGCCTGCTATGTGCTGCTTTATATTAAAAGATGAAGAAGTATTCCCAATTTCTGTGTGGAAGTTTTATGTGGTTTATCAAGTGAGGTGGTCCTAGAAAGTCATATTGTAAAGTCACAGGTAATCTTAGGATTCTAACGGCCGTGATAATTTCCCTGTGTCACTATGGAGATGGCTTTTATAGGTTCCATGTTTGCCTTCTAGGAAATCACATTCTACCTGATGAAGATCTGGCTTCCTTTCACTGGAGTTTACTTGGTCCAGAGCACCCACTTGCCTCACTTAAGGTACAAATTCATTTCATTTCCAACATTTGTAACATTCAACTGTTGACTTTGTTATTATTTTAATATAAATAATGTTCCTTTATTGTAGAAGAACCATGCCACAAAGTTAGCATGCTTTTCCCTAACTTCAGGATCTGCCTTACCTTAAAAAACAATCTGCCTTGGCTTATCCCCAACACCTATATTTTAGAAAAATTATAAACGTCCTTTAAAATTTCTTTGAAGGACTTCTTCATGCCCTATATCTAGAAGATGGAATTCTTTCGGCTAAAATTTTTATACATTAATTTTCTTACTTACAAGTATGAATTTTTCAATAGGTAGTAGAGTCACCTCTACCTGAGATCAATGTGTTAGCCTGTACCTATGTGTAGCCAATTGACATACTTATTCCAGAGCCCTCTTGCTTCTGCCTCTTCTCAGAGTTCCATCCAAAACCCAGCCTTTGCACTTCTCCCTTTCTAACTTAATATTATGTAGTGTTTACAACCCTACCTTCCAATTCACTGATTTTTAGTCACTCACCTTCCTTTAATAGTGTTACCTTTTCCTTAGGCAGCTGAAAATAAGGACATCCTATCAGGTCACATCAGGAACAATTTGTTTTAATTCACCTGGATTTTTTCCAAACCTATCCCTAACTTTGTATTTTTTTATGTGTTACTATCTGCAATCAAAAGTCACTGAGCAATGTTTTTTAACAGGTGTCTTTAGGAACAGTGTGTGTTCAACCCAAGGGAGGAGGAATCTAGGCTAGTTCCCAGACAGTAACATGCTAGGTTCCCAGGAACATGGAGTGGACTGAAGTGTGAGATGAGGGCATATGGCAGGGCTCTAGGCAGTTCTCAGGGTGAAGTGCTGGTTCAGAAGTTCTCTTCCCTCTCCAACTTACGTGATGAGGTGCTGTGGGCATCAGTTGCAGTGGCTGCCCAGTGTCTAGCCATCCCACAGTCCACACCCACTGTGCCTGGGCCCTATTTGGGTTTCATGTCATACATGGAGCCAGCTTCCAGAGTGAAAAGCAGCATAATTTGAGGCACTTTGAAGGTCTATGGTTTCTCTCACAAACTATGCAACTTTATCCGAATGAGGTAGGACATCAGATCCTTTTTGGAATCCTATTTGAGAGTAAGTTGGGTAGCCCTGGCCGGTTTGGCTCAGTGGATAAAGTGTTGGCCTGTGGACTGGAGGGTCCCAGTTTGATTCTGGCCGGGGACGCATGACCGGGTTGTGAGCTCAATCTCCTCAGCAGGAGGCATGCGGGAGACAGCTAAACAATGATTCTCATCATTGATGTTTCTATCTCTATCTCTCTTCCTCTCTGAAATAATAAAAAAATATATTCAAACAAATACAAACAAAAATGTAAGTGGGGTATAAATTGTACATAAATAGAAAAATGGGCTTTATTTATTCTGAGTTCTGTCTTCTAAGGCATGTAGGAGGTAGCAGTTTGGGCACTCCAGGCATTTGAAAGAAGGAATCCCTGCCTCTCTATTTGTGTTAATTGAAGTTAACTCAATATATTCTCTTCTCAAGAAGTCATCCTATAATTTTGTAAGAGCCAAGAAGCACTTCTAAAATCCAAGGACATTTTGGGCTCTAGAGGAAATAATGTTAGGGGCCTGGAAGTTTGAGCAAAATAAACCATTATGTAATGTGGAGATGAGAGCTATTTAGAATCCCACTCCTTGAAGATAACCACTTTTAATAGATTGATATTTGATCCTCCAGAATTTAAAAAAAATGTACATTTATTAATTTGTCATTATAATGGCACCATCATTATGCAAATGAGCTACACATTCTTAGCGATTTGAGTGGGACTTCAATGCACTGTACTGGGCTCTCAGCTTTTAGATTGTGAAAACCTGTTTTTAGTTAAGAAGTTTTATTTTAAACTTATATATGGAATTCCTTAAAAGAAAATATAAAACCAAACTCACAAGATTTTTACTTGTTTATGCCCTTCCATTAAAGCTTCCTTCCCTGTTCCCCATTGGTTCTCAAGTGAAGGTGGAAAGTTTGAAGTTCCAAGGAATCTGATGGAATGGGTGGAACTCAAGTATAGCTTTTTTGTCTGTTTTACAGATGTGGGAGGGGTTCCCACATCACATCTCTGGGAAAGGGGCAGAATCTTGGGAAGGATTTGTACTCCTCAGTTGTTACAGATTGCTTTCAGCTTGTCTTGTCCTGTGAGGGACTGGACCTGCCAGCAGATTCTTCCTGAGTGAGCTGGAGTGCATGTTCCATCCAGAAGGAGCAGAACTGAGGCACGAGAGGGGAGACTTGGGAAAATACAGTGTTTACAGTGCCCAACTTCTGAGGCCGTGAGTGTCAAGGAAACAAAGGGAAGCTCAATTGGTGGCACTTTTGCTCTGTCTTTGTCTTCTGATGACTTGGAAACTTCTTGTTTTATGTTAAATTTAGCAGCTATTTTCAATCTTTAAGTGTGCAGAACATTTCTAGCTTATTTCCTCCCCCATGAATCTGGAACACTGGCACTGTCCAGAAGCAGGCCTTCTCTATCATGAATGGAAGAGATCATTTGTATTGGAATAAGTCTCTCCTGGTGGTTTTCTGACCCTCTCCTCACACACACCCTGCGCCTCACCAGTGGTCCCTGCACACCGAACACTCTGAGGTGGCTCACCCTGAGATACTGCCTTGCTTGAGACGAGACAAATCTGGGACCAGAGGACTTGTGACAGAGTTGGAACTTGCCAATCACTTACTTCTAAAACTGTCATACTTAGAAAACTTTTCTTTTCTTTTCTTTTTTTTTATAATATCTTTCTTGAGACAATTCACTTATAAAAATCTACCCCTTTAACAGTGGTGTTCACAGAGCTACGCAACCATCATCACTACATAATAAGTGGAATTATGTGACTTCTTGTGTCTAGCTTTTTTAATAAGTATAATGTTTCATAAGTGTTGTAGCAGGTGTCAGCACTTCATTCCTTTTTATGGCCAAATAATATTTCACTGTATAGATAGAACTACCACAGTTTATTTATTCACCAGGTGATTGGACATTCAGATTGTTTCTACCTTTTGGCTGTTGTGAATATTCATGTACAAATCCATGTGTGGAGTTAACTGTTTTCATTTCTCTCAGGTATATACCTGGGACTGGAATTGCTGGTCAGGTGGTAATTCTGTGCTTAATATTTGAGGAAAACAGCGGCTACACTGTTTACATTCCTTCCAGCAATTGTGTGAAGGCTATGTTTTCTCCACATCCTCACCAACACTTATTATTTGTCTTTAGCTGTCTTGGGGTTATAATGATGTTTGGTTTGCCTCCCTGATGGCTGGTGATACTGAGCATCTTTGCCTGTGCTCACTGGCCATTTGTGTGTCTTCTTTGGATAAATATCTATTCAGATCCTTTATCTATTTTTAATTTGGATTATTGAGTTGTAAAAGTTTATTTTTTTTTAATAGACTCTGGATCTACTTCTCTAATCAGATACTGATTTGCAGGTACTTTCTGTGGTTGTCTCCACATTCCTTGATTGGGTCCTTTTGATAACTCTTTTGAGACTCAGGCCACTTAAATGTACCACCTTTTACTGCTCATAATCACTCCACTCAAGTCACTTTTGTCATTTGTTTCAGCTTTGGGGATCTTATCAGTCTTTCCCATTGCCTTCCAGAATCCTCTGTGAGCTCAGTGTACTGGAGATTGCCCACAGACAACATATTCTTTGTGTCCCTTAACTTTAGGATCTTTATTGTAGCCTTCTAGGCCTAGTCATACATTGGCTCTTTTCCTATCTGAAGCTTTAATAGCCCTTCTTTTCTCCATTACCATTGCCTTCTACCTTTAGTATTCTCACAAGCTGAAACTTTGCTCTTTGGCCCTTGTGGGGCCCTCTGCTCATTTTCTCACAGATTCTCTTTCCCTAGCCAGCCTGGGACCTCCTGGTAGGTTACCTTGAACTGGTTGTATCAACATCACTCGTAATATTGCTCCTTCTTCCATCTCATCTGCTCAACAAAGCCCTCTATTCTAGTTAGGTGCTATAGTCAGCATCCACTCATCTTGAGAAGCACATGGCTGAACATGGATGCCATACAAATTTATGGTCTAAGTTAAAGAAGGACCGAAATAAATGGAGAGAGGTACTGAGGTACTGTATTCATGGATCAAAAGACTGTTGTTATATAGATTCACTACATCTTAATAAAAATCCCAGCAAACTTTTTTTTTTTTGTAGAAATTGAAAAACTGATTTTAAAATTGACATGGAATTGCAAAAGACCTAGTATAGCAATAGAAGTGTTGCAAAAGAAGAACAGAATAGAAGGATTTAATGTTACCTAAATTAAAGACTCACTTTAAACTATATAATCAACTCAGTGTGGTGCTGACATAAGGGTAGTCATATAGATCAGTGGAGCAGGATAGGGTCCAGACATAGACCTGTACGTGGGTGGTCAGTTGTTTTTGCCAGGAGTCTCAAGTAACTAAATAGGTGAAGGATAGTTTCTCCAGTAACTGTATTCCAATGCAAAACTAAGAATATAAAGATATAAAAGAAACCTTTCTGACTTTGAGTTAGGTAGTGATTTTTTAGTAAAAATAAAAAGTAAGCAATTGAGTGAGAGGACCTGTTTGCAGAATATATCAGTGGTTTGGGGACTTCTATCCAGAATGTGTAAAAGATACAGCCCAACACAAACAGGTGGAGGAGAGTTTTGAACAGACATTTTGAAGAGTGTCCAGTGAGCACATAAAGAGATGCTCCACGTTATTAGGGAATACTAGTTAAAACCACGCAAGATGTAATATGACCACTAGAATGGGCCAAATGAGAAGACTGATTGATGCTCAGTGTCTGGAGGTGTCAGTACCCACAACTCTCTGACATAGCTGGTGGGAAGTAAAATGATCCCTTTGAAAATAATCTGGCAGTTCTTACAAAGTTCAATATATATCCACCATATAACCCAGCAGGCCCACTCCTAGGCATTTTACTCATAAGAAACGAAGTCCTATGTTCAAACAAGACTTGAACCTGAGTGTCCTAGTCCCTTTATCCTCTGTAGCCTCAAAAAAAACAAACAAAAAAAAAAAACAAGCCTTAAGTCTGTAAGCTCATGTGGGACAGGCTTACAGTGAAGTGCTGATTGCAGTGAAAGGAACAAACTACTCATCTTGCAGTATATATGAATCTCAAAAGCATTATCTATTTTTCCAAGAAAAATGATTTTAAATATAATAATGTTACATGCAGTAAACATTATCAAAAGCATTATCTTAAATGAAAAGTCAAACGCAAAGGAAATACTTTGGATTGCCTTAATGTAAAACCCTGGAAAAGGCAGAACTGTAGTAATAGAGGCAGATTAATGGTTGCCTGGGGCTGGGATGGGAAGGGCACAGATGAATTATTTGGGATGATAGAAATATTATATTCATGATTGTGGTGGTGGTCACACTAATGAATGCAATTTTCAGAACTCATGTGAATTGTGTGCCTAAAATTGATCTATTTCCTTGCATATAAGGTCAGTAATACTGATTTACAAAACTATGTTATCTGATTTGAATGAGGTTATCAGTGGCAGCAGTTAATTCTTTTATTCTCCTCAATGTCTGCCTTAAACATCATCTCGCTCTAACTGGTTTGGCTCAGTGGATACTGAAGGGTTCCAGATTCAATTCCGGTCAAAGGCAGCTGATCAGTGATTATCTCTCATAATTGGTGTTTCTATCTCTCCCTTTCCCTTCCTCTCTGAAATCAATTAAAAATATATTTTAAGAATATATATTAAAAATATTAATAAAATAGTATCAGTTGCACCTAGAATAGTGAGCCTTCCTTAGTTCTTACCTCCCTCCACCTGTAGCCCTATTTGTACTTTTCTTCATCATGCCCGTTTTTCCAGCTGTGACTGTCCTATCCTGATACTCTGAAGCCATTGGCACTGAGTGCACTCGGAGAGCCTCTCCATACCTCATTATATTGGCCCCTTTGCTTCTGTGTGGCTACCGCTTCTGCCTCTTGGCCTTTAGTTTATAAATGTGGTCCTGTCCTTCCCTCATTTCCCTAGTACCCTTTTTACCTGGGAATCTACCCAGGGCAGCCTCTCCTAATGTCCCCAACAGTTTTTAACTCCAGCACTGAATTTGTCCAAGGCTACTGATGACTCGGTTAACAGGTTTGAAGAATGTCTTTCAGCCTCCCTGAGGTCCTTGACATGGTCACTTGTCCTGATTTCTTCACTCTGCCTTGCTCCCCAAACCCAGCATTTTTCTGTTCATTTTGTGCTTCATCTTTTCCTTGACTTCCATGGTAGCTGGCTTGCAGAGGTTATGTGTGCATCACCAGGGTCCATCTGCACCTTGCTTGGTCCTCATGCTTTTTTTCTGGCACATCTCATCTGCTCTTAAGGCTGGGTTGGCAAACTGTGGCTCGCGAGCCACATGCGGCTCTTTGGCCCCTTGAGTGTGGCTCTTCCACAAAATACCACGGCCTGGGTGAGTCTATTTTGAAGAAGTGGCATTAGAAGAAGTTTAAGTTTAAAAAATTTGGCTCTCAAAAGAAATTTCCATTACTATCCTGTTGATATTTGGCTTTGTTGACTAATGAGTTTGCGACCACTATCTTATTAAAGTTTCATTTACTACCTCTGTTGATGACTCTCCAGTGTACTTCTCCCAACTAGATTCCTTCTCTGAACTACAGATGCATCCCACCTGTACACCAAATTTAATATTTCTAATTTAGAAGGGTTATCTTCTTGAAATGGGCTTATTTTCCTATATTTTGTTCCTCACTGTCTTTACAATCATTCAGGGTAGAAATTGGGAATGATCTTGGGTTTTTCCTCTCCCTGCAGCTAATCTGACCTTTTCTGACTCACTCATCTTCTCTTTCCCAACCACCTGTTTTGGTTTTCTGCCCGTGCCGACCTTCCCTGTGTCTATGCTCAGGCTTGACCTCATGTTTCCCTTGTAGACAGTCTCCCCAAGCTTCCCTTCATACACAACAGGGATTTGAGGTTCATGGATTTGTTTTTAAAAAATAAGTTGAGCCCTAACTAGTTTGGCTCAGTGGATAGAGTGTTGGCCTGTGAATTGAAAGGTCCCAGGTTCAATCCCACATGCCCAAGTTGTGGGCTGGATCCCCAGTGGGGGGGGCATATAGGAGGCAGCCAGTCAGTGATTCTCTCATCATTGATGTTTCTATCTCTTTCTCCCCCTTCCTTTCCTCTCTGAAATCATTAATTTTTTTTTAAAGCCCATTCATTAAAAAAATAAGTTGAGAGAACTACTGTAGTGTTGCTAACTTTTAATTGCTCTAAATATGAATATTAGAAGTAAAAAGGAATTCACTATTTTCCATCATTTTATAGGACAGTTCAGTCCTAAAAGAGGCACAATTTAGAAGATAACTCTAGAGTGTAGTTGCCCACTTTACGGTCTGTCTGCAGGTTTGGATGGTGGCCCAACTGCTCACCTGGTCCTCTGTCAAATGGGGACATTCAGAGTGCACCCCATGGCGGTTTTTGTGAGGATTAAATGAAGTGATACATCTCAAGCTAAGCGTCTGACCCAGCACTCTAAAATATTAGAACATTCCCCCAGGAGAGAAATGCAATCACAGGATACTACTGGCCTACTTGTAAGTGGACATCCCTGCAGGAGGATGTCCAACTGCCTTTCCATCAGGCCTGCTGGTACTCCTTGCCTGGATAGTGTGATGAGAAACTATTTTTGCTCAGCTTTAATACATTAAATACTTTAACATTTCTGTGAAATACTTCAGTATATCTGCATAACAGTTTCTATCTGTAGAGCGGTTGTCACATTTGGCATTATATGAAGCTTATGTTTGTGTGTCCTTGCATGTAATGAGCCGCTGAGAGAGTTTGGGAGCCGCCGCACCAGTAGTCTCAGAATCACGGTTTTGCTTGGCATTTTCTGTTAGCACACGAACTTCTGTAGGGCCTGAATGACGGAGTGGATTTTAGAGATAAGCCACAGGTACTGCACAGAATCAGTATGGGGAAGACTGAGAGAGTGACTGATGTTCATGCTTTGGCATTCTGTGCTGTCTTTATTATTCCATAACTTCATATTGAGTAGTTAATCTTAAGATGATAAGAAACCAGTATGGTGCTTGCAGAAATGCATATGATTTACACATAACATGTATATGAAGTTAGGATGCAAGTGGGAGAGATCATAATAGTTTTTTTTTCTTGTGTTTTTTTTTCCACTTAGTTAAAATTTATTGCAGACTAATCAAAATAGTAGTACTGCATTTTCTTATAATATATAAATACTTCATATAAAACTTTTTGAAAATCTCGAAACAATTACCTAATCTCTAACAACACATTATTATCGTTTTAAAGGCAAACTAAAATGCCAATGAACTTTGACATAAAATATGAGGACATAATTAGCAGTAAAATAATTGATACATACTATTCAAACAAAACAAAACAAATCTTTCTTTACACTTTAAATGTTTAAGTTTGCTTCATTCTTTCAATTCTTTGGGTTTCTAACGTTATATTTTCCAAAATTTTTTATGAAGAAAATATTTTAAGTCACAAACTATACTAGTATTGTCCACTATATACTAATATGATATAAAGTAAAATATAGTCCAATCAAATGCACCCATGTTTCCTACTCCAGCATGAGTTCTAGACAACTTTTAAAATGTACTTTAGAAATACTTTTACTAAAGTTGGATCGCTAATTTGCTTATGCAGATTGGGGGGAAATGCTCCATAATGAATTATCGTCACTTCTGAAGGCAACTCCTCCTTACCTCAGCTCTTACACCCATCTGGTAAACTGCGGGGCAGCTTTTATCAGGGCTTTAATTTGTGCCTTTAGTTTCCTGAATATTCAAGGATTTTAAATTTCTGCCAATATAAAGGGGAAAAATATTTTAGTTGCCAAAAATTATGTATTCTGTAGAGATAAAATTCATAGGTTGAGAATATTTGGGAAATAAGTAAAACTTTATACCTTTTCCCAGGCTACAAGCACTGTTTAGCCTGCCATTGAGTTAATATGTATTAAGAAACTGGTCTTCATCGAAATCATGTGGCAAAGCTGATGCTAACCTTCTTTTCCTAAAGATACAACACCAGATGTCTTTGCTGGTCTCTGCTCACAGAGTGACAGGCGTGGGATGGGGCAGACAGGTTCAGGCTCATGTCAGCAAACAGGTGTAAGGTTTAAAGGACAAAAGAACTGCCCTAACCTGTTTGGCTCAGTGGAAAGAGCGTTGGCCTGTGGACTGAGAGGTCCCAGGTTCGATTCTGGTCAAGGACATGTACCTTGGTTGTAGGGGATGTGCAGGAGGCAGCTGATTGATGTTTCTCTCTCATTGATGTTCCTTACTCTCCATCCCTTTCCCTTCTTCCTCTCTAATAAAAAATCAATAAAATATATTTTAAAAAAATAAAGGACAAAAGAACTGAAGTTAAAAATGTTTTTGGAACAAGGATGTATTTTTTAAAAGAGAGGAAAACTATTTTCCTACACAAAATGATAACACAGATTTTTAAAATACTCCTTTTCAAAAAAAAATATTTTTATTGATTTTAGAGAGAGAGAAAGAGAAACATGGGTGAGAGAAATATGGATCAGTTGCCCCCTTCATGCTCCCTGCTGATATGTGCCCTGACACAGGAATCAAACCTGGGACCTCAGTGCATGGAATGAAACTCAGCAGGTCAGGGCAAAATACTCTTTTATTTGTCTTAAAACAACAACAACAAAATGTTCTGGGGTTTTGAAACCACTTAGAATTGGAACAGGCTTTATAAAATAATGAACCTTATCAAAGAAATGACTAATTAAAATAAAATTTCACAAGTCATCATGTCTGAATACAATATGCAGAAATGCAATGGCTGGATTTTCCCCGAAGTCTGTAATAAACCACCAAGTCTGTTGGATGTTTTTCCTTCTATGAGCCAGCACATACTATAGATGTGCGGACCTGGCATTTATTGGGGAAGTGATGGGGTCCTGCCTTTTTATTAGACATTTCATCTCCATTGTACAAAAGTTATGAACCTGTCAAATTATCCTTTCTAGTGATACACTTTTGACAGCTCAGGAGAGTTTTTAATCAACATAGCACCTGAAAGAGAATCTTGGATTTTAATTGAATCTTTTGCCACTGTGGCATAGTGGGTGTAATTTGATTGAAATATAATATGGTAACTATTTTGTACTATTTAAATTAACTTAGTTTTAGAAATTCTTTTTTTAAAATATATTTTATTGATTTTTCACAGAGAGGAATGGAAAGGAATAGAAAGCCAGAAACATCGATGAGAGAGAGACATCGATCAGCCGCCTCCTGCACACCCCCTATTGGGGATGTGCCCGCAACCAGTGTACATGCCCTTGACCGGAATCGAACCTGGGACCTTTCAGTCCCCAGGCTGACGCTCTATCCACTGAGCCAAACCGGTTTCGGCTTTAGACATTCTTATAATGTAGATGTTTGTTAGCTCCCCTTGAATTGTTCACCCCTTGAATTGCTGAAGTGATGGGTGGAAATCGGAGGGACTCTAAAGAATCAGAGGTTATCTCTATCTGTGGGAGCTGGCACTGGTTGCCAGTGAAGACTGCCATGGCATGTGTGGTGGGACTTCTAAAGATTCTTGTGGTGTGCCTGTAGTATGAGCCCAATCTTGCTCATACAACTTGGGGTTATTTCCACTCAGCACTGGCACTGTGGATATGTGGCCATACCAGCCACTTGTTTAGGGGTTATCCCTGGTGTTCCACTGCTTGAAGACATGAGAGGCCCACAGTGGGCTAGGGCAGAAGTGTGGCAGGTATCTGGGAGGGTAGCTGGCCAGGTGACTGCAGATACATGTGCCTGGGGCCTCTGCTCTAACCCAATCCTGGGTCTCCTGGGGGGTTCAGAACTAAATACAAAGTGTAGCGGCTGTCAAGACTGGCAAAAGGAATAGGGGATTGTCATGGATGGCACAGTGTGGCCTACTGGCTCAGGGATTCTGACAGAGAGAGCTAAGGCCTGTGGAGGCCAAGCCCCAGGTGGACCTGCTCTCATTAAGTGTCTTCCACATCATTCCCACCTGTTCCATGGGAGACAGCAGTGCACATTTTTCAGTAGGAAATAGGACATTTGGGGGAAAGATGATACCAAAAGTGAAAATCTGTCACATGAGGAGGGGATATTTTGTGTGGAGGCATTTATCATAAATTTCCACACAGACATTATCTATTTATTATTTAATTATCCTGCCTAGAAGCTAAGGGGTTAATTTATACAAGTTTCTGGCAGATCTTTTCCAGCTCCAAAATTTTATTTCTTTACTTGTAAAACAAGTGACTAACAATTACCGAAATTGCTACAAAGTATCATAAAAAGACAATTAGATCTTAAACATTTGCTTCTTAATTAAACAGAATTTATGTATCCTTGGAGATAGAAAGTACATATGTCTTCAAGTTTAATTTAGGTATTTAGCAATATACACGTTTGAGCTAAAATAAAAAACCTCAATATTGCTTAAAAAAAAAAAAGGAAAAGAAAGAAAAAGAAAAGGTAAAAAAACGGGACTCCCGTTTAAATATTTTAAAGCCTGTCTTGAAGCATCCAGCACTTCATTTATTCGGTGTGTTAATTTTGTGTTTATGAAAAGACAAGGACAGATTACTGTAACTGTCATGTGCAGTTGCTGCTATAACAGGATAAGGCCAATGCTATTCTCCAGTGTCTTTGGGAAGATTTAGCAACGTAAAATGATAGCCCTTTTTGTGGGTAAACATGTCTCATTGTGTTTTTTTTCCCAGTCAAAAGTATGTAAATACCCTCATGTATAGGGTGTGTGTGTGTGTATAGACGGATATAGAGAGACATTATTTAAGGTGGCCAGGATTACTAGGGTTTTTGCTTTGCCCATTGAATTGGTCCTAATGATACTCGGTTTTCTAACAGGAATACGTGATTTCCTTCACACACACCATGGCATGGTGTTTAAAGAAAATACAAATTAAAAGTTAGCAGGAGTGTCAAAATTTTAATAAATTGGATGTTTATAAACATATCCATATTAAAATGTACCAGGAATCTTACTACTAAATGGAATTCTCTGGTCAGTTGTTTTGGTAAAGCTTAGTACCATCTGAATTTTAGAAGTCATCTCATGTACTCTTTCTTCGTGTTCAGTGAAGCTTTCCAATACTGCCCTTGGTACTGCATGCTGTTACTTGCGCTCTCCTGGGGTTGATTGGGGAGGAAAGGGGCACTCTGTAAACACCAACAGGGTCTGCCCTGAATCCAGGGAATACTGGAGTTCACCCTGAGTCAGATTTGGAAGGCTTTGTTAGGAATGAAGCAGAAGGGTGAGGGGTAAGTGGGTATGAGGGAAGAGTCTGGGCCATGGGAAATTGTAAAGGACGCAGGTTTACGGTAGTCTTAAATTCTCAGAAGGATTTGGGGTCCTTTAATTGTAGGACCTGTTCACCTCAAGGATCTTTTAGCCAGAGTGTTAGGTATGTGGGTAGTGAAAACAAGGATGTCTGCAGGCACAAAAGCAACACACTCATTTTCATTTGAGGTCGGTGGGACAGCAAGGGGCTGCCCAAGCGTCCATGGTGTGCTGGTGTCAGAATACCCCTAGTAGAGTCAGCTTATGTCACCTCACTAGCTCCCTCTCTCCTCCCCCACTAGAAGAGGCCTTTTCATATTTTGGCCTTTTTATATCTAGCAGATTCTATTGTTACCATGTTAATTGTCATTTTTTTTGGTCCTGTATATAAAATCCTTCTAAAATGACCAGCCATTCCAGGATCATATATAGCATAATTAGGTAATCCTAGGCTTTTAGAGTACGAACAGGCATGCAAGGGCAATTACCTACCCCTCTGCACTTAGTGTTAGGCATCCCTGTCCCTGTCTCCATTCCTATGGTTGTGCACTCACTAAGGGGAAAATGCTGAGTTCTGCAGAGTGTAGGCCACTCAGGTTTTCTGTCCTGACTCCCCACTCCTGGGGCTGCCACCAGGCTCTCCTACCTGCCCTGCTGTGGAACTGTTAAATACTCTGAAGGTGGGAGTGGTTAGAACTTCATGCCTTCCAGACTGGCTGGAATGCTCTGTTTGAGGGACTTCCTCACAGCGGGGCAGGTGTGTGCCAGAGGTTTTTCACTTTTACATGGAGGACTTGAGTTTCTAGGAAGGCTTCTAACCCACAGGCATAGCAGTGGCCCTCTGCAGTCCATTGTGTGGAGTTTACCTTCCTAAGAGAGTAGAGCAGCTGCTTAAACACATGAAACATTGTTTCCAGTTGGAATTATTGGAATTAATTGCTTTTTTAAAAAAGAAATTGAATGTATTCTTGTGCATCTGAAAATTTGCATAATATTAACTTAAAAGTGTAAATATCTATTTTCCCAGAGGTTTCTTCTATTCCATTTTATTAGGCTGAGTTTTTCTAATTTTCTCCCCCTGCCCTTTCCTTTTGGTGTCTTAAAACAACACAAATTTCTATAGATCACAGTTCTACTGTACAAGTCACAAGCCCAAAACCAGTCTCACTGAGCTAAAATCAAAGTGTCGGCAGGGCCACATTCCCTTGGAGGCCCAGGTAGAGTGTTTCTTGCCTTTTCTGGCTTCAGAGGCCACTGAACACTATGGCCCTTCTTCCACTATCAAACAGCACAGGTGGAGTCCTTAATCTGGGAAATGGGCCTTTGTGTGCTCCCCCCCTTTTTTTTTAATTAAATCTTTATTATTCAGATTATTACATTTGTTTCTCTTTTTTCCCCCCTCCATAGCTCCCCTCCACCCAACTCCCACCCTTCCCTCTGCCCTTACCTCCCTCCCGTTGACCACATCCATAGGTGTATGATTTTTGTCCAGTCTCTCCCTGTACACCCCTCACTCCTTTCCCCCTGAGAATTTTCAGTCCACTTCCTTTCTGTGCTCCTGATTCTATTATATTCACCAGTTTATTCTGTTGATCAAATTATTAATTCACTTAATTTTTAGATTCACTTGTTGATAAATATGTATTTGTTGTTCATAATTTTTTGTCTTTCACCTTTTTCTTCTTCCTCTTCTAAAAGAGTACCTTTCAACATTTCATATAATACTGGTTTGGAGTTGATGAACTCCTTTAGCTTTTTCTTATCTGTGAAGCTCTTTATCTGCCCTTCAATTCTGAATGATAGCTTTGCTGGATAGATTATTCTTGGTTGTAGGTTCTTGCTATTCATCATGTTGAATATTTCTTGCCACTCACGTCTGGCCTGCATCGTTTCTGTTGAGAAATCAGCTGACAATCGTATGGGTGCTCCCTTGTAGGTAATTAACTGTTTTTCTCTTGCTGCTTTCAATATTCTCTGTCTTTTGCTCTTGGTATTTTAACTATAGTCCTCTTTGCATTCCTTTTATATGGGGTTCTGTGTGCTTCCTGGACTTGTAGGTCTATTTCTTTACCAGATGTGGGAAGTTTTCAGTCATTATTTCTTGAAATAGGTTTTCAGTATCTTTTTCTCTTCTTCTGGCACCCCCACAATTCTGATGTTGGTATGCTTGAAGCTGTCCCAGAGGCTCCTTACATTATCTTCACATTTTTGGATTCTTTTCTCTTCTTGCTTTTCCAGTTGAGTGTTTTCTGATTCTTTATATTTCAAATTTTTGACTTCATTCTTGTCTTCCTCTAGTCTGCTGTTAGGTCTCTGTACAATATTTTTTAATTCAGTCAGTGTATGTTTAAATTTTAGTTGGTCCTTTTCCATCTCTAGTTGGGTCTTTTTCATCTCCTCTTGGGTCTCGCTAAATTTATCCATCTTTTCTAGCATATTCTTGAAAAACCTTATAAGCGTGGTTTTGAACTCTATATCCAGTCGTTTGTTTTCCTCCATTTCATTTGTTTGTGATCCCTTCCCTTGACTTGGCATTTTCACTGTGCCGGGAGAACTTCTGTGTTGGATTCAGCCTTATGATACCAGACTTGCAAAACCGCAGAAGCCTCTATTGAGCTTGGGATGGGTGGAGTCTCAGGGCTTAAGGGACCGCCTTGCCTTCCAGTCGGCCCCGCCCTCCACGGCCCCCGAGTCTCACGTGACTGGGTAATCGCTGGAGCGGTCCTTGTGCATGCGCAAGCTGGCCGCAGTGCCTCTAGACCGCTGTCCCTCCGGCACCCCTGCGCTCCGGGACCACAAGAGTCTGGGTTCCCAGGGCTTCACCCGAAACTGAGGCTTAATGGGGTCAGAAGTGGTGAAGTTGGGAGGGTCTGTCTCCCTCCCGCCCACTCGCGAAAGCCAGCGGCACAATCAGCAATCTGTCTCTGCGCGCAGTGTTGTGCGCGCTACCAGACCTCTGATCTTTTGCGACTCCCCTCAATTTCCGTGCACCTCTCCCTTTTCACAGTCCAAACTCCCCCCGTATGAGTTTCAGCTGGATCTGGGGTTTAGTTTCGTAGGATAAGGGGTTCAATGCCTTTGAGAGTCTCCGTTTCCTTCCTGCCAGAGAAAGCCAGCCAGGTACTCCGGCACCCACTCTCTCCACGCACCCATCTCCGTACCTCAGCTTTTTGCAGCTCCTCTGGGTCTCTGTGAGCCCCTCTCTTTCCCTCTAGTTGTAGAATTTCCACTCAGCCAGCTTTCCTGTGGTTCTGGATGATGTCCGTTCTGTCTTTTAGTTGTAGTTTTGAAATTGTTGTGCGAGGCAGCAGTGTAGGTGTTTACCTATGCCGCCATCTTGGATTCTCCCCTTGTGCTACCTTTTTACATTGGAGGACTCTGGGATGCCGTTCAGCCCATCTGAGCAATTCAAGGTAATAAGGTGGGCCTGAGGTCATCTGGCTGCCTTGGAACACATCACATTCACATGGGGGTGGCAAGAATGCACAGCTCTGGAGACCCAAAGCCTTTATTTTATATATTTATTTATTTGTTATGATATGTCCTATAATTTTTAAAAAATAATTATTGTTGAAATTATTACGTATCTTTCCCTCCCCCCCCACCCTTGTCCCCTTCCAGTCCACCCCCATTTCCCCTCCCCTGCCCCAGGCCATTAGCACCCTATTGTCTGTGTCCATGAGATACACATATATGCATTCAAGGTCTTTGGTTTATTACCTTCCACCTTTCCTCTGAGATTCTGCACTCTGTTCCATGCTTCCATGTCTCTGGATCCATTCTGTTTACCAGTTTATTTTGTTCCTTAGATTCCACACATAAGTGTGATCATGTGATACTTGTCTTTCTCTGACTGACTTATTTCACTTAGCGTGATACTCTCCAGGTCCCTTCATGTTGTCTCAAAGTGTAAGATATTCTTCTTTTTTACTGCTGCATAGTATTCTGTGGTATAAATGTACCACAGCTTTTTATCCACTCATCTACTAATGGGCACTTGCGCTGTTTCCAAATCTTAGCTATTGTAAATTATGCTGTATGAATATAGGAGTGCATACTTTTTTTCTGATTGGTGCTTTGGGTTTCTTAGGATATATTCCTAGAAGTGGGATCACTGGGTCAAATGGCAGATTCATATTTAATTTTTTTTGAGGAAACTTCATACTGTTTTTCCATAATAGCTGCACCAGTCTACATTCTCACCAGCAGTGTACTAGAGTTCCCTTTTCCCCACATCTTCACCAGCACTTGTCATTTGTTGATGGTAGCCATTCTGACAGGTGTGAGATGGTACCTCATTGTTGTTTTGATTTGTGACTTTGAGCATTTTTTCATGTTTCATGGCCATCTGTATGTCCTCTTTGGAGACATGTCTATTTAGGTCCTTTGCCCATTTTTTAATTGGATTAGTTGTCTTCCTTTTGTTAAGTTGTATGAATTCCTTATAGTTTTTGGATATTAACCCTTTATCAGATGTATCATTTCCAAATATGTTTTCCAATACAGAGGTCTTTCTTTTTGCTGTGGTGACTTGACACCTGTGGTTCTTAGGGGATGCACCTTGAACCAGAGAGGAGAGAGCCCGATTCTAGGGTGCGTTATCTGAGAACTGCCCTCTTGCAATCCAGGACCTCTGCTGGGATGTCGGAGAGCCAATTTTGGCTGATCCCTGCAGGCCAAGCTGAGGGACTTCACCATTGTACTAATTTGTGCACCGGACCTCTAGTTGGTGTATAAAAAAGCTGTTGATTTTGTATCTTGTTACATTGCCAAATTCATTTGTTAAATCTAGTAGTTTTTTGGTGGAGTCTCTAGGGTTCTCTATGTACAATATCATGTCATTTGTGAATAATGAGAGTTTTACTTCCTTTTTTCTAATTTGGATGCCTTTTATTTCTTCCTGTCTGATTGCTGTGACCAGGACTTCCAGTACTATGTTGAATAAGTTTGGTGAAAGTGGACATCTCTGTCTTGTTCCTGTTCTTGAGGGAAATGCTTTTAGTTGTTGCCCATTGAGTATGATGTTGGCTGTAGGTTTGTCATATATAGCCTTTATCATCTTATCTAATAAAATAGTAATGTGCAAATTAACCATCACTCCGCTACACTCACAAGCCATACCCACAAGCCAATCAGGAATGATTATGCAAATTAACCCCAACCAAGATGGCTGTGGTCACATAGCAAGCAGGAGGGAGGCTTGGGTTTCCCCAGTAATGGAGGAAACCAAGCTCTCCACACACCCTAGCTGGCCTAGGCCTCCGCTTAAGGCTACAAAGTTTCAACTGTAGAAGATAAATAAATCCCATGCCGAGACCAGTTTGGCTCAGTGGATAGAGCGTCAGCTTGTGGACTGAAAGGTCCAGGGTTTGATTCCGGTCGGGGGCATGTACCCTGCTTGCGGGCACATCTCCACTGTGGGGCGTGCAGGAGGCGGCTGATCGATGTCTCTCTCTCATCGATGTTTCTCACTTTCTATCTCTTTCCCTTCCTCTCTGTAAAAAAATCAATAAAATATATTTTAAATAAATAAATAAATAAATAAATCCCAGATAGTAGGGCCTCCACTTGGGTCGCTGGGGGGCATGGCCAGCCTGCAAACCACCACAAGCCCCTCGCCCAGGCTGCCCTATGCCCCAAAGGAACCCCCACCCTAATCCGGGACACCCTTCAGGGCAAACTAGCTGGCCCCCATTTGTGCACCAGGCCACTATCCTATCAAATAAAAGAGTAATATGCAGATTGAGCATCGCTCCAACACACAAGATGGCTGCCCCCTTGTGGTCAAAGGTCCTGCCCCCATGTGGACACAAGATGGCCACTACCAGATGACCAGTAGGGGGAGGGACCAGGCCTGCGAGCTAGAGCAGTTGGGGACAATCAAGCCTGCAGGGGAGGGCAGTTAGGGGCAAACAGACTGGCAGGGGAGTGGTTAGAGAGTGATCAGGCTGACAGGCAGAATCAGTCAGGGGCAATCAGGAAGGCAGGCAGGCGAGCAGTTGGAAGCCAGCAGACCTGGATTGTGAGAGGGATCCCAGATTGGAGAGGGTGCAGACTGAGCTGAGGGACACCCTCTTATCCCCCTCCCGCCCCCTGCTCCCCATGCGTGAATTTGGTGCACTGGGCCTCTAGTGTTTAGATATGCTTCCTCTATTCCTACTTTGCTGAGAATTTTTATCAAAAATGGATGTTGGATTTTGTCAAATGCCTTTTCTACATCTATTAATATGATCATGTGATTTTTGTCTTTTAGTTTGTTTATGTGATGTATCACGTATATTGATTTGTGAATATTGTACCAGCCTTGCATCCCAGGAATAACTCCCACTTAATCATGGTGTATGATTTTTTAATATATTGCTGGATGCCATTTGTTGAGGATTTTAGCATCTATGTTCATCAGGGATTGTGGCCTGTAATTCTCTTTCTTTATAGTGTCTTTATTTGGTTTTGCAATTAGAATAATTCTGGCCTCATCAAAAGAGTTTGCAAGTGTTTCTTCCTCTTGGGTTAGGCCCAAAGCCTTTAGATCGTTTTGCCCCTTCTTTATCTTTATGTTCTTCATGATGAAATGGGAAATAAAGACATTCATTTCATGCTATCATTCATTTTTTTAATTTAATTTCTGGAAATAAGATTAGTACCTGTTTCATCTTTGTTCCTGAGAACAACACAAGGGCATAGCTATAATTATATTTCTGTTTACTTATCTTTGCCTGGTATCAACTTTTCTGAGATAATAAAATACTCCTGTACTTTATTCCAAAAGTCTTTTATCAGATATGCCCCTCAGCAGGAAGGGATACTGGCTTCCTCCCTTGTCTTTCTGCAGTGGACTTAGACAGGTGGGACTGTTGCCTGGCACAGCCTCCTGCTGGCTGGCATTGAAAGAAAGGAAGCATCGGTGGCCCAGGACTTCTCATGGCTGTGTGCTAGCTCTTACGGGACTCAGGGTCTCAGTCCTGGATCTGATCTTGAGCAGGTTACATACCTGGCCTCAGAAGTAATGAAAGGCTGTCAGATGTTGCTTAACCTAACTGGGCTGCATTTCAATAACTGTACGGGAGACCCAGGGCTTGAACCTCAGAGTACCAGAGTCTTATGTTCACAGATTGGTAATATTTGGGTCCTTGGAAGGAGACAACACCTGGAGTTTCTGGACCCTATGTTTGGAATTAGACAGTTGACATTTGTGCTTGTTTTTTCAGGTCCGGGCCCACCAGCTGGTCTTGCCGCCATGTGATGTGGTGATCAAGGCTGTGGCTGACTACGTCCGCAACATCCAAGACACCTCGGACTTGGATGCCATAGCTAAAGATGTTTTCCAGCATTCTCAGGTAGAAATGCAGGCTCTGGAGCAGTGCTTTGCATAGTGGTGTACACCAGGTTTGGAAGGGATTTGAGAAGCACACACTGGTGTGTCCAGGAGCACTTGTCTGGCTGTCAGGCCTCCATGCCAGCCCTCTCAGCTGGCGTCTCTGGCCTGCTCTTAAAGAGGGATTGAGGGAGATGAGTGTTGAGGTTTCTGTTGCTCCTAGAGTCTCCATCATAACTTGATAGGATTTCTACTAAGAAGGCAGACATACCCAGTGGGTCAAGTGGAATTGTGAATCTCTGATTTCCCTTCAGGTGATGTTCAGGGCTTTTGTCTTCCTTTGTGGGAAGTAAAGAATTTGAGGCATCGGGGTTAGTAAAAGAATTGAAGTTTGTGTGACTTCTGTCTGCTCCCTGAAGATCGAAAACAGCTGTCCCACTTCCTGGACATGGAAAGCAAAATTTCTGGCAGCACCAGGGACCTGACCAAGAAGTTGAGGGCTACATAGCAGAACCCAGGGCTCTGATTGCCGCTTCAGGTTCTATATTAACTGCCTTGCTCTCTTGATTTCCTTCAAGATTTTAATGTTGTTCTGAGCTCTTAATCTAGCTTGGAAGGCTACAGATATTTTATACATGTACTGAATTATAAAAATATGTTGAAACACATGACCCGTGGCATGCTCATTTACACAGGTTTTCCTATGTTTATTTTAGTCTAGAACAGATGACAAAGTTATTCGATTTAAGAGAGCAATTGGATATTATTCAACGACTAGTAAGCCTGTGGCATTTCACCCACCACACTACTTAGGTAAGTAAATCAAGGCCTTTATGATGGATGCTGACCATACAGTAACCAAGATGATTTAAATATTTACCTAATAACCTTATAGGCTTCTTTTTGAGAGGAGATTTCTGCACTTATATAAATAAATGTAGCAGAGCTTCCTGGGCCGACTCAGTAGTAATCCCTGAAAGTACTGAAGAGCAAGAGGAAACCCAGAGACTTATGGAAATGGAGGAGAAAAGTAGGGCCATAAAGACCAAGGTTTCAGATGGTGGTGATGATAAAGTCTCTATGCCCCCTAGGTGTCCTCTTGCAGAGTGTGTTGAGGACATAGAAGACAAGATGCTTTCACGAATGCATGGATATGTGTCTCCTCTTTTGTTGTCTTTTCATTTCTTCTTCTTTTTCCCCCCAAAGGATCAAATTTAACTCAGATTTAAAATTGGGGGATAAACGCTGTTATAAGCTGTTTACCAGAAGCCTGTTGGTAGTGACTATCTCCTGAGAGGTTGTAAAGTAATAGTCTCCTTCTAGAGTCAGATTGCCTTTCCTGGGGTGTAGAGTAGTAAAGCTGTGAGAAATTGTGTTGCCGATTGTTGTTCCAGGTTGCTCACAGAATATACAAGCGCTGACATGTTCCTGATACTGCCAGAGGAATAAGCCTTTTTACTGGTTTCAGAAGATTGATCCCACAGTTGAAAATGCCCCTAATGTCCTTTATGTTCATTTGCTCCTTCAAGCACAGCGTTAGTACTGTGTGCTATGTAATTTGGGCACAGATAAAAGGCAAGTGCTAGCTCTTGATGGCTGTCTCTAAGGGTGGATGATGGACAAGTCAGTATGGATGGTCCTGATGCTACAGGACCAACGAAGTAGGGGCAGTGGGGACAGGCCATATCCTCTGCTGGTTCACTTTTCTGTTGAGACTGTGGTTGTCACAGAGGCCTCCTTATGGAACAGGTCTCACTCTCCTGTTGCTTTTCCTCAGCCCCCGCCATTATTCATATTCTTCCCTGCAGTCAGAGTAATGTTTAAAAATGTATTGGTCCATGCTTTCCTATCTCATCTACAACCAACTCCCAACTGCCCACCTGCTTCCCCATAGTCTGACTCCCATTGCCTTCTGCCCCTCATTCTTCAGGCTCTGGCTTCATTCCTGCCTGGAATGTGTCACACTGGCTCCAGTCCTAGGGCCTCTACACTAGCTGTGGGCCTAAAGCTCTCTCTCCTTGACTGGCTATCCTTGAGCTATTACAGTATCTGAGATCTAGGTTTCACTGTCACTTCTCTGGGTCTTACATCTATATCAGCCCACCAGGCCAACATCATCCACCTAACTTGAATTCCACACCTACTTCCACTCCTAATTATTTAAACTTTGGGGAAGCCGGGTCTCACCTCTCACCTTCACTCCTGTACCTGCAGTGGGCAACTATTTGACTGAATGACTTAATTCATGAGAAGTTGTTGAATCTGGAGAGTGAAATGATTGGATGTAATTTAGGGTTACTCTTGGAGAAGGGGATTTGGGGTATTGGAAGGAAGTATACTTGATACCATGTATTACTTTACTTTAGTTAAGGAAGACATGATGGAGACAGATTGTGGTGTCCTAGTTTTACTCCAGGCATAGGGGATGTCCGGTAGATGCTGGTGAGACAGGTGAAAGGCTGGGTTCCAAGGCTGTGGGCATCTTGATTCCTCCCCTCAGCCCCAGGTATCCTGTTTTAAAGTGGGATACTTATGTAACCATGAAAAAGAAAGTATATGTAAATAGGTACTTAATGAATGCTTGTTACTGTCACTGTTAGTCTTGTAGGTAGAATGATAGAAAAGGCAGTGAATGATTAATGTTGAATAAATGGTCAGAAAGCCTGAAGGGAGCAGCCCATAGGACATATTTAGTACTTCCTGTATCTAAGTGATATCTTGTCCTCCTATGGCAATTGTGGATTAAGTAATCATTATTATGTACTTGGGACCAGAACACTTATGCAAGAGGAGGAAATTAGGAGAAAAGGAGTAGAGACACTTAACATTTGGCATTGATATGAGTTGATAGATGAGTTTAAATTAGTTTTAAATTTGTGCTTCTTAAAAAATATGTAATGTTCTATAAAGTGCTTTCATATTTTTATTAAATCATCAAATGACATTTCAGTGTATTTTATAGATGAAGTTGACACTCCTGAATTTACTTTCACTTTTTAGTGTTTTTTGGAGAACAGAGGTATAAGTGGTAAAGAATCTGGGGTGTTTAGAGTGACATTTGTAGGCAGGTTAATGTAGGCGATAAGTGCCTGTAAATCCCTCTATAAAGCATTTCCTGAGGCTTCTGACTGTTGCAGAAATCTGAATTGTACTGAGGGACTCACAAAGCTCCAGTACAGAAGAACCACGGAGGGCAGGGTGTGGGACAGGGTGGAGTTAAGGGTGGCTTGTATGTGTTCTAGAGTGTCAGGATGAGATTGGAGAGAGGTTGGGACAATATTTGAAGGGAAGGGCAATATTCTAGTCACATACACAATTTGAAGTCAGCAGAAATAAATTCATGTAAAAATCGCCTTTGTTGGTTTTCTTTTGAAAAGTAGAAACAAAAGTACTGGAGATCCAGTGCTCCTTAGTTTTTCCTGTGCTAATAGGGTCCCACTGTGGAGCTAAGCAAACAGTGAGGACTGAGATGGAAATCGAGAGTCCAGAAGCAACATAGACTTGGAGCAAATGCTTTCTTGGCATCCAAGACTTATTTTTCCATAAAGATCTATACTAATAATAACCTAGGGTCATCACAACCTGACGGGACGATTGAACACCAGGAAGTGCAAGGAGCACCTCTAGGTCTCTCCTTTCTCAGGCTTTCCTCCCCTTACCCCCCTCCCCCCTTCCTTCCCCCCAGTTGGCAGGCTCCAATCGATCCTCAGTTTCTTCAGAAAGGAACGTGGCACCTCCACTGCGCAGCCTCTCGGGATGCGGACTCACCACTGTGAGAGCTCACTCCTGAGCTGAGACTTCAACAAGGACTCCGGCACCTGCAGCAACCCTCAGCCTTCGCTGCTGGGAGGTGGACAGAGAGCATCAGCTTTATAGCACAAACATCCTCCTCAGGAAGAACCCGCCACCTCCCTATTCCCTGTCTGCAAGAAACTGCGCATGCTCCTCACTGCCAGTCTCTGTTGATGGTTTCTTGTCACTGGCGGGGCCAGAGCCTGAGTTGAGTGGCTCTGCTATGTGGGAGGGGCCGAGCCAGGCTGCTGGGCCAGTGCTGGGATGGAGGGATGGAGGGCGGGGCAGGAGCAAGGGGGAAGTCTTGGTTTTAATGATATCCTTATCTCCGTTTTATAACTGGAACAACTAAGCTACCAGGAGACAGAGAAGGGGCCCAGGAGAAAGGGAAGCAGCCCCACCTGCTAGCATCCTCACACTCCACCCGCTGGGTACCCTCAGGACTTCCCTGGTGTAGAACCAGGTGCTCATGGGAAGCTTAACGAGTGTCCCCGGGATTGTAAACACTCATTGTGCTGGGAGATATGGGAGGGGTTGTCTGCCAGGGAGCATCAGCCAGGAAATCAGCTACAGGCGCCACTTCACACTTGCCCACCTACATGCAGGGAGGTGAGCTCAGGGCCTCTCTCCACCACAAGGACCGGGCAACGTGGCTGAGAGTCCAGGCTCAGCATCCCCGAAAGCAGCAGACAGGGACGCCCTCACCTCCAGGTGAAGAGCCACGCTCAGCTGCACTCAGCCGCCCACACGGTGAATACAGGGCTGGGAAATGAAGCAGACAGGATGTGAACAGATGGCCCTTCATCCCTAGCTGCCATACTTGGGCCCCTGATCTAGCTCCTCAGAGTCTCTGGGTGGCAGGTGCCAGCCTCTGGGTGGCGGTTTGTTTGACCCTAAACCTGGAATAATGATACCAGTCTTAAAAATTTGTGAGAAAGGTTAGAAATAAGGGATGCAAAGAATCCAGAACAATGCATATTCCTTGGTGGGAATGGAACACATGGAGCCCATATACCGGAACAAACAGCACAAACACCTATGCTGCCACCTCTGAGTTCCAGTGGCCCTATCACCAGTGCCTGGCTCCAGGGAGACAGCTAGCTCTGAAGCCACTGGGTGGGTTAAGCCAGTTCTCTCTGTGCCTCACTGACTTACCTGCATAATCAGGTAGCAAGGTCGGATGATGCGCACTGAGAAAAGCTCCCACATGGCAGACAGAAAGCCCTCCTCCTCATTCAGGGCCACGTTCAAACCACTGCAAGGGCCAGACTGGCCCTCACTCCTCAGCCACGCACTGAACAGACCAGAGGGTAGCTGTGCTCACAACTGAGCTCTTCACACTTCCACCAAGTCCCAGAGACTGGCACCTGCCACCCAGAGACAAGAAACCAACACCAGAGGCTGGCACCGCCACTTAGAGACTGGCATCCACCACCCCGAGACTGGTACCCACAAGAGCCGAGCTGTCCTGGTTCCCCCATCATTGCATTCATTTGCCTAATATCCGTTAAGAGCTTTAGAGGTTCACTCAGTAGAAAAGGAAAGCAACCCAAAGTAAACCAAACAAAATAGACACTGTATCCCAGAAAAACATCCTCTTTAAACCTGTGCTCCCTTTCAGATGCTGCTGTCTGTGCCTGTAGAGTTAGGGAAATGTTTTTAGCACCCTTCCATTGACACCCCCTCAGGAAACATTTCTGGAGCCCATGGGATGTCAGACCCAAGCCAGGCCCTACAGAGAAACACAGGGAGGCCCTTCCTGCCTCTGAGGAGCTTTCCCTGTGGTAAGAGCAGAGCCAAGGACAGGACAGTGCACCTGTTCTGTGATAAAAAGCAACCAGATGCAAACTGTGTTTAATCTTAAACACACTCCTGCTGGAACACCCCATGCTCCCACAGGGATACCCCCATGTGCTCCTGCTGGGACACCCCATGCTCCCATAAGGACACCCCATGTACTCATGCTGGGACACTCCTTGCTCCCACAGGGACACCTCATGCTGCTGCAGGGACATCGCATGCGCTCCTGCCAGGACATCCCTAGAGCTCCCGCCAGGACAACCCCACAAGCTGCCACTGGATTAAAGTAAAAAACCATGGCAGCATGCACGCCACCTGCTTCCAAGCCTAGAATTGGAAGACATTCAGCTCTCCAGACACCATCTATGATAATAAAAGCATTATATGCTAATTAGACTAGACAGCTGAACAACCTTCTGGACATCCTTTTGGATGAAGCTGCTGTGGCAGGAGCCAAGACAGAGGCGGTTAGGGGCAATCAGGCAGGCAGGCAGGCAAGCGGGTAGGAGCCATTGGTCCCAGTTTGTAAGAGGTATTCCAGATTGTGAGAGGGTGCAGGCTGAATTGAGGGACCCAAACCCTCCCCCGCCCCTATGCACAAATCATGCACCAGGCTTCTAGTATTCATATAAGGTCATAAGTGGCTTTTGCCAGTTATAGTGCATTATATTATCCTACAGGAATAAACATTCAGAATTTTGTATAAACAGTATTGGAATATAACTTTATTACTCATTAGAACCTATCTGTATTAATCACTTGAGAAATTGGAATAGGTATAGTGTTGTGAGGAAATTTTAAAGAATAGAAGCTTTGAGTGTGTCCGTTAGGAATAAAAATGGGAAGAGCTGATTATAACCAGAGTTTTCTAAACCTACCTGGAATTTTAGGTTCTAACCTAGAACTGCTATATCAAGATCTTCATTGATCTCAATTCTATATTTTCAAAAGAAAAGCTGGGCCCATGTGGATTGCCTTTGGGGAATGACTACTTTGTCTTCGTGATTTCTCTCTGAGCCTATGGTCCTCTGCAGCATTGAGTAAACCTCGAATCTCTTCACAGAAATCAGGGGATGTGGGCTGTACAGAAGGAAACACAAACACCCCTTGTCCCTTTGCTATGAGGCCTGAACTGTACAGCGTGTGGTCCTTTCAGGGTGAAAAACAAGAATGTGTCCAATCTATACTTAGTCAGAAACTGAATTGGGAACTGGAGATCTAGAGGTGATTATGATTTTGTCCTTTCCATCACAGCTCTTAATGTCCATCTTATCTGATTAGAGAATCCCATCTAAAAGAAAGGACACGTTAGATACGCCAAAATTGACTTGTCAGCAGCATTTGGTTTCCTGGTTGAATCGGTAGTTCTCATCCTAGCTATGCTTAAAAATCATTGGAAGAATTAAAAAACACACACACAGATGCTAGAGGCTACCTCAGGTCTGTGAATATAGACTTTGTAGGCACAGGCTAGTCCTGGTATATTTGTAAAAACTGCCCAAGTGAAAACAAGGTCCAGTGGGTCTGAAAAAGCACTCAGAGTGCCCTTCTGGCCTACCTCAGTGAAAAGTAGGTAAACTCCCACCACACACCTAGTTGAATGGCCAAAATCTGGAACCATGACACTGCCAAATGCTGACAAGGATGTGGAGCACAGGAATTCTCGTTCATTGCTGCTAAGAATGCAGAATGACACAGTTTGACAGTTTCTTACAAAACTAAACATAATTTTACCATAGGATCCAGTAATTATGTTCTTGGCATTTATCCAAAGGGGTTGAAAACGTAGGACCACACAAAAACCTGTACATGGCTACTCAAAACAGGTTTATTTATAACTGCCAAAACTTGAAAGCAACATAATTGTCCTTCAGTATGGATTCATAAACTGTGGTCCAGCGGTTCTCAACCTGTGGGTCACGAACAGCTAGCAGGGTCTCCTAAGACCATCAGAAAACACAGATATTTACATTAAGATTCATAACAGTAGCAAATTACAGTTATGAAGTAGCAACAAAAATAATTTTATGGTTGGGGATCACCACAACATAATTGTATTAAAGGGTTGTGGCATTAGGAAGGTTTAGAACCACTACTGTGGTCTATCCAGATAATGGACCCGCCCCCGCCCCCCCTCCCCCCGCGAGTGTATGAATTTCCTGCACTGGGCCTCGTGTTTTATAATACTATAAAGTAGATACATGTTTATGTAAATTTGTCCAAATCCATAAGATGTACCACACCAAGAGTGAGCCTTAAAGTAAACTATGGACTTTAGTTAATGTATTGATATTGGGTAGTCACAACAAATGTAATACAGTAATGCAAGGTGTATACTTTTTGTTAAGTTTCCTGTGAACTAAAACTGCTACAAAAAATAAAGTATTAATTTTAAAAAAAGTAAATGAGCTTTTTTAACATGTTCATGGCAGGCACTGTGCTGAATGTTGGACAGTGTGTTAGGCTAGACAGATGTTACCTTTGCCCTTGTAGACTCGTGAGAGGGAGATTAATACAGGAATGTGAACAGGAACGTTAGGGAAGACCAACCCTATTAAACTTGTCAGTTTTGATTCTGATTATAGTTTGCGGTGAAGTTTGGAGGTAGGGAAGGAATTTGCAAGGTGACAATAGGGCAGAATTATATGCAGAGGAGCCAGCATGTGCAAAGGTGTTGAGGTGAGAGGACAGGGTATAAAAGAAACAAAAGAATGTGATTGGGGCACAAGAAGGGAAAGAGTGTTCAGGTGATGCTTGTTAGTCTGGGTGCATGCACGCCCTGAAACTGTAGACTTAATCTTAGGATTCAAAAGCTCATTGAGGGATTTTTCATGATAAAATCTTAAATTATTTTGAAACTATCATAAGCACAATATATTTCTACAGGAAATAAAACAAAAATCAGAGAAACATTGCTGATACCAGAGCCTTCTCATCTCTCCTTGTCACATTCCCTCATCTTCCAGCACCCTGAGTTCTATTTTCTTTATTGTGTTTGGATCTTAAGTAATAATTGGAGCTTGGGAAGTAGGCAGGTTTCCCTGAGGAGGTTTTCTGTGGAGGCACATTCCATAGAGAGGTCCTGAGATAATAATGCCTTGGACCAGGGAGAGGCAGTGAGCCAGAAGTGCAGAGCAGAGGAGTGCAGTCAGAAGAGGAGTCCTGGCAAGAACTTAACGGAGGTGAGGTGAAGAGGAGCTTCTGCAGCACTAATAGCTCCCAAAAGAGATGTTAGCTTTGCAGCTTCCTCTGTTCTGATGGACATGGAAGAAGGCAGGATAAGTGTCCAAACCCACCTGTGATCTCTTCCATGGGGCTTGACATGGGAGAGAGAAGTGAATAGGCATAACCTGTTATGAAAAAAGTTGAGGGATGGGACAATGCCCCTGGTCCTTTGGAGACCAAGGGAGGCTGCTAGACAGCAGGACTGCATGGCAAATAGAGAAAGAGTTGTGCGAAGATAACCATATTGAAATAGGAACTTTTGCCATTGGACAAAGAATAGACTATACGGATTGCAAAGAAAGGACCTCTGCGTCTTGTGATTGCCAGTATGCTGGCAGGGGTGTCCCACATCCTGACAGGCTCCCAAGGCTGACCAGAGTTTATCAGACCGAATCAGAGGATACCAATTCACAGAATGCCAAACACTGTGTCCCATGATTGTATAAGAATAGAAATGACTGCCATTCTAAATGCAGTGATGGGAAACAGCTCTCAGGGCCAGGGCTCAGGAAGGCGCCTGTGTGAACAGGAGGCAAAGACCAGGACCAGTCAGTGGGCTCTGATATGGGCTCTTGCTTTGCTAGAGGTTGTTGCTTTCTGGTACCTGGGAAGGTGGATTCCTGTAACCATGCAATTTGCACCTCTGTTGCTCACCAGACTGTCCATCAACTGTCACAGCATTCTAGGCCCTGTAACAGTTTTGAAAATACAGCTTACTGGCCAACAAACATGCCCTCCCATAATGGGTGATGATCAGAAGATGTCACCCATGAACATGAAGACAGTGTGAAAAATGGCACAGCGCTGCAGGGCTTCCTCTTCAGGAAACCAGATTACCCAGTTGGGACCACAGTGAGACTTGTGCAGAATCTAGAGTATGACCTGCTTGGAACACAGGGCAATGGCTTGCACACATATGCCAGGGAGGGCAAGGTATGGACAAACTGGGTGAGAGAGAACATAACTGCCTGAACTGTTCCCACAACTAGAACTGACCCTCAGGACCTCGTTCACCTGCTGCTTGTCCATGCAGCCAGGCTCACCATGCAGGAAAGGCACGAGTATGACTGCGTTGTAACCTGCCCTGTTCCCACAGCAGTGTGTCTGATAGTACACACTGCAGATGTGCTCGAATCTACTTAACCATATCCTGTGGTCATTACCCAGAATAGTTTCAGGTTTTTTGCTATTGCACATTTAAAAAAATGTTGTCACCGGGCATTCAATATTATACTATTGATACACTTTACTAATAAGTTCCTGAAATTTCTTTTAAATTTTATGTAATATTCAGTTTTATAGTTTTGTTTTTATTAAGTTCACCCTTTTTCACGATTTTTACTTAATTTTTTTATTAAGAAACTAGGGGCCTGGTGCTTGAGATTCATGCACTGAGGTGAGGGTTGTCACTCAACCCAGCCTGCATCCTCTTGCAGCCTGGAGGGATGTCTGGCTGAGAGCTAAGGCCTGTTCCTCATGAACAGGCCTAGCGGGGAGCAGGCCTAAGCCATCAGTCGGACATCCTTAGCACTGCTGCTGAGGAGGGAGAGGCTCCTGCCACCACTGCTTTGCTTGCCAGCTCGCCAGCTGGCCAGCCAGCCAGCCAGCCAGCCAACTAGCTCTGAACCTGGCTTCTGCTGTGGGAGCACACTGACAACCAGAGGGCAGCTCATGTGTTGAGTGTCTGCCTCCTGTGGTCAGTGCATGTCATAGCAACCAGTTCTGCTGTTCAGTGGATTTGCATATTACCCTTTTATTATATAGGAAGCTTTGTAACAAAAGAGTACAAAAGATAGTATGAGTAGTATTATACCCACTGAACAGTTTTAGTAAATAATAATTTGCTTCACATTTTTCTTTCTTTATATAAATGCATTAGGCTTTTCTAAATCATCTGTCTTCCCTCAAACAGACTTTTATATTTTCTAACCAAATAATATAGAATAAATAGTAGTGCCTTGATTTTTAAAGAAATGCTGTGTTCTTCATGTCATTCTATACTTGCTTTTTTCAAAAGGTGTCCATTTTTCAATTTTTATCTTTTTAAAACTAATGCAAATGGCTCTGATTTCAGCCTTCAGGGTCTAAAAGGGTAGACTTTGCCAAAGGAAAGTAAAGATAGTCGTTCTCTTAGATTCTTAAGCAAATCATTTTGGGCTTATTGAATTCTCTCAATCTGTTCCCATGACCTTACATTCAGTTTTTAGTGAGTTTATTTTAGTTGATGTGGTATGAAATGATATCTAGTCTTATGGTTTATTGAAAGTTTGGTGTGTTTTAGAACCTGAAAATTAGTCATTTTGGAAAAAGTGAAAATACATATTTTTTTGGCTGCTGTCTGGTTTGACTGTAAGGTGCGTGTTCTCGCGAGAAGGAATGCCAGTTCAGCTCACCAGTGACTTCCAAATAAAGGCCATTAGACTGTGGTTTTAGGTTTGCTTTTCTAAAATACACAGATCGGCAGAAACAGATTTGTCCTGTTTTATCATAGATGTGAAACCATGTAAGTGGATGAGAGTTGAATCTTTTTCTACTTTCTGGATCCTCATTCAGTTAGTGGATGCACAAGAACTGTTTACTATTAAACACCTGTGATTCAAACTCTGATTCAGTGAGCCCTGGAATTGAATAGATTTGGATACAATTTGGGATGAATCTGTCAGGCTCTTGCTATTCAAGATTCAGGCAGCAAGTGGATTTAATAATACTGTATCCTGTGAGGTCCACATGTGTGCTATCCAAACTCAGGGTCATAAAATGCAAGGGGTGCTTGTACTAGCTCCAGGCCCTTGGTGTGGAACATTCCTGTACTCATAGTCAAGCAGCCAGAGCAGCCCTTGTCATTGTCCATCCACCCTCATTCTCAGAAAGTTCTTGTTTCTATTGATCTGGAATGTGCTTCCCTGGATTGATTTTGTAATTCTTTCAGGTACCACTCAGAATATGCCTGCTTGGTTTATCATGATGTTACTTTTCTCAGCCCTGTACTGAAGCTTCCGTGAGGGCTTTTCTCCTGGACAGTGGCCTAGAGCTCTCCCTGTGGGGCCTGGCTGGCACTGTAGCTCTGGGCAGCCATCAGTTGCCCAGCTCTGGGCTTCTGAGAGTTGGTACTCACTGGAAACTTATAAGCTTCAGTTTTTTAAAAGCTGAGGATGCCTCCTATGTCCTCTTGCCCTGAAATCTCCCCCTCCCTGCCTCTACTCCTGCCTGGCCTTCAGTCTGGCTCTGCCAGTTAGACTGAACTCTGTAGGCCACTCTGGTTTCCTGTTGGTTCCCACTGTGCCTCCAACCCACCCTGCCTTCAGAAGCTATTCATCTCTGAGAGGATGGAAACAATTACATGAAATTCTCCTTCATATTGAGATAGCACAGAGACCCAGGCCCAGGACCCCAAGGATACTAGGTGGCGAGAAGGAACGCTGGACCACAAAAGTGTCACCACTTTTTCACCCCCTATTCAAAAACATAGGCAGTTGATTTTTTATCCCTTTTAACTTCCTGCTTAAACTACTGATTCGAATCTGCAGTTGACCAAGGTGTGACTACTGTTTGCCCTTCCGAGGGTGGCAGTAATGAGCAGTCTGCCATCCTACCCCCTCAGCGCAAGTGCAAAGTCACTACCAGGCAAAAGGAATTCACTCGAACCCTGAAATTAAAAATTCCACAAGCCCACCCTTTCAAAAAGTCTGCCGTTTACCGAGGCCAGTTTGGCTCAGCGGATAGAACGTTGGCCTGCGGACTGAGGGGTCCCAGGTTCTATTCCGGTCAAGGGTATGTATTCTGGTTGTGGGCACATCCCCAGTAGGGGATATGCAGGAGGCGGCTGATCGATGTTTCTAACTCTCTATCCCTCTCCCTTCCTCTCTGTAGAAAATCAATAAAATATATTAAAAAAAAAAAAGTCTGCCTTTTTCCACAAGCCCACTTTGCCACCAGCTTCTAAAAGGAACCAATCAGAGCCAACCATGAAGCCAGTTCAGAGGACCTTCCTTTCCTCTGTGCTGCTTCCCTGTGCTCGAGCATAAGCTTAATAAACTCTGGAAATTTTCCTGTGGCTTCCTCTCACTTTCTATCTTGGGGAACCCAAGAACTCTACTGCCAGTAACAGTATAGCTTTACATGTGCCTTAACGTCTATAGGGTATTAATGCTGAGTAAATACATTTATTTGACCCTTGAACAATGTGGGATTAGGGATGCCAACCTCCTGTGCTATTGAAAATCCCCATATAACTTGTTCAAAACCCAATTGTAGTCATCCCTTGGTATCTACTGAGGATTGGTTGGTTCTAGAACCCCCACTCCATACCAAAATCCCAAGATGCTTAAGTCGCTTGTATTAAATGGCCTAGAACAGTGGTCGGCAAACTCAATCAACAGAGACAAATATCAACAGTACAACGATTGAAATTTCTTTGGAGAGCCAAATTTCTTAAACTTAAACTTCTTCTAACACCACTTCTTCAAAATAGACTCACCCAGGCTGTGGTATTTTGTGAAAAAGCCACACTCAAGGGGCCAAAGAGCCGCAGTTTGCCGACCACGGACCTAAAACAACGCATCTGTGCTCTCAACTGCAGATTGAAAGTACTGTTTTACATTTGAGCCTGGTTGGATGTGAAACCCTGGAGGATACAGAGGGCTAACTGTATTTATTGAAAAAAATTCCCATGTAAGTAGACCGTGCAGTTCAAGCTTGTGCTGTTCAACAATCAACTATACAGCCATTTCAACATGGTTAATGTAGTTGAAAAATTCTGCCTTGTTTTTTGCAAGCATAGAAAATTAGTTAGTTGGTAGAGATTATATTGATTTATTTAATCCTTGAATCTGAATTTTCAAAGCTATATTTTTATAGCACTTGAAAATCACATATCAGCACCCATCTGCAAATACAATTTTTAAAAAATATTACTTTATTACCATTGTTTTATTTAATGTAGCATCTCTGTAGTAATATATGCAGTAATCCGTCAAGTAATAGATGAATATTTGTTAGGTTGAAGTAGGGCTAACTATCTCTCAGTAGAGCTTCTTATTCTTGGTTAATACCCTTCTTTTAAAAAATCTTTTTTGAGTTAGAGAAAAGCTGCACAGCTTCATACAAGCATAGTAAGTGATTTGAGGCAGTGGGTCTGGAATGATATGTCTTCTCTTCCAGAGATCACAGCTAACGAATCACAGCTATAAGGGTTGCAGTGGGTGCTTTTCATTCTCAAAGAGGCCTTTAATATTTAAAAGATAATTTTTAGATGATGAAAATATTCTTCATGTTAAACATTATTCTCCTGTCTTCTGTCTTCATGTACTTTTCTAACAAAGCCTGCTTCTCTGGTGTTTGTGAAAAGAGGAAAACGAGGAACTGGTGGTGTTACCCTCCACCTCATGAGTCAGTGCCAGTTCTGAGAAAGATGCCCTTGTCACGTAGAAGACAACATCTATGATAATAAAAGATGGCTCCGCTTAGCTGCACGAGGGCTTTGAGAATGAGAACTGCCAATACCAGAAGATATGAAGTTTCCACAAACAGGCCCTGGCTTATTAGGCATTTCTGCAGCTTTGAGAGCCATTAATTCACTAGTTGGACTAGGTTATGATAGTAGTAACTAGCTCTGTGGATTCTCAAAGGTTTATTTGAGGGTGATTGCAGAATGATTTTAGAAAATGTTCTTTCCATGGAAATTTTTGCTTTCAAGTTTTAATATAGTTTGGGGTTTTTTGGTTTTAAGGAAAGTTTATGCTTTTCAGAAAGCTTATATTATATAATGGCCAAAAATAGAGTGAACCAAAGATGTTCATCTTCATTGGCATGCTGATGGCTACGTTCAGCATTTCATTTGTATGCTCAGAAGTTTAAATGTGGTAGGTCAGCTACAAGAGATTGCAAACTAGATTTTTTTTTACAGCGATTGAAATTACATTATTAGAGCTTGAATGGATTTCATGATATTCTTACCTGAGAAGGGACTTTGACAGTTACAAGGTCTTCCACTTGGAGGTTTAAATGTTTATAGGCTTACTGTTTGATCAGGAATGTATTATGGTGTGTGTGTGTGTGTGTGTGTGTGTGTGTGTGTGTGATGCCAGTGTGTATGTGGTGAATGTGTGTGTGCGCGCGCGCGTGCGTGTATATGTGCATGTGCCGTCAGCCCCATATGTAGACGTAGCAACATAATCATCCCCAGCTACTGTCCCACAGTTGTCTCTGTTTGGTGGGAAGTGAAAGATGGGTTGAGCGCTTACTTCCTGTGAGCCAGGTCACAGGAGTAGGACATCCATGAGCTTGAGTGCAAGTCACTTTGAGAGGATCTTCCAAGGGATGTGGCTTCTAAGGCTCATGAGTTTTTGTGGGTGGGAAAAAGTGAGCAAAGTGATGTTGACATCAGGCCATGCTCCTTGTCACAGATGGTCTGAGTACAGATCACTCTGCTGACTTTGCTTGTGTGGCTGACTGCACGCACCTGGCCACTTCTCCTTAGATTTGTAGGAAGACATTGAGGGTTATGGACGTGGAAGTATTCAGGCTGCTGCTCAGGTTGACTGATATGTTGTTACATCTTAAAGCTGACACAGGACCCAGCCTGATGTTGTGTGTGCAACCACTTCTCCATGGGGACCCATGAGGATAGTGAACAAATGCCAGCATACACCAGAGCAGGTTTATAAAAGCATGTTCTGTGAGAACACAGCATCCGACATTACTGATCCTGTCATGAATGTTAAAATGTGTCATCTAATCATGGTTTTGTTAACAATGAAAAACAGAGTATAGACAGCAACAACCACATTTCATTTTTTGTTTTTAAAAGCTTGCTAATAGTTAAGAACCTAGTGTGAGCTTAAACAGAAGTTCTGTTGCTCCACAGATGGAGGGAGACATGTTCTGCCCCTGTTTTGTTCATTAGTGCTACAGAATCAGGGGTCGGAGTTTGTCAGCAGTGAGCAGAGGAACAGGTGGATAGAATGCCTGGCCAGTTAACGATGGATTAACTAGGCATTCAAGGAAACAAAAGCAAACACACTATCAAAAATTAACTGAAGATTCTTGAAAGTTAAAAATCTAGTCCCAGTATATAAAATTGATCGTCATAAAATATTTTTTACTGTTAAACATGATTTCCTAAAGGTTTCTGAGAAGTGGGACCAGTGGTATGTTGGCATGTGAGACATACAAGATAGATGGAACACGTGCTGGCCACCACAATGTCCTGGGAAGGTGTCCTCTGCTCACAGTTTCTTTCTTGTTTTCTTTCCATGTTGATGAAACAGCCAGAGCACATCCATTTGGAATGCCTGGGATAGTGCCACCGTATGTTCCCCCCCAGATGCTCAACATTCCACAGACCTCTCTGCAAGCCAAGCCCGTGGTAAGGCCTTTCCTTTCCCTCTGCAGCTGGTTTGCCTGCCGTAGGGGTCAGCTGGCCTTGCTAGCTGCATATGAATCAAATCGTAATTAACACTAAAATAATGTCTTAGGCTCTTGAATTGATAGGTGAAGCAGGTGCCAGTGTTTGTTGAATTAAAAATGCAGCCAAGATCCAGAATGCTAATGGGAGCTGGGTCCCGTAGGCAGTTGTGCATGTGTGACCTGTGCCCTCTCTGCCCCCTGTTTCAGGCTCCACAGGGGCCCAACCCAGGTGCTCCGGGTCAGGGTCCACACCATTACAGCCTCACTGAGCCGGCCCTCACTTTGGAAACAAGCGGAAAGAATCTGACTGAGCAGAACAACTATAGTAACATTCCTCATGAAGGAAAACATACTCCACTGTATGAAAGATCTTCCCCGATCAACCCAGCTCCGAGCGGCAGCCCCAATCATGTGGACTCAGCGTACTTTCCTGGTTCTTCTACGTCATCATCTTCAGACAACGATGAAGGGAGTGGAGGAACTGCAAAGTGAGTGGTGGGTTTCTTATATAGCTTGTCCCTAGGGAAGCCACAGCCTGTGGCACTGAGTGTTGTGCTCAGAGAGGCAGTTTGTTGCAGGTAGGTGAGGGTTACTTTATGCCGAGATTGGAGCTCCTCAGACATGGAGGAGAGAGGTGTTTAGACATTTGCACAGGGCTTCCCGCTGAAAGTCTGCTGCCAGCCCATGGCCTTGGCCCGTTGTTCCTCTGCTGGGGTGGAGTTTTAGGCAAATTGGTCTATATGACCTCCAAGTGTGGTGAAGTTGTCTACTCAAGTGCTGCTGATTCTTACTCTGTGGTTTTTCTTGCTGTTCTTGCCCTACCCCCATCCCAGGAAGCATTTTAAGTTAGACGCCTGTGGCTTTCCATCTCAGCTCCTGACCAGTGGGAACTTTGAATTTCTTTTGCTCCTGAGTTTAACAACTTATAGGACTATTCTTGAAATACCATTGTTCACCCAACCAAAACCCTAGAAAGCTGCCAGACCCAGGCTGGAGTTCTCCCAGAGAGAAGTATTTTAAATGTGTGCCTCTAAGTATAAAATTTCAAGTACATAATTCATTATAATTTGATTGAAGAAGTCGTAAATAGGCAGTCTTCCTTCCCCTTTTCATTACTTTATGTGTTTAAGAATCCTGATTCAAATTAAAGAAAGGGAAAAGGAAAAGAAAAAGGGTCTATTCTTATAGCCTTATCTCCTTTTCCTGGGTTGGAACTCTAGTTTCAGGTAGATCCTAGGGCTAGTTAGTACTACATTGATTTCTACTGTAAGAAATGTTCAAGTTTCCATTCTTTCTGCAAGTTACTGATGCTGTAGATTTCTTCTCTTTTGTCCTTTTTCTCCATCTGTAAAATAGGCACTAATGTCTGCTGACTTCAAGCAGCAGTAACCAAGGAGTTTGCTGTCAGAGATTGTGCACTGTCTGAAGCAGAGAAGCATAAAATGCATATACTCTTATTGCATGTGCAATCCTAAAATCCTACAATAAAGTGAAAAGTCATAACATCACACTTTTGAGTTAACCTTTTAGAAAGGAAATATACTTAAGACCTACTGAATGAGAATTTCTGAGCTGGGGCTCAGAAATGTGTGTGTGTATAAATGAGCACCCAGTGACTCTTTAGCTCACGGAAGTCTAAAAATGGCTGATAGAAGTCTTGGAACCCCTTCTACTCTGGAATTCTATGAGTTTTCTTTTAAAAGTTGACTCATGTCAGCAAGATCAAGGCATCTGTATAGTACATGGTCGTCTTAATAAGAAACATTCTTTCCAGACTGAAACACAGGTAGACTTGAGGCAGATGTGCTTTGTGGTGGCCAGTGTGGGAGCCAGCAGAGGCCTGGCATGGGGAGGCATGGTGGCAGCCTTGCTTTTTCAGGTAGAGATAATGAGAGCTGCCAGCTTAATTTGGCACACTGCCCAGTTAAGATGTGAGCTGAACTTGGGGTGAGTCAGGTTTCTTCTCCCTTCAGTTCCACCCTGTTCCCAAAGGTCCTAGCCAGCATCGCATTCCCTGGAACTGTTTTTGATTTCAGTCACCTCTGCCACTTTGAGCTGTCACTCACTTGTCCACACTGCCAGCTTGGTATTTTCACTGCCTTTCCTGGAGAAGCTTCTGGAAGGTGGACTCAGTGTAGAGTCGGCAGGAACATCTGCCATTCTTGTGATATGAAATGTGGTGGAGCACAACCACAGCTAGCAAGGAAAGAGTGGATCAAGTGCAGCTTAGCAATGTCTTAATTTCTTTGAATCTACTTCCCCATTTATTTTAACAAATGAGAGACAGGAGAGTTAAAATTGAGAGAAAGAGGGGAAGGAAGAGGAAATGAGGTACCTGTGCCTGAGGCTTCAGGATTATGTGTCAGGCATCGTAGGACCTGGAATCAGCCCTGGTCATAGGGATCCTTGCTTGTGGCAGAATGCTATAAAGAAGGGCAGTGTTTTTGATTTCAGGGTGAAGATTCTAGCCTGTTGAATGTGTTCTGTGTGTGTGCACTTGAGGCCAAGCATAGGATAGAGGGCTGCTTTCCTAGCTCAAACCTTGGTGAGAGCATAAAATCAGGACATGGGTTGGTTACCTTTGGTTTGGATGTGAATGAAGACCCCTGAATCTACAACGTACTTTCAGGTGGTCTAGAGGGAAAGAAATCATCCATCCATTGAGCCAAGCAGTGCTTGAGCACTTGGGTCTACCATTGAGCATGGTGGCAGGCAGTTCAGACAAGGTGTGGTGCAGGCAGTCTACAAAGAAGTAAACAGCCCAGTGATGAGTGTATGAAGAACAACACACACCGGACAAGAGGGACTGGAGTTGCGAGCACTTCTCCGAGAGGTGAGAATTGAGCTGTGGCAATGGGGACAGAGCTGAACAGATATAGGGTGGAAGGAGAGAGGTGGCTTGATCAGGAAGTCTAGCAAGGTAGAGGCTGGATGGTGGATTCTTACCTCTATTCTCGGTGTGTTCTTAGAATGACCCTGTGGCTGGAGAGATCCAATGATTCTTTGTAAATGAGTTTGCTCTGATCTGGTGTCATTATCCTTGGGATGGACAAGTATCTGGGAGGCGAGGCCATTTAGCTGGACATTACTCCAGAACCCGACTTCAGCACCTCTTGTAACAGCTTCTGCAGATTGACTATAAATATTTGTAGTTGCTATACTTACGACCTTAACTTGTGCAATAGCAGAGGTAGGAGTCTTCCACCACCCAGCTGGGTGTATTCTCTATCACTTTATCAGTCTTCATTACTTTTTTAAAAAAAATTCTCACCCATGGATATTTTTTCCCATTAATTTTTAGAGAGGAGGGGGGTTAGAAAGACAGAGAACATCAATATGAGAGAGACACATTGATTGCTTGCCTTCCACATGAATCCTGACGGGCCAGGGATCAAACCTGCAACCCTTTGGTCTGCAGGCCAACACTCTGACCCTGAGCTAAACCAGCCAGGGCCTCTTATCACTTTCCCTGTTCTATTCCCTCTGGCATTTATTCTCCCTTCACTATATTTTCCACAGGTGGGTCCATAAAATACTAGTAAGTGATACTATTTTCCTAACAGACATCAATGATTTTTTTAAAGGATGGTGCTGATGTGTCATAGGACTATCTAAACTAATAAAAGGGTAGTATGCTAATTAGATGGGGAGACCTTCCAGACTTCCTTCTGGACAAAGCCAAGTTGGTGGGGCAGAAGCAGAGGTGATTAGGGGTGATCAGACCAGGAGGGGATGGCATTTGGGGGCCATCGGACTGGCAAGGGGGGCAATTGGGGGTGAGCAGGCTGGCAAGGGAGGGCAGTTGGGGCAAGCAGGCCAGCAGGCAGAGTGTGTAGAGGAGATCAGGGCAGCAGGCAGGTGAGTGGTTAAGAGCCAGTGGTCCAGATTTCGATCTAAACTGGCGGTCGGACATCCCCCAAGGGATCCCAGATTGGAGAAGGTGCAGGCCGGGCTGAGGGACACCCCTCCCCCTCCCTGTCCTGTGCATGAATTGTGCACTGGGCCACTAGTTATAAAATAAGAGAATTGTCCTCACCACCACCAGAAAAAAAGCTTCCTACAAATTAAAAAGAAAAGTGTTTTGAATGGCAAAGATTATAAACATGCAGGTAGAGGAAACACAGATGGTCAATAAAATATGAAGGATGTTCTTGCTCACTAGGAAAATCAAAGGAATGCAACTTCAAACATGACACTTTTTTTTTTTTAACCCATGACATTTGCAAACATTTATTTTAAAAAATAAGATCAGTGAGGGAAATGGGTGGAATTTGTGTGATACGAGATCTTGGCTCTCATAGCAGGTCCTTGGCATTTGTGATGTCTGAGAGCTGAGGGCACTTCCCAGAGGTTTGCACTGTCTGAGCTCAAAGGTGGGTCACATCGCAGTCATGTTGGCAAGTGCAGAAACATGCCCCAACTCCAAAGCATGTTCTTATGTGAAAGAGAGTGCATGCTGAGTTGTTCTGTGGACCTAGCTGGGTGTGAAAGTGCCTTCTGGCTTGTCTTTACATTTAGACAGTGGTCCTTTCACTATGGGTGTTTATGTATGTACACTTGTATATGTGTGTGCTGGGTAGGCCCTGTATCTCCCCGTCCCCACCTCACCCCCCCCGCCCCCACTCCTTTTTTTAAAATATCTAACTCAGGATTTTAGCCTCTTCAGATGTCTTTCACCACCCTGCTGGAATGGGCATCGTGAGCTCTTACTGTCTGGAAGTGAGCATGTGTCCCTGGGCAGTTGGTCGGTCTGTGCTGGACAAGGAGTCTTGGGCTGTGAGAGGTGCCTTGTACACAGGGGCGCGAACTTGGTGCCCCCACTAGGGCTGAGATGAGCTGCATAGGTACCATTGGAACTGTCCTGAGTGTCCATTCACTTGTGCACAATTGTAGCCTCTGCTGTTGCTGGGGCTCTGTGACTGGCCTGGGCAGTTATTCCAGACCCATGCCTGTTATTATGAAGCAAATAAGAAAGAAATGTGTGTTTTTTTAAATTAAATCTTTATTATTCAGATTATTACATTTGTTTCTCTTTTTTCCCCTCCATACCTCCCGTCTACCCGGCTCCCACTCCTCCCTCTACCCTTACCTCCCCCCCCATTGACCTCATCCATAGGTGTATGATTTTTGTCCAGTCTCTCCCTGCACTCCCCTGACCACTTTCCCCTGAGAATTATCAGTCCACTCCCTTTCTGTGCTCCTGATTCTATTATATTCACCAGTTTATTCTGTTGATCAAATTTTTAATTCATTTAATTTTTAGATTCACTTGATAGATGTATGTATTTGTTCACAATTTTTTATCTTTTACCTTTTTCTTCTTCCTCTTCTTAAAGAGTGCCTTTCAGCATTTCATATAATACTGGTTTGTGGTTGATGAACTCCTTTAGTTTTTTCTTATCTGTGAAGCTCTTTATCTGCTCTTCAATTCTGAATGATAGCTTTGCTGGATAGAGTATTCTTGGTTGTAGGTTCTTGCTATTTATCACGTTGAATATTTCTTGCCGCTCCCGTCTGGCCTGCATCGTTTCTGTTGAGAAATCAGCTGACAATTGTATGGGTGCTCCCTTGTAGGTAATTAACTGTTTTTCTCTTGCTACATTTAATATTCTCTCTTTGTCTTTTGCTCTTGGCATTTTAATTATGATGTGTCTTGGTGTGGTCCTTTTTGGATTCCTTTTATATGGGGTTCTGTGTGCTTCCTGGACTTGTAAGTCTATTTCTTTTACCAGATGTGGGAAGTTTTCAGTCATTATTTCTTGAAATAGGTTTTCAGTATCTTGCTCTCTCTCTTCTTCTGGCACCCCCACAATTCTGATGTTGGTATGCTTGAAGCTGTCCCAGAGGCTCCTTACATTATCTTCACATTTTTGGATTCTTTTTTCTTCTTATCCAGCTGAGTGTTTTCTGATTCTTTATATTTCAGATTTTTTACTTGATTCTTGCCTTTCTCTAGTCTGCTGTTAGGACTCTGTATGTTTTTTATTTTAGTCAGTGTATGTTTAATTTCTAGTTGGTCCTTTTCTATCTCTAGTTGGGTCTTTTTCATCTCCTCTTGGGTCTCGCTAAATTTATCCAACTTCTCTAGCATATTCTTGAAAAACCTTATAAGCGTGGTTTTGAACTCTATATCCAGTCGTTTGTTTTCCTCTGTTTCTTTTGTTTGTGATCTCTTCCTTTGTCTCAGCATTTTCACTATGCCAGGAGAACTTCTGTGTTGGATTCAGCCTTATGATACAAGATTTGCAAAACTTCAAAAGCCTCTCTGTTGAGCTTGGGATAGGTGGGGTCCCAGGACCACCGTGCCTTCCAGTCGACCCTGCCCTTCATGGCCCTTGGGTCTCATGTGACTGGATAATAGCTGGAATGGTCCCTGTGTGCAGGCGTTCACGCAGTGCCTCTAGACCTCTGCCTTTCTGGGTCCCCTGCGCTCTGGGACCATATGAGTCTGGGTCCCCTGCGCTCTGGGACCATATGAGTCTGGGTCCCCAGGGTTTTGTCCAAAAGTGGGGTTCAGTGGAGCTAGAAGTAGCACAGTTGGGAGGCTTTGTCCTCTGCCCACTCACGAAAGCCAGCGGCACAACCAGCAGTCAGTCCTCTGTGTGCAGTTCTGTGCACACCACCAGACCGCCCTTTCGCATCTCCTCCAGATCTCTGTGCACTTCTCCCTCTTCATAGTCCAAACTCCCCCTCTATCAGTCCTGGCCAGACGTGGGGTTTAGTGTCATAGGATAAGGGGTTCAATGCAGCTGGGAGTCTCCGTCCCCCTCCCACCAGAGAAAGCCAGCCAGGTACTCTGGCACCCACTCTCTCCACGTGAGCATCTCCATACCTCAGCTTTTTGCAGCTCCTCTGGGTCTCCCTGAGCCCCTCTCTTTCCCTCTAGTTGTAGAACTTCCACTCAGCCAGCTTTCCTGTGGTTCTGGATGATGTCCGTTCTGTCTTTTAGTTGTAGTTTTGAAATTGTTGTGCGAGGCAGCAGTGTCGGCGTTTACCTGCCGCCATCTTGGACCCTCCCTCCCCCACCTGCCCCCCGCCCCCCGCCCCTCACCCCTCGCCCCGCTGCTTTCTAACTAATAACTTTTTTCTCCTGTTCTTTTTCCTAGAGTATAATCAACATATATTTCTTACTCTATTCTTGGCAATGTTTTTGTTTTTCTTCTCTTCCTGGCCTTTGTCATGTCTTTGTAATCCTGTTTTGATTGAATTAAGAGTTACAATTGAATCCTTTTGGAGATGTTTATTTTATTAGCTTTTAGATTCAGTGGCTTTTAGAATTTGAATCTGATCCGAGGTTGCCAATTTGAAGATTTTAGTTCTTTATTTTTTTTTGGTAATTAATATCTCAATACAAAGTGATAGAATTGAAACATTAAAAAATAGAATATAGGAAAAAGATAGGGGAATATTTAAGTATCTTATTTTTTGCTATATAACTAACATGGTTTTTATAATAATGGAATATTTTCTTAGAAATAGCAGCTTACCTTTTTCCTTTTCTTCCTTTTTCATACTTCACTTAATAAGTATGCTTTCTGATTTGTGTGTAAATTTAACTGCATATGTATACTGATTATCACTTCAGTGTTTTTGCCTGTCGTTGCTGACATTTCTAAATGGATATTTTAAAAGTCCTATTAGGAGAGAAGATTACATTTTCTCCACTTTGTTGATTTAGTTTATATAAAGTTCCTTTCTTGTACAGTTACATACACGTTGGTTTTGAGGTATTGTGTCAAGGTGGCTTCTGTGGTAAAAACTGCACACCCTGCATAACTCCTGTGGAGCCAGGTGTGGGCTGTGGACTGTCACTGTTGGTGCCTGGAGGACTGTTGACCAGCGTGGAGACTCACTGCTGCCAGGGCCCAATTCTTCTGATATCCCTCGTCTGGTCTTCCCGATTCCATTGCCACTTGCTATGTGACCTGGTGCTCACTGAACCCCATGGGCCCAGTGTGGATGGGAGATCGCTGGGTTGTTCATGAGTTAGATCAGCTGATGATTAACCACACTAAGTGATAGCTATGTAATGCCTTCGGGTATAGGGTGTATAGGACAATTCAGCAGAGAGTTCATGGTGATTTCCTGCCTGGGCCACCCACCTGGAGCAGGTCTCTCAGCAGGGTGCCCAGGGCATGGACAATGAAACTTTGTGTCTATGATGGCTTCTAGTCTGTTTGTGAGGTATGAGTAGTTGTATAGAATGAATTGCATGTAGAAATATTCTGAAATCTCTAATTCATTTGTTCTTCAAGGCAAGGCATTTGTTGTCGTATTCAAAATTTTGTTTTCTTATGTTATGAAGTAAATAGTTTTCTTATTGAAATATTCTGTACTTTAAAAAATTGGCTAGTGTCCAGATGCTTTTCAGACAGAATTTTAGATAATATAGAATGATTATTAGGTCACATGAGCATCTTGATTATGACATTTTATTTTTAGCTTGTGACAATTTATATAGAACAAAACTAAGCTTTATAACAAGCCACGCCCCACACACACACCCATTTCCCCCTTCCACAAACTGTTCTGTGTGCTTGTGGGTTGACACTGGGGCCAATCACTAGGGCTGTCACATTTGGAGGCTGCAATTTTAATGAACATTTGTGCTTTACCTATCTACCAGAGGCCAGATGCATAAAATTTGGTCAAAAGTAGCCCTCACAGCCCTGGCTTCGTCCAGAAGATCGTCCAGACAGTTGTTCCATTGTTCGGCCATATGGTCAATTTGCATATTATGCTTTTATTATAGATATAAAATCGTAAAATGCAGATTGACTGAACAGTGGAAGGACTGGCAGAACAACTAGTCACTCTGACTCACTGACAACCAGGGGAAAGATGCTCAATGCAGGAATTTCCCCCAACCCTCAGGCCCTGACCAGCAGTGGTGGGGCCAGTGAGTGGGCAGTGCCCAGTCAGCCAAGACAGTAAGAGCAGGGTTCCCAATCGCCCCACAGATCAACTTTGATCACTGGTCAGGCCTAGGGACCCTACCCGTGCACAAATTTCGTGCACTGGGCCTCTAGGGTCACGTAGAAGAGATGCCTTCTTTTGCCATATATCTTTAGTAGTTATATACCTGCTCCATGATGGCTATTAGGTTCTATCTTCACAATTTATAATTAGTTATTAAATAGACAGTAATTACAGATCCTGAGGAAGTGATACATGCCATGAAGGAAATAGCAGTGAGAATGGTGGGGTGGGAGGATGGTTGGGAAAGGCTGCATTAGGATAGTATTGTAGCCAAGATCTACAGGATGAGGCATCACGTATAAAAACTTCAGTCTACGTTGAAGAGGGAGGGATGGCAATCCAACAGGGTATGGAAGATACTTCTAATCCTTATTCCTGACCAAGAGCTTGCATTCAGAACATGTACTGACTTCCTATAAGTTCATAAGAAGTATGTAGAAAATGTTCAGATGATTTGACGAAGTATGTCACCCACAGAGAGGTGCTTGTCTTCATCGTTATCAGAGAGGTGCACATCAGACCTGCTGAGGTTCACTCTCTTACCTAGCAAAGGCTAACAGAGGGACTGAATGTACTAAGTGTGTCAAGGAGGGGACCTGGGGTCTCCTGTGAGGTGGGCCAAAGTATCAGCTACGGGGTTCTCCTGTGACAGGATGTGCATCTATAGAAGATAGGAGGATTAGTAGGTCTTAACATCTCTCCATCTGTCACATGGGTCAGTAAGAAGGGCAAATCAGTGAAATGCTCTCTCTGCTAGCATGTCTGTGTCCAGCACTGATTTTAGAAGGTACTCTGAGCTCAGAGCCTTGCAGGGGAGGGTGAATGAGGGGGCATTGTTCCCACAGGGGCATTGTCTTGTCTGCCGAAGGCTGCATCTCTAGCTGCTCCATGTTCCTTGCTCTATCCAGGAGAATGCTTCTCACAAACCTCTTACATCTCATAAACTTTTACATTGTGGCCTGTAGTGAACAAATGAGCAAAAGAATTTTTGAAATAATACCATTCATACCACATTCACTGTGTTGTGTTTAAAAATGTGTTTAAATGTGTTTAAAAATGCTGCTTAAACCCAATAGATTGTTTTTCCTAGGGGTCACAACTCACAGTTTGGCTGTTTGAAATACATCATTCTGGCATTTTAAATACCCATAGTCTTCCCCATCTCTTATCCTCACTCTATTTTTTACTACTTTGCCAAGTAAAATTATTCCCCAGATAAAATTTAGTTAACTCTCTGTTCTCTGAGCCCACAAACCCGTTTCCTCTCTGGGGCCTGCAAGGTGCCATCTACCCCTGACTTGGCCTTGTATGTCACCCAAGTCTTCGTTCCCTCCCACGACCCTTCCCCTGAGGAGGCTGGCCTCCTTGTGTGTTGTCACTTGGCACAGAATACCCTACATTTATTTATAAACTATGAGTAATGTCATTCAGATAACATTTAACATTCTACTGCCTGATAATTGTCAATTAAATGTGTTTTTTTTTTAATCTTGTTTCTCCAAGATAAAAGGGAAGGTTGCATTTGTGTTTTTTGTATCTCATGGCGCCAGCACATCCCGACCATCTTTCAGCTGAGTGGTCGGCATGGACTAGGCACTCATTTTCTCTTCCACAATGAGTGGTTATCACCTGCCTGCTGGACAGAGGCAGTAAGTGCTCCTGTGCAGGGTTCTCCTTAGAGATAGATTGTTGGGGCAGCAAGATTAGTAAAGCACAAGGGTTATTCTTGAGTCTTACCACAGGCCCTTCTTATCATGAGCATGTGTGGGAAGTAGTTGACACTAACAGTAATCATGTGCATTTTATGTTCAGCCATATCAGTGGGAACAAAATTGGCTGGGAGAAGACAGGAAGCCACTCGGAGCCTCAAGCGCGGGGAGACCCAGGAGACCAAACAAAGGTATTAGGTTCACGCCTCACATTCTCTCAAGTCCTGACTCTCTTTCAGCATGTGGTATTAGGAATTGTTTGAAAGTAAAACACTTTTCCTCTTTTTAAGTATATTGTGAGTAATACAGACATTGGCAGGGGAAGGGGAATCACAGTCGTATGGGGCAGGGGAAGGAGGCTGGTGGAAATCTGACCCTGTCTACTGGCTGCATAGTCTGGCCAAGCATTAGAGTTGTCCAGAGCCCTGTCTCTTATAGCAGCGGTTGCCAACCTTTCGGACCTCACGGATCACCGGTTGGTGACCACTATCTTATAGGGTCTTTGTAAGGATTAAGTGAGAAAGCATTGGCATGTCTACAGTAAAAATAAAAATAAACTACATTTCTCTTCTCCCCTTTATTCTGCTTCTAGCTATTATGGATGATATATAGAAATATCCTTTTAACTGCAAAGCCACATCTGTTTCTATAGGCATTCATTTAGATGACATGGTCTCTGGCTAGAAAAAGCTTGTTTACATACAAGGTGACAAAATATCAGAAATTCACTTAAGATTCGGAAATACTGTCACTGTAGAATGATTGTTCTATAAATAAGCTTCATGGATGCCTCTTGTATACAAGCGCCTTCCAGTGTGTGTCTGCATCCTATGAAACGAGGCCTGCTCTTCTTAAGACTACGTGGAATGCTTTGTGTTTTAAGGGGTAAAATTCAGCACTTAATTACATACCATTATAAAGAATGCATTTTTTTTCATAACCGAAAAATATATATCTAGGGTAAACAATAAGCAGTATTATTTCCAACATTTATTGTGAGAAAGAAAAAAATTATTTATTGTACAAATAATAATTGCTCTTTATAAATAATTCAGACTTTGCCTAAGTTTATAAAGAGAAAGCTAAGAGCCTCCTCTGCCTTCCCTTCCTTTGGTCCCACTGCCTTGCAATGCTCTGTTCTCATTCCTACTTATTTAAACACATTCCTTATTTTGGCAGGTGATTTATACAATATGGAGAGTTTTCAACTAATGATATACCAGGCACAGATTTCTGTGTCTGTATATATAGACATGACTCACCCATTTTCGTGGAATTAGCTTTTTTTTTGCTTTAATTTTTTATAAACACCTTCCTGTGTAATTAATTTGGGGGCTTCATAATGACCAAAGCTTTTGGGCTTTTGATTATTCTTTAGATATCAGCTGTGGTGGTGAAAAACAGATCTGACTCAGGCTTGGATTTGAGTCCTAGTTCCACAAGGTACTGGAAGGTTCTAGTCACAGCTATGGACAAATGACATGCTTTTTCTGAGCATTAGGTTCCTCATCTGTAGAGGACCATGCCTACTTGGTGTTAGATAAACACACAAATTCGCCACATGGGTTAGCAAGTCCTAAAAGCTACTGTCTCCCCACAGGGCCCTCAAGGGAGAAGCTATGGTGGGGTTCTCCTGCCCCCCAAACAGAGGCAGTGGGCATCCACTCCCCCCTTCCTCTATTCATGCAAGGGTGGGTCAGTGCTCCTTCATCTTCCGGTCGTGAAGGTATTAATTGTGTCTCTCTAGACAGGACTCTGTATCACAGGTGGACAGACAGCATGGCATGACCTGTTTTCCTCTCACTCATTGCTCTATAGGTAGAAGGTTCGTCCACTGCCTCTTCAGGCAGCCAGCTTGCTGAAGGAAAGGGAAGCCAGATTGGCACTGTCCAGCCAATTCCATGCCTCCTCTCCATGCCCACCAGAAACCACATGGACATCACCACCCCGCCTCTGCCCCCTGTTGCACCTGAGGTGCTGAGAGTAGCTGAGCACCGTCACAAGAAGGGGCTGATGTACCCATACATCTTCCACATCCTGACGAAGGTATGTTCAGTGGTCACTCCTGGGGTATGGCTGCTTGCTTTGAAACTGTTTTTCTATCTTATAATCTTTTGACACAACATTTATTTTCCCCTTTCTAAACTGAGAAAAAACAACAAACATGTATACTTCTAAATATAATAAAAGAACATGGGAAAAGTCTCATTTTCTCTTTTAATGTAATATAAAATATTTTTCAAACTCCTAATTAATTACACATCACATTATTTTCTGACTTGTAATTTTATTCTCTTTATTTCTAATTTCAAAATTTCTTACACTGCATTTGTGCTATAATGTCACATTTAATTCTGATGTCGAATATGGTTATCAGCCCCAGAAATGCCCCCTAAATGGTAGCTGAAAGGAATTTGCGTATTTTGACTTGTTCTTCCATCTCATTGAGTACAATTTTTAAAGTACTTCTAGCAGAAAATGGAATATAGGGATTGAAACATAATCATAGTAGTAAGAAAATTCAATTTATCTTTTTACATAGTGTAATAATTTCATGTTATTAGTCTTATTAAATGCATGCTTAAGTAATTCAGTGTGGCATTAACTGGCTTTGATTCTTGGTGTCTTGAATGGATCTATGTGTAATTAAATTTCTTCAATGATTTGAAGTCTTTACTTGGTACTTATTATCACAGATTCATAGTTTAACAAGTTATCTTGGTGACCAGACTTCTCATGCAGAATTGGTTTATTACTATATGTATTTTTAATATGTTTTCATCAGATCTACTGTTATAATCAGACTTTTTTCTTTCTATTTTCTGCAATCCATCTGTGGTTTGTAAAAGGGAAGCAGTGAATGCAAATGTTACTCCTGTTCCACAGCACCCCCAGCTGGGCTTCGATTGTTAACTAATTCAACATTTGCTTATGTGTATAAACCGAAGAATATTTAGACCAGTGCTATTTATTCAACTCTTTTAATTTATTTTTAAATTGTAATTGCCTTCAGATCTCAGCTATTACTTGATATAGGTATCCATGTATTAGGTATCACTTTTGAAATTGTGATTGTAAAGTAAACATTTTATTTTTTAGGTTCAACACAAATTGTAAGGGTAAGTGAAAAGTTACTGTTGATGAATAAGTATTTTGCTAGGTTAAAGGGACCAAGATTTTCAGAAGATTGCGCCCTTTTCCCCTGGTGTTATTTGGGATATAAAGTCCCTGGACCCTGCTGTGTGTGCTCTGCCATGCTGGTGGGTATGGCTGTGTGATCTGTTAGATCAATATGAGTGCTGGAAACTGCTAATCTTCATTACTCACTGAACTCAAGGGAAAATTTTGATAAAAATGATGTGGTTAAGAAAAGTAAACTTGAGACTGTCTTTTCAGATTTTAAAATGTCACCTAAAATTTTTCAGTGTATTAGGGGAAAGTTTAGACTAGAAGGCCTGCTGCTTTCTGTGAGCTGAACACCTCTCTTATCAAGTTGTCTACGCTGAGGCAGTCTCACTGAGATGAAGCTTTGTAGGAGTGTAGAGTTATGAAAATCTCATCGTACTGAGGGAGTTAATGCTCCCTAGGTGACAGGGTTTGCCATGCTAAAACATGAAGATACTGAAGGTCAGGAGAAAGACCAATTCTGAAGTTAAATTTGTGTGAAAGAAACACCAACTGTTATTAATGTATTATTAAAAGAGTATATGTGAACAAATTTAGTAGACATTGAAGGTCATAAATACATTTTTATGTTATAAATATATTTAAGTAAAATTCCTTGCAAAATCTCTTGATGTACCTCGATGTTATAAAATATCCAGGACTGGACCACAGAATTTTTGCAGATGATCACAGTAGTCATTTGTCTCTTGGAGGCATGGTCCTGCACCACAGTGAAGGCCCTGCCATGCTGCCCTGGGACCGTGAACAGAATGGACGCCCTTCATGTTCTGTCCCTAGCAGCTGATATGCCCCCTCACCCAGTGCGATAGGTCTTTTAAGTATCAGGGTGGAGGCCTGCTTACATGCCGAAAACTTTACAAATAAACAGCATTACAGAGAGTTCTATGTGGCAATTTTTTGTGGAAGAAATTGGTAAAGAAAAATTGACCATTTTATATTCAAGATACTAGTTTCTTGGATTTCATGTAGGTCATTAAATATTACTAATTTCATTACATATGACCATCCTGACTCAAATAAAATTGCAAGTTTTCAGCATTTTCTATCCTATTTGCCATCTGATGTTTTCTGTCTAGATTATTTCAAAGACTTTGGGATCATTCATGTGGTTTTCTTTTGTTGTTGGTTCCAGATTGAAAATAAAACCATGTAGATTTTATTTTGACTCTTTGAGCATATGTTTTGGCTACAACCTACTAAATGAACTCTCCCTAAAAATCTTGATGTAGACAAGTTGTAAAGTAACTGATTTGGAATACAATTGCAATGTCATTAACTGGAGCTAATACAGTATATTTCTTTGAGTTTATTGTAAATTCAACATGAAAAATGTGCAATATTATTCTGCTTTCTTCCATGCAAAGGGTGAAATCAAAATTGCTGTTTCTATTGAAGATGAAGCCAGCAAAGACCTGCCTCCCGCCGCCCTGCTCTATAGGCCAGTTCGTCAGTATGTTTACGGAGTCCTGTTTAGCTTGGCAGAAAGCAGAAAGAAAACTGAGAGACTTGCTTTTAGAAAGAACAGACTTCCACCAGAATGTATGTACTGTAAAATCCATTGTTTGTTTTCCTCGGTTCCTCATAATCTCATGTGCATTTTCTAAAGCCTTAGAAGGATCCTGACTGAGATCACCCTGAGTACCCCACGCAGCAAAGGTGGGCTTCATTTGGGCTCTTAGGAAAGGAGGACAACCATGAGCTTCTTCTCTCAGTAGCATCCCAGTAATGGTGGTTATTTGGTAAAATGTTAAAACTGTAGGTGTATACCTTAAACTGATTTGCATATGGCCCTGACAGTCACTGCCCTACTGTGGTTAGCATGTCTCAAGCAGGGTGATGGCAGTGTCTGCTCTCCAGAGGTCAGTGTTCCTGGGAGGTCCCACTAGCTGTCTGCTTACCACTTTGTGTGGTTGGTGTGTGGCTGCACATAGCCCTGATGCCAAAGGGCACATGTGTGTGATGGTTTCCCTTAGATCCCAGCTGACCCATTCTGGGGTGGAGGGGAAAGTACAAAGACAAAAAGTATTATTTCAAACATTGGCAAACATTGAGGTCAAAGCAGTTTCCATCTCTTAGTAAAAGTGCCTTTTTGCTCAAGGTAGTATTACCTACTAATAGGAAATATAAAAGTCATTGTATATGAGTAGGCAATAAGTTTTCCAAAACTTATAGTCTGAAATAAGAATATTATGAACTGTGGAAGTTGTAGACTACAGTCTTGTCCACCTACTAAGGAGAAGTAGTGACAGATCACCTGTATGGGGCTAGGTCAGTGCAGGCCTGGGGGACGAGTGCAGCTTAACCCCTTCGGGACGGGTGTACAAGTGGGGCTTACCTTTGGAATTAAACCACAGAGATTCTAGTGATGCTGAAAACTCAAGTCCATAGATTCTTAAGTTGTCCTTTCTTTTTACTATGACAAAATTTTGATTTTTGTAAGCCTTTAAAATGAAGCATCTGCCTTTCACTATTCCTGCTTGAGGTCAGCTGTGCTGAGAGTGATGCTGGGCTGTTTGTATGACTATAGCTGGAAAAGGTGGTTCCGACTCCAAAGGGCAGCCTCTAGCTACCTCGGTCAGGGCCAAAGGCGCCACCTGAACACTGAGTTTTATCAGCGGGCATTCTTTTTAGAAGCCCAGTCTGCTCCTGATGTACATTTTCTTACACCTTGTACATATTTTCACTTTTTTCCTTGCACCATGATTCATATGCTCAGGAAAGAAGGACCTTTCTTACTTTGCACAAGGTTGGTCAGTTTTCTGTGCTGGCCCACCCAGGCCACCTGGCTCCGCAGCTGTGGAACCACCCCCTGCTCCCCCTCTCCCTTTTGGTTCTCTGCTGGGCCTAGAATGCATGTGCTACACGGAACCGTGTAGGACTTCCTGCCATGTCCTTGGCACTGGATCACCATTTTGATTTCATGGTGAAAGGCTATTTTTATTTTTATTTGTATGTTCCAGAAACATAGTTCTTTACACAACAGAATCCTCAGCAATTTTCAGTGATCTCAACCTGGGGTCCCTCAGGTGAATCCCAGGGCCGCTCCCCTTTTCAATGTTCACAGCAGCCTGAATGTGGGTGATGTGCGATGTGCTCCGTTCACATCTCCAGCAGTAGGCAATGTGAGTCCTTTCCATCTGCTTTGTCTTTGCCCTCCAGGTCAGGAAGTTCTGTGTCGCAGTGAGTTGCAGGCACTCTCAGGATATAAGTCTTAGTCTTCTGTCCTGCTGTAGGTCCAGCTAGCGACATGCAGCATGCTCCCTCCCTCCTCGTCAGTTCTTTTGTACCTGGTGTTGCACATGTCCTGCGGGCTTGTGAGAGGCTGTCCTGTTAGCGGATAGTAGCGGGGAGCAAAGGGCAGGCGTAGGTATTCACTAATGGACTGGCATCCTCTGAGCATAAACAAGAGAGAGGCAGTTTTTAGTGAAGGGCTAAGTGTGTAGAACACACGGCAGGGTTCAGCACTATCTCACATAGAAATGCCAGGGTCAGCTTGCAGGCAGCAGGCCAGCTCTAGCTGGGGCAGAAGGGCCTTGGAATGGAGTGATCAGGAAAGAAAGGAGATGGGTGATATACTTGGGAAGACTCTGTAAAACTCTGGATCTGATGGGAGAGGCACCGGGTCATGCAAAGGAAAGGAAGAGGAAGGCACGCCATCATTCCTCTTTAGACATTGCTGAGATGAGTGGAAGAGACCTTAGCTTAAGAGCCAACTCAGCAGGCATCTCTCTTTCCTTTCCTCCCCACCCCACTCCTCTGATTTGTCTTTAAGTGCAGGATATAGAGTTGTTGTGTTATTTTTGGCCAATGGGAAGTATTGAGTGGGGGAAAGAAAATGAATTTAGCAGAGAGAATAGAAGGATGAGTGAAAAAAAAAAAAGAAGGTTGAGTGATGTTAGGGTTAATTGGGAGGGGGGAGGGGTCTGTACTTGAGTTACCTTTTTTGGTGAAGGTAAGAACTAGACTGAAGATATGGTTGGTTTGGTTTGGGAACGGGAACCAGCTGTTACAAGGAAAAGGGCCTGGAATGGGGTATTCCTCCATCATAGAAAAGGGCCAAGGAACTGAATGGCAAACTGTAGTTTAAGATTTAATACTACTTAAATGGCACTTCTTAAATTGATATATGTCTGTTAATGCTGTGTATCCTTCTCCTTGAGGAGTCCTAACAGCAGGAAAAAAGTGAACGAGTAACTGATGCAAATACAGGGCTTGTTGGAATGATCCTAAGTGTAGGTATTGACAGCGATGCTCGTGTGTGACAGTGCAAGAGTCACTAAGGGTCTGGCAAAGGTCAGCTAAACACAGTGCAGATTTTATACTCAGGTGACTTAGGAACATGGGTTTTGACTTTTCTGTAGGCAAGGAAGAGCCATTGAAGTTTGGAAAAGAATGGTATTTCTTTTTAGAAAGATGGGTGGAGTAGGGATTGTGGCAGAGAGAAAACCTTGAAATGGGAAAGAAAGGCTGGTTTCGATGCCCCCTCTCTAAACAAAGCTGAATTAGTCTCTGGAACTTAAATGTTATCTGGAGAAATGTATTATTAAAGTGCTGTTATAAATATAAGTTTACCTCTGGGAAGATGTATAAATTTGACTTCTGAAGTTGCAAGTTGAGAGATCTTTTTAGCTTGTAAGTTTGGTAGGTGAGACAATCATAAGTGGCTTTAGAATCTTGGTCTTTTGGTGGAACTGATAAAGTTGAACTTCTTTCATGCTTATGTTATGTTAATAAGGGGAAATCAGCCTTTAGAAAAGCCTTATGTATAGTAATACACATCCCCCAGTCTCATAACCAGAATGCCACGTCTCCACATGGTTGAATTTTGGAATCTTCTGTGAATATTGAGCCTGTGTGCTCTGCTACCCTCTGTTCTTGTTAGCAGTGTGGTAAGATTGCTTCCTAGGACTCATTAGATTCCAGCTGGCTCTAAACACTGATTGTGATGATGCCATGGCTTTAGGTGTCCATGCCTGGAACAGCTAAGTGATTACACATTTTATGTTCTTAAGGAGAAAATGCTATAAGCTTCTTGATGCTCTGGATGACATGGGAAAATGATAGTGTCTGGTCGTGCTGAAAAGATGACCTTGAACAGTTTCTGGGCAAGTCTTGGTTGACAAGATTTCCAAGATGGGTCTGTTAAAATCTTGTTTTACCTGCTATTATTCTTAGGTGAAATGAAGTCAGTGGAACTTTGCAGAAGATTCATAAACCATGTGAAAGTGCACCCAGGGTTCTTGGGGCAGATTTACTCCTGAAATACCGGCTGGCTTTGCCATCTGCTTTGGTGATATGATAGCCACAAAACCACGCTACGTGGGTTCCCAGACTCTGCCTACTTATATAGGGGATGCAGCCACTCTTGAATGTGAAGGCTTTGATCTAATACAGTACAGAACGCTGTTCATGCAGGTGCATGTTGCTGTATGACCACTGTGACAGGTGTTTCCATGAAGGGTTGTCATCAGAAAGAATTCCTTAAAGGGCATATTGAGTCTGAAGGATTGTTTATAAAAATATTTAACTCTCACTAAATTTAAGATACGTTTTGTTATGATTAACTGATAGTAATCTATAATAAATTTGTTGTGTGACTTATCAATGTTTCACTTTAAAATCATTATATGGTTAAAGTAGTATATGTACAGTCAGATCCTAGAAAAATTATAACCTTTGAAAATCATATTATATTACATGCTGGCAGATTATTTTCTATTGCTCTCTGTCCTTCACTAGATTCTGTAATAATGCTTTCAAGGAATACTTCAGAATATGTGTTTATAATGGCAGTCTGCTACTGAAGTCACTGTTATAGAATTCCATGTCTCATTAGTGGGGCAAGTAAGAGACTCCTGGCCCCATACCCACAGAAGCAGATTTGCTGGGTGGTGGCAGTGGCACCTGGAGTTGGCAGCTGGGTTGTGGCAGTGGAGGATTTGGGATCAGGAAGCTGCTTCTATAAGCTGCTAGAATAAACGCTGTCTGTAAACCAGGTATGGTCTCAGCCAGCCTGGGCCTACAGGCCTTTTGTATGTGAAATCAGATGAGGGAGCTGCTTGTAAGACATGCTCCTGCCCTGGAGGCAGCTCTGGCCTTTGCTGTCCTGTGGCTCTTTTTCCTAGGGACACTACTCAGCCTCTGAGTTCGGGTTTCCAGCATGCTCCTTAAGAGTGGATGGAAGGGACCAGAGGAAAGGCCTCAAGTTCTAAAAAGATACTAGGACAGCCAGCAAGCGTTGCTCAGTGGTTGAGCATCCATTCATGAAACAAGAGGTCACTAGTTTGATTCCCGTCAGGGCATATACCTGGGTTGCTGGCTTGATCCCCAGTAGGGGGTGTGCAGGAGGCAACCAATGGATGATTTTCTCTCATCACTGATGTTTCTGTTTTTCCCTCTCTCTTCCTCTCTAGAAAATCAATTAAAACATTAAATAAATAAATAAAAAGACGGCGGGACAATGAGTAGAAGAATTAAAAATCAGGGCATAAAGGTCAGGGAGTTGCACATTTTAAAAGTATTGTCCTCTTTATAAAACTGGCCTTTTTGTACCTCAAAAGTAAGTAAGCAAAAGAAACAGACTTGTAGACAGTAGGTGGACATAAATTATAAACAGGAGGTGAATTTATATTAATAAGAAGTAAGTTCATATATGAGTATTATTCTTATAAAGGATTTCTCTATATTTATCTTTTACTTTTTAAACTATCAAGAAAAACCAAAGAGGACATTAATTTCTCCTGGTCTAATTTGCTTTGAAAATTTTGTTTCAAATAATTGGGTGGCTGGTGTTAAAAATAAGTAAATTTGTTCACTGTGGATTGTATTATAAACAATACTTCATTATGACCAATATTAGTGTACTTTTTAAATATATATATATGAAGATTGCTTATATCTGTTCATCTGAATTTCTTTATTCCACAAGGCTTTCTAGAATTAGCATTAGTGAACTGCTTCTTCCTCTCAGAACTTTGAACAGCCAAGCAGAGATTGAGGAAGGCGGCCTGGCTCAGAGGGCACTTTTGGATTAATATTTACGTCAGAAGTCCTTGAATTTGAGTTTATAATATACTGGGAATGATATTAATATTAATAGGGAAAAGAAAGACTAGAATAGCATTGACTATGTGAATCAAACACCATTTTCATCCCTGTACCCTGTGGTCTACTGCACATGTATATTTTTATGGACCAAGGGCAGCCCTTAGCTTCAGACATAGAACATTTGAAGGGGAAAATTCAGTCTTTTACCCCTGAGAGTCATGGAGGGTGTGTGCACAGAGGTGTTTTCAGCATAAGGAGATGTAGAATCAGCTGGACCTCCACCTGTGTACAGACTGTGTGGAAGTTAACCAGCATTTTTTCCATTAGGAGGAAAGAGGAGCTGAGCTGTCATTGCACTGATGTTTTTGTTTTCTGCCCTGATCTGAAGGCACAGAATGTGCTCAAAGTGTTTGTTTTTTATTTGTTTGTGTGGTGTGGTATCATAATCCCAGGAAAGCTCAGCAAGTAAAAGACTCCACCCCAAATATACAAAGCATGCACAGACACACCATGTGTGCACACACGCACACCAGACATAGACCAAAGATCCAGGTGGTTGCAGTCTTGGAAGTCCTCTGTCCCCTCCTTTTCCTCTCACCTGTAACCACTTTGTGTACAGGCCAAACTGTCACTCCTTAGCCCCCCACCAGCACTGGTGTTGGTCACAGTGTCCTGGCACTGAGTTTGGAGACGTACTTAATCATGTGGTGATATAGGTTGCTCCTACAAGTCAGCTGGAATTGGCTTACAAAATGAATCATGTTCATTATTTCTGATCTGGAATGGATCTCAAAATCAGCATCATAATACATTTTCCAAGGTAGAAGTTGACTGATGTCTGGAGGTAAACATTTGCCAAGAGGTTGAGTATAATAGTGTGTACCTACTGAAATTGTATATGGAAAAGGTACTTTCCATAACAAAAGTACATTATAAATTTGGCTTCTGGTAGCAAGAAGACTGAAGTTGTTTCGAATGCAAAAATTGGATTTAGTGTAAGGTAAGAAAGATGATCTAACATTGTTTTTTACACAGCCAACTTGCAGTTGTCAGTTTTCCTGTCAGCAGTAAAGACAAGATGAAGTTTTGTTTATGATGACATGTAAGACTTTTCATGGCCAGCAACTGGATCAGCCAACTGTTCTGCTTTAACAAGGCAGCATGAACCTGTCTTTCTAAAGTGGTGCCTCACACCACAGTGCTCTTAGCTAAGGCACAGAATGTGCTCAAAGTGTTCTTGAAATCCATTGCCCAGTTCCATCCAGAGAATTCCTGCATACCCAGGAGTTTTGTCGAAATGATAAGAGCCCAGGTGACTTGTTAGCTGGCCCCTTTGCATCTGCTTGTTTCTGTGAGCTGCCTTCCTTCCTGAACAGCAGTGCTTGAGGAAGAGGCCAGGAGCCGGAGGGGAGGAGGTGCTGTGTGTGCCAGCCACCCCGTGTTGGCAGCTTGGAAAGCAGAGGCCGCCACATGTCACCCCCAAAATGGGATGTTCCTTGGAATTCATTAATCTATAAAACACCAATCTTCAGTTAGTTAATCTAATGTAATGAGCCAGTTATTAGCACATAACAAGGGTTGTAAGGTGCTTTTGTGTTTCTTCTTTGGGGTCTTTTTGCAGATCGAGTCATCAGCCCTTTTGTCATTTCAGTTCCAGGATTGAGGGTGGGATGACAGGGAAGTTGGTGAAAAGCCCAGCTCAGAATTTAAGGAAACCCGCATTCTCACATGGACACATGGGAGTTGGTGCCCCAACCCTGGGAGCCTCACCTGCCTCACCCACGTTTTGGACCTGTCTGATAATTGGCCAAAGGTTCCACAACTAAATGTTGAGTTTTTTAAAAACAGATACACACATGTTAAAAATAAAGCAAGCCAGGAACAGCTTTGCTTTGGAACAAAGCTTTGTGTTACTGCGCATTTATTTTGTCTGATACAGACATGTTTTTCTGAAATTAGATTTGAGCTGTTCCTGTCATGAATAGTGCAGCTAGGCAACAAAAATGCTTAGAAGGATGGGAGAATATTAATACATTTGATACCTTCTTCACAGCTTCGGTCTCCCCCGCCCCATCCTGTGCTCTTGGCAGGCACTGACTGCAGGTCCCCGTGAGGATTGATCAGTCCTTTCACCAGCATCAGCCATGGTCCTGGGTGCTAGTATGTAGAGAGGTTCACCTTTAGCTACTGTGGTGGGTGTGAGATCTGAAGCACACAGCTTCATGTCAGGTAAATCCAGGCAAACTTTGGCCACTCAGAGCTAGTGTGGACAGCTGCCCAGGCAACTTCAGGGAAAACTTAAGTGGAATAGCCACTTGCAAGAGGCATCTCCATCCTTCACTTACCTTTATATATATATATATATACACACACATACACACACACACACATATATATACATATATATATAACTTATTTAATTATTATTATTATTTTTTTTACAGAGTGGAAGGGAGAGGGATAGAGAGTTAGAAACATTGATGAGAGAGAGAGAGACATCGATCAGCTGCCTCCTGCATGTCCCCTACTGGGGATGTGCTCGCAACCAAGGTACATGCCCTTGACCAGAATCGAACCTGAGACCCTCCAGTCCACAGGCAGCCGCTCTATCCACTGAGCCAAACCAGTTTCGGCCCTCCACTTACCTTTGATGAAGGACTCTGGAACATAAAGTAGGTAGAGGTGTGAGCATTCTGAATGTAAGAATGAAAGTCCTCCACCAAAAATTCACTTTTAGAATGAAAACAAGACATAAAATAAGAAAATAATGCTAAAAAATTAATAAAGAGAGACAGCAAAGCTGATGAAAGGGAAAGAAGTGAATGAATGAAGATAGGTTTACTATGGATGCCTCTTGAGAAAACTCAAAGATTTCTGGCACTATATTCCGAGGATTTTAAGGAAATTCATGCTTTGCATACGCGTGTTTTGGGGGAGGAGTGAGAGCCAAATTAACAAGTTCTACAACCACAGATAAAATCTAATTCAATTCCTTTAAATAAATTTTTGCCATCAAAATGAAGGAATTACTTAGGAAAAATTAGATTTATGCATTTTATTCTTTTTTTGGCATGAAAATGAATTTTGTGGTGTAACTAATAGAAACTGGTTAATTGCTTACTTTGAAGGGCCACACTCTACTTGTGGGATATTGGCAGGACTGGGGGGAAGGGGTGGCTAGATTGTGAGTCCGAGGACAGGGTCTGTTGGATGATGGGAGCTTACTGGATTTGTGTCTGGCACCTAAAAATATTGATGAACACGAAAATGCATATACTTTAATATACATGTGTATCTCTGTTTTGGCTTGATGGACTTTAAAATAAGCATTTTAAGTGTTTTAGGTTTTCTTTTACTTTAATCATGACGATATTAAAATATAAATGAATGGAACAAAACAGTAACTCTTTTGTAAGAGGAAAATTTTCTGAAACGACCTTGACTTGCATCCTTGTTCAGGGTGTGGCCCAGCACTTCTCTGCAGCATGGCCTCCACATGGCTGCCTGGGGCGTATGTGCTCAGCTTGCTTTCCCCGGTGCTCACTCAATGCGTGTGTCCAAGTACCAGACTCCTGGTGCTCTTCCTGACCTCTGACAAGATTTCGTTTTCGCCTTACTCTACTCAGATTTGGGATGGAGCTAGAGATGACCCGTTAATAATTTAACTTTATCGGGATTTGGGTTTCTTGGTCTCTCAGTTGCCACAAGTATTACTTTAGGGAAAATGAGCTACGGTGGGGTACTGTTACTTGGAAAGGATTGAGGTGTGAAAGATCTCATTAGATAGAATCATAGTGCTGTCCTGGCTTCCATCTTGGCCGCTGGCAGCTCCTTGGGCTCTGCTTTAGTTCTGATGTTCCTTACAAAGTACACATGCAAACTTTACCATTGATCCTTAAGTCATAATACTCTGCTCTGCAGTAGGCCTTGTCTTCATTATATTTCCAGCATACTTTTCCTTTCCTTTACTTGGAAATTATGTGGAAGAATATACATACTTGTGTGTTTTATGAATTAACGGCTCTAATAGTGGTAAAACAACTGCAGAGAAAAGTCATTGTTTTGTGTTATATCAACTTAGAACTTCTTGCCTTTTTTGAAGTGACAATGGAGCATTTTACACTTTGTCTTTAATCTTGCTGAATAGGATTACTGCATACTGGTGTCACCTTGGATTTCTTAACATGGACCGTTGCTTCTGCTTGCAGCCTTACTGGGCTTTCAGGGTCTCACTGCATGGTAGTTTGCTCTTGCTAATCCTTTAACATTTTATTATCTTTGTTAAAGTAAGAGGTCCTTAAGTAAAGTGGCTACCAAATGTAAATTCTTTCTCAAATCTAATTAGAAGTATTTATCTATGTAGACAAAGATTTGCTATCTAAATTGCATTTTCTGTGGATTTCCATGATAATTACATACTTCTGTGATGACAGTTATTATTAATAAAACTGTTAATGTGTTTTTATATTAAAACAAATTTTGACTAACATTTTAAATTTATATATATTATAGTTATCTGGGGAAATCAAGTCATGATTTGATTGAGAAGAAATTTATTGGTGGCTTCATTGAAAATCTAAATGAAGGATTAAAGTACATAGAGTGACAACAAATGTCTTAGACGGAGAACTGATGACTAATGGTTTGCTAACTAGAGGATGTATTGTTACATGAAAAGTAACATCTTCAGGCTGTAATTACTAGAGTTAGGCTTAAAGGAGCTGAGCTGAGATGGGGCATAAATGCTTCTCCTCTGATTTCCTTCTAGCGGTTTCACCAGTGATCATTAAGGAGTGGGCAGCTTACAAAGGGAAATCTCCACAAACTCCAGAACTGGTGGAAGCTCTTGCCTTCAGGGAATGGACCTGCCCCAACCTGAAAAGGCTCTGGCTGGGGAAGGCAGTGGAGGACAAGAACCGCAGGATGAGGGCATTCCTGGCCTGCATGAGGTCAGACACTCCAGCCATGCTCAACCCAGCCAGCGTGCCCACTCATCTCACAGTGCTGTGCTGTGTCCTACGGTAGGTGCTGCTCTGGCAGCTGCATTCCTCCAGCAGGTGATTGTACAATGCTTCTCAGAGACCTTCATATGAAGTACAGGGATGGAGGTGGGAGAAGCATGGGGGTAATTCTAGGTGAACTGGGTTATCTGTTGAAATTTATCTACATCTCATATTTACACATAACTATAGAAATATAGGCCATGTAAATGCAATGTAGATTTGCATTAATGCTGTATAATATGTTTACAGAATAGGTATATTTGGTGAACATGTACTTTATCTATATATATAAAAACCTAAGTGACCGGCCAACTGGCTGATGGTCGGTAGCTATGACGCGCACTGACCAGCAGAGGACAGATGCTCAATGCAGGAGCTGCCAGCAACAGCAACTTTGCAGAGTGCCCTCTTGCACACTGGGACAGAGGGACCCCATCTGCCAGAGGGACACCACTCACTCCACAGACGCCTTTCAAGCCCCAGCGCCGTCCTGGGTGCTGCTGGCCAGGGAAGAACAGTGGAAAATTGGTTCCAGGGTGTGTCTAGCCCATCCCACCCAGTCCTGCACCATTGAACACCTTCTAATTAATTTCCTTTCAATGTGCTTGAATCCATGTACTGGGCTTCTAGTGTAAATTTAAGGATTGTAAGCAATTTTACCTTTCAATATTAAAGATTTTAAAGGCAATCAAGGAAGATTATATTATACTAGAGGCCTGGTGCATGAAATTAGTGTACAGGTAAGGTCCCTAGGCCTGACCAGTGATCAGGGCCAATCTGTGGGGCAACCGGTGGGAATATCTGGAGGTACCTGCCTGGCTGGCTTGGCACTGCCTACTCACTGGCTCTGCCTACTCACTGGCCCTGCCCCTCACTACCACCGCTGGTCACCTCTCTCTGTGGGGCGACTGCCAGGGCAGTCAGGAGGCCCCTGCTGGCACCCCCCTTGGCTAGCCTGGGGCCTGCAATCTGGAGACAGCTCCACAGTTGAGCGTCTGCTGCCTGGTGATTAGTGTGCATCATAGCGACTGGTCGAGCCACCATTTCATTGATTTACATATTAGGCTTTTATTATATAGGGTATTATTTGGGATTGTTCTATAAGGAAAATGTGTTTCTTCTTCCTGCTCATTTGTTTAACCATATGTATCAGCATGGACTTGTGGTTATCCAGTTTATTCCTAGCATTATAACTGATATAGTATCCTTGTTTATTTGATTACTCTGGCCTTGGGAACTCAGTCAATGAGCTGCAGTGTCCTTAGTGACCCTGGCATGTTCTTGCTTTTTTTGATACCATATGATGCTTAGGCTTTTGCACATCTTCCCACCCTGGAACCTGCCTCTAAGGGGCCAGCTCCTCCGTGTAGGGAGCAGTTGAAAACCAAGATTTGGGCACTGTGTGGTTCTAGGTCTTCTTAGCTGATGGGCCACAAATGCCTGTGTAGATTCATTAATTTGAATTGGCATGCATATCTGAATCAGGATTTTTCATTTTTTAGTATGTTTTTCTTTTAACCAATTTAAAATTCAGAAAAGGTTACAATAGCATTTTTTTCTTTTTAACCCAGATACTACTTGAGACTAATTTTCTAACAAACTAGGGCACTTTCCTGTATAATCACAATATATCCATTGGAATCAATCAGCATCTGCCCTTTATTTTTTAATTAAATCTTTATTATTCAGATTATTACATTTGTTTCTCCTTTTTCCCCTCCATAGCACCCCTCCACCCAGCTCCCACTCTTCCCTCTGCCCTTACCTCCCTCCCATTGACCTCATCCATAGGTGTATGATTTTTGTCCAGTCTCTCCCTGTACACCCCTCACCCCTTTCCCGCTGAGAATTATCAGTCCACTTCCTTTCTGTGCTCCTGATTCTATTATATTCACCAGTTTATTCTGTTGATCAAATTTTTAATTCACTTAATTTTTAGATTCACTTGTTGATAGATATGTATTTATTGTTCATAATTTTTTGGCTTTTACCTTTTTCTTCTTCCTCTTCTAAAAGAGTACCTTTCAACATTTCATATAATACTGGTTTGGAGTTGATGAACTCCTTTAGCTTTTTCTTCTCTGTGAAGCTCTTTATCTGCCCTTCAATTCTGAATGATAGCTTTTCTGGATAGATTATTTTTGGTTATAGGTTCTGGCTATTCATCACGTTGAATATTTCTTGCTACTCCCGTCTGGCCTGCATCGTTTCTGTTGAGAAATCAGTTGACAGTTGTATGGGTGCTCCCTTGTAGGTAATTAACTGTTTTTCTCTTGCTGCTTTTAATATTCTCTCTTTGTCTTTTGCTCTTGGTATTTTAATTATGATGTGTCTTGGTGTGGTCTTCTTTGGATTCCTTTTATATGGGGTTCTGTGTGCTGCCTGGACTTGTAAGTCTATTTCTTTTACCAGATGTGGGAAGTTTTCAGTCATTATTTCTTGAAATAGGTTTTCAGTATCCTGCTCTCTCTCTTCTTCTGGCACCCCCACAATTCTGATGTTGGTATGCTTGAAGCTGTCCCAGAGGCTCCTTACATTATCTTCACATTTTTGAATTCTCTTCTCTTCTTGCTTTTCCAGTTGAGTATTTTCTGATTCTTTATATTTCAAATTTTTGACTTGATTCTTGCCTTCCTCTAGTCTGCTGTTAGGTCTCTGTATAATATTTTTTATTTCAGTCAGTGTATGTTTAATTTCTAGTTCCATCTCTAGTTGGGTCGTTTTCATCTCCTTTTGGGTCTCGCTAATTTTATCCAACTTTTCTAGGATATTCTTGAAAAACCTTATAAGCATGGTTTTGAACTCTATATCCAGTCGTTTTTCCCTCCATTTCTTTTGTTTGTGATCCCTTCCCTTGTCTCGGCATTTTCACTATGCAGGGAGAATTTCTGTGTTGAATTCAGCCTTATGATACCAGACTTGCAACACCACAGAGCCTCTCTGTTGAGCTTGGGATGGGTGGAGTCTCAGGGCTTAAGGGAACGCCTTGTCTTCTAGTCAGCCCCGCCCTCCACGGCCCCCGAGTCTCACGTGACTGGGTAATCGCTGCAGTGGTCCTTGTTCATGCACAAGCTGGCTGCAGTGCCTCTAGACCGCTGCCTTTCCGGCTCCCCTGCGTTCCAGGACCACATGAGTCTAGGTCCCCAGGGTTTCATCCGAAACAGGGGTTTAGTGGAGTCAGAAGTGGCACAGTTGGGAGGGTCTGTCTCCTGCCCACTCTCGAAAGCCAGCGGCACAATCAGCAATCTGTCCTCTGCGCAGTGCCGTGCACGCCACCACACCTCTGATCTTTTGCGACTCCCCTAAATTTCAGTACACCTCTCCCTTTTCACAGTCCAAACTCCCCCCGTATGAGTTTCGGCTGGATCTGGGGTTTAGTGTCGTAAGAGAAGGGGTTCAATACCTTTGAGAGTCTCCGTTTCCCTCCTGCCAAAGAAAACCAACCAGGTACTCCGGCACCCGCTCTCTCCATTCGCAAGTCTCTGTACCTCAGCTTTTTGCAGCTCCTCTGGGTCTCCTTGAGCCCCTCTCCTTCCCTCTAGCTGTAGAACTTCCACTCAGCCAGCTTTCCTGTGGTTCTGGATGATGTCCATTCTTTTAGTTGTAGTTTTGAAATTGTTGTGCGAAGCAGCAGTGTAGGTGTTTACCTATGCCATCTTGGATTCTCCCTGCCTTTTATTTTTATCTTCATTTCAGACCCTCCCTTTGTGAAGTCTGTTGGTTTCCAGAGGGTGGAGAAGCTTTCCCTCTTCTACTCCTGGTCCCTTGCAGGCTGTGCGTGTGCACTCTGGCACATGATGAAGGGGTGTCTGTAGGACCTCTCCAGAGAGTCTCTACTCCGTTTATAACTGTATATGTATGGTATGGGAAGCACTTTCAAACTAATCATTCAGTGGCTCTTGGTTTCTGTCTTCAGTGGCTTTTAGTCCACTGCCGTCATCTTTTAATTTGGTGCTTTGTTTTGACCTACTGGGCCAGAAGGGGCCTTGTCAGGATGCCCTCCACAGTTGTCTTTGTCATTTTATAAGCCTTTCCTGACTTCAGGGATACCCTGGTTGTTGGTGAGGATGGTGTTGGATCCCCTGCCCTCCTGGTGTATTTCCAGGCACACAAGACACCCATAGGCCTGTGGACTTCTGTTTGGCACCTACAACCTGCCCACTTCAGTTCTCTCTCCCCAGGTGTGTGGCCTCTGATGCTGAGAGACACAGTAAAAGCCTGGGTCACAGCTGCACTCCAAGCTCTAACCTGTTTTAGCCCCATGTGTCCTGTTCCTGAGTTGGTTCCTCTCTAGCTCCTGATCTCCTACTGGGTCGCACCTGCTTGACCTCTGATGGGGCAGAGTTTTAGTCAGGTGCTTATTTCCTGAAGTTTCTTAAATTCAGACTTGAAGGCCAGTAACTTCCTTAGAAGCCTTTCCTGAATTAAATTGAGGTTGATTAAAATGAGCAGTTTCTTATCTTTATCTCCGAAGAGAATGAACTAATGGGAAAGACCAGTTCTTTATTTGGTTTTTGAATCTCTAGTTTCCTCTGATGGAAAATTCATTTACAGACTGGTTTTTATTAATAAAAACCACCTTATATTAGCCAAAAATTTAAGATTAAGAGTGGCCTAAAATCAAATTACACTAATGAACTTGGTTACTTTGTATTTCTCTCTTTGAAGTTTAAAATGATGAGGTGTGGCCTTTAGTCTAGTGGGGCAACCTACTGTCCACCTGAAAAGCCTGCCAGACCAGGCTCATGGGACTGTCCTTGAACACAGGTGGCCATGCATTAGTGTAGGGTCAGTGCTGGATTTGGGAGTGCAGCATTCATGTCATTTCATGCCCCTTGTGTTTTGTCTGTTGTGCATTCAGCCACATGAGTCACAGGATGCTCGGACCTTTCTTCTCTTCACGCGGTTGGTCCTTGTGGACCTTCCTTTGCCATTACTCCAGAAAAGGCCTTCAGGAAATCTTCCTAGGTTTCAAAACTGCCATGGTCCCTGCTTTTAAGACAATGTTTATTGTAGTTGTTTTTTTGTTTGTTTTTTATGTGTAGTTGTTTTTTAAAAAGAACTTATTTTAGACCTTGAAGAGGTTTATAAATACAACTAACTAGAGCCCCAGTGCATGAAAATCATGCACAGGGGGCAGGGTTTTCTTCAGCCCAGCCTGCTCCTTCTTCAATCTGGGACCCCTTGAGGGATGTCTGATTGCCTGTTTAGGCCCGATCCAGGACTTCTGGCTCCCAACTGCGCACCTGCCTGCCTTCCTGATAGTCCCTAACCACTTCTGCCTGCCAGCCTGATCACCCCCTGACCACTCCCCTGCCAGCCTGATGGATGCCTAACTGCTTCCCTGCCAGACTGTTTGCCCCTAAATGCCCTCCCCTGCAGGTCTGGTCACCCCTAACTGCCCTCCCCTGCAGGACTAGGTTCCCCCAATGCCCTTACCTGCAGGCCCGGTCACCTCCAATTTCCCTCCTCTGCCAGCCTGGTCACCCCTAACTGCCCTCCTCTGCAGGATTGATCACCCACAACTGCCCTCTCTTGCAGGCCTGGACCCTCCCAAATGCCCTTCCCTGGTGGCCATCTTGTGTCCTCATGGGGGCAGGATCTTTTGACCACATGGGGGCAGTCTTCTTGTGTGTTGGAGTGATGGTCAATCTGCATATTACTCTTTTATTAGATAGGATAGAGGCCTGCTGCACGGGTGGGGGCCAGATGGTTTGCCCTGAAGGGTGTCCTGGATCAGGGTAGGTGTTCCCTTGGGATGTGGGGTGGCCTGGGAGAGGGGCCTGTGGTGCTTTGCAGGCTGGCCACGCCTCCCAGCAACCCAAGTGGAGGCCCTGGTATCTGGGATTTATTTATCTTCTACAATTGAAACTTTGTAGCCTGGAGTGGGTTCTGCTTTCACAGCCATTGAAACTTTGTTGCCTTAAGTGTTGGCCAGGTTTTGCAGAAAGCTTGGCTTCCTCCATCACTAGGGACAACCCAAGCCTCCCTCCTGTTCTCTCTGTGGCCGTAGCCATCTTGGTTGGGTTAATTTGCATACTTGCTCTGTTTGGCTGGTGGGTGTGGCTTATGGTTGTAGCAGAAGTACAGTTAATTTGCATATTACTCTTTTATTAGATAGGATAATCTCGAGTCTGAATGAACCTCTGGGTCTGTTCTTGTGTGGCATCTAATGAGTGCAGTGCAGACCCCATACTCCTGAATAAGCCAGCTGACATGACATGCTTGGGGTGAAGAGACTATTGTGTGTGGACTGGATGCCTGGGATGAGGGAGTTTTCACTTTGGAAGACAGTTATAGATCCTAAGGAGGAACAGCTTGTTAGAGGCATGGGAAAAATGAAAGATAGTGTCTGTCGGAACAAGTCCCAGGGGCTAGGACACCATAAATGGGTTCATTCCACTGAGAGAATCCATTCTACCTTCTGCATTTGAGGCCCCAGGATAGTAGTTGAAGGAGGATACCCTGCATGGCCTCTATTTGGTCATGTATATAACCTGGTAATAACATGGGGATGGGCTGAGTAGTAGGTCTGGTGTTGGGGTAAAGAGTGGTGAGGGGGGGGTTGGAAGGGGGCTGGACAAAGACAAGTAATAGGGTTGGTAACAGGACGAGTAATAAGAACCCCTTGAGAACTGGCTGTGGGCTGAGACTGGCAGCCCAGTGGTCTTTCTCTGGAGACATTGCAGCTGGGGGCAGGGAGAGGGCAAAGCCTGCATCCTGGGCAAGATGAGTCCCTGTGGCATGACTCTTGGCCTTGATAGCTGAGGTGGGACAAAGGTCAGTGATCCCAAGGCCAGGCTGTCACTGACAAAGACTTCTTTTCTTTTCTTTGATCTTTTTATTTGCATGATTTCTAACTGGAAGAAATTGTGAAGTTAATTCAAAGAGCTCGTTGCTGTGCTTCACCAGGTTCCCCACACACTCATGTTCTACTGCAATTGCTTTTGCTCCTCTCTGTGTTTGTCCTCAGTCCCTTGGATATAAGTTGGGGGCATGATGTCCCTTTATCTTAAGCTCTTCAGTTTATCTTTCCTAAAAGACAAGGACATTATCAAAATTAGAAAAATAATACTGGTACATCTTATGTGCTGATCTCACTCAGATTTTGCCATTTGTTCTAATAGCATCTATTACCAACAAAATCTTGGCTCATGCTTACACTCAATCGTCATGTCTTCTTCAGTCTCAACTACTTTTCATCTTCCTCTGGGTTGATGCAGAGGTGTTTCTGAAGAGAGAGCCCTGGTTTTCTGCACACCTGGGAACTGGGGACAGTCAGTCATCTTAGATGTACATGAACTTTGGTCAACCTCTGAGGAGGCTGCTTCTCAGTCTAGGTTTGTCCATGTTCCATTAGGGTAGATTCCATTCCTGCAATTGGGGCAGGTGCACCCTGTCAGGGAGGTGGGGGTCTCCTTGCTACTTTCACTAGTGTTGTCAGCACCAACATGTTATATATGTACAAATATGATGTTAGGACAGCACTATGGAGGATGGGGGAAGAACAGCAGGCAAATCCCTTGAATTCTTGTAGCAGAGACCAGGAGGGGCCAGTGTCTGAGCAGAAGTTTGGCATGAGGGTGAAGCTAGTGTTCAGAACAGAACAGATGGCCTTTCCTGGGGTGCAGCGCAGAAAAGTAGATGAGGTTCTGACCTAAGCGGACAGACTGGGTTTTGTCTTGAAAGAACCTAAATCAGTAAACAAAATACAATATGGAGGGCTTGAACCCCAAATACTTGACTCCAGAGAAGCAGTAGAGCTTGTTCCAACACCTGAGGAGCACAGGCAGGGTCCAGCTCCCCCTTTCTGTCTGGCACCCACACTTCCAAAGGACAGTGAGAGGAGGGTGAGAAAAGGGAGCCACAGATAACCTTCACACCTCCAATGTAGGAAACTTGAGACCCTAGGAGAAGGCGTGGAAAAATAATGTCCAGAGAAAACAGCGACATAAAGGGGCTGAGCACAGTGCCAGTGTGCAGCTTGGAGTAGTGTGGACATAGGAGATAACCAAGGGTGCAAGTGCTAGCTGCTGCTGCGGGTGCCATTTATACCATCCTGGGTGGTGGTGAGCTATTTGTTTATGCAACTGCATATCTTTATGTCCATTTTATACTCTTCTGCATCCAGAAACGCTTTCCCAGGGCTTCAGTGAGAAAGAAGTAAATGGTAAGTCTGTCAAAATGTAAGAAGAAGCCAAATGGAGGAAATAGCAAATATTCTAACTATAAAGACTGTTTGTTGCTGCAGCTAAACTGAATTCTGTGAGTCTTTGCAGCCAGGAAATCCAGGAAAGATCTTGAGAAAACCAACCTGTCCCCAAGATATTTTTTCCCTGATTAATAATTTTTAAAGTAACATCTAGCCAAGGGTTTGAGACTGGAGGGAGTTAGTGTTTCATAGGTTTGCAGGTGAAAGGAGCTGTGGGAGTGGATGGTAGGGATGGTTACACAATACTAAATGTATTTAATACCACTGCATTGTCTGCTTAAAAATGGTTAAAATGGTAAATTTTATGTTGTGTATCTTATCATAAGTTTTAAAAAATAAAAGGGGTGTCTAACATGGATCCTTAGGCAAAGAACATTGGGTATTCGCACACAATAGTTTTTTCCACAGAGAAAAGTGCAGGTACTTTCTCCATATTTGCTATTATTTTTTCTGTGCTCCTGGGTACTGCAGGTACTCATCCTGAAGACTGTAGTTTTAATTCTCACCCTGGGCTTCCTTTCCTCTTTCTGTACATGAACCCCATTAAAGCTCAAAAAACCATTGTATTTAATATTTGTGTCACTCAAACAATTGCAAAGGATGTTATTTTTGTTTTTGCAAATATTGACAATTTAATGAAATAAAACTTTTATATCATTCTTTAAAGTATATCTGATCAGATAGAAATACTACAGAGATTTAATATCCACTGTTCTTTTACTTTGAAGTTAATTTAGTTCCTACTAAGGCTACATAACTTTACCATGAAGTATCAAAGTTATATGCTTCTGTTCCTTCTCAGAGTTTCTGTGACATGTGAGGAGCCAATGCATATAAATGATTAGACCAATGCCTGGCACCTACTGAGCAGTGCAGGGATTTTTATTGAAAATATTTCTCTTAATGAATTAGATGGAACCTCTTTTTTCTCCCATTAGTTCATGGTCCTGTGAATATTAATTGTTATAAAAAAGAGATGGGGCTTTGCACCAACTCTGATTCTTGTTTTTGTTGACTTAGATGTTAAGCCCAAGAAAACTTCCCTGGCAGACGGGACTAAAAAGAGCTTTGTGAGGCCTGTCATGCAGAGATGACATAGGAATCTATCACCAGAAGTTGTTTTTAGTGTTCAGCTGGCAATTGATTAGGTCACTCTTCAAGTTTGCTGGATGCAGAGAATTAGGAACTGTTGGACTTGAATAGAACTTATGACGAAGTTCTTAGTGGTAAGCCCCTCAGGCTCTCACCAGAAATGGGCATCTGCACTGCCAGGTGAATAAGGAGGATTGGTGGCAAAAAAGGTAATGTGGAAACCTGGTGGTTCTCGGGCAAATGGAAGTTGTCAATTTAGAAATTGCTCTCCCATTAGCGGCTCACTCAGGGTGTCCCAATAAATCTGTGCTCAGGGATTGTAGACTTATATTCTGAAGACTACAGTTTCAATTGTTGTCCTGATCTTCCTTTCTACTTCATCCTTATACATTCACCAGCCACTGCTGGATCCCCTTGTGCAGATGGTTCATGAGACACTTCATTAAGCGATTCATCCATCTTATTTTGACCTGGGGTTTGCCTCCTGGGTATCCTGTCTTGAATTAAATAGATAAAGCATATAAATTTGATACATATTTTGTGTTTTCAGGATTTAAATACTTCAGAAAAGTGACGTGTATTAAAAATCACCAACCAGAGTTTAGGAATTGAGGGGAAAAAATGGTGGCAGAATGGACAGATGTGTTCTGAGTCTTGTCCTGAAGCAAATAGAAAGAACAGCTGAGGGTTGCACGGGGAGTGTTTTTCGGTGAGTTAAGGGACAGCTACACTCTAGGAGAAAGTGGGGGACTGCCAGACGAGGCTCCCCTGACTGGGCAGCCCCCACTGCTGCTGGGTTTCCTCCCAGAGCCACCAGCTCAGCCATAGAGACCCCGACATTTTGAAGCAAAAATTGGATGTTATTGGAAGCATGAAAATCTACAACTACAGCACCCTCCAAACAGCTATAAATCCCAGAACACTAATCTCTCGGCGCAAACACGTGGATTCAGAGGAACTCTACAATCTACCATGGAAAGGAGAGAGAGAACTACATAACCAGACAACTGGAGAAGAGAAACCATGGGGAGGCAAAGAAACAGCTCACATATGAAAGAAAAGCAGGCATCACCAGAAAAGGAAGTAAATTAAATGGAGGCAAGCAATCTGTCAGAGAAAGAATTCAGAGAAATAGTCATAAGGTGACTGAAAAGAATGGAAGACAAATTGGACAATATGAGTAAGAACCAAGAGGAAATGAAGAAGAACCAAGAAGAAATGAAAAAGGATATTGATGCTGTAAAGATCTCAATAGAAAGCATCAAGAGTAGTCTACAAGAAGTAGAGGAACATATCAGTAAGCTAGAAGACAAAGTAGGAAAAAATACCCAAGAAGAGCTCTTCTACAAAAATAAATTAAAAAGCAGGAGGAGAGTCAAAGGGAACTTTGGGACAACACCAAACAAAACAACCTCCGCATAATGGGAGTTCCAGAAGGACAGGAAGCTGCGCAAGGAATAGAAAGCTGTTTTAAGAAATGACAGAAAACTTCCCTGTTATAGGGTAGAAAAAACCTACACAAATCCATAAGGCTCACAGATCCCAAGCAAAAGAACCCCAAAAGACCGGCACCAAGGCATGTTATAAATTGGCAAACACCAAAGACAAAGTAAGAATCTTAAAAGCCTCCAGAGAGAGACAGAAAGTTACCTACAAAGGAACCCCCATCAGACTAGCAACTGATTTCTCAACAAAAACTCATCAGGCAAAAAGGGAATGGAATGAGATATACAAAGTTATGCAAAGGAAGTGTCTGAATCCAAGAATACTGTACACAGCAAGGCTATCAATCAAAATTGAAGGTTAAATCAGGAACTTCACAGACAAAAAAGGACTAAGGGAATTTATTACCACCAAACCAGCAATGAAAGAAATGCTAAAGGGTCTATTGTAAAATTAAGAAGAAGGAAGGAAGGAAGGAAGGAAGGAAGGAAGGAAGGAAGGAAGGAAGGAAGGAAGGGAAAGGAAAAGAAAGGAAAGGAAAGGAAAGGAAGGAAGAAAAGAAATAGAAAACAAAGAAGGAACACAGGGGTAAAGAATAAAAAATGGTGACAAGTACCTATCAATAATAACGTTAAATATAAATGGATTACATACCTCAATCAAAAGGTATAGGATAACAGATTGCATAAGAAAACACTATCCATATATATGCTGTCTACCAGAAAACCACCTCAGAAAAAAAGACATACACACACTGCGGGTGAGGGACTGGAAAAAGGTTTTCAGGCAAATGGAATTGAAAAAAAAAGCTGGGGTAGGAATGCTTATATCTGACAAATTAGATCTCAAAGTGAAAGACATAACCAGAGTTATGGAAAGCCACTTCATAATACTAAAGGGAGCAATCCAACGAGAAGAAATAACTCTGGTAAACATACACGTCCCCAACACAGGACCATCCAAATACATAAAAAAAATTCCTGCAGGATATCAAGGGAGAGATTGACAGCAATACAGTCATAGTAGGAGACTTTAATACCCCACTGCCACCACTGGACAAATCCTCTATACAAAAAATCAGAAAAGAAACAATCCTAAATGAATCACTAGACCAGATGGAATTAATTGACACCTTCAGAACATTTCACCCCAAAGCCACAGAATATACATTCTTTTCAAAAGTGTACAGGGGTCATTTTCAAAGAAAGATGATATATATTGGGTCATAGGCAAAGTCTCTTCAAATTCAAGAAGATAGAGATCATATCAAGCATCTTAGATCACAGTGGCATAAAACTGGAAATCAACTACAATAAAAACAATCCAAAAAAAACACACAAACATATGGAGACTAAACAACATGTATTATACAATGAGTAACCAGAGAGATCAAGGAAATAATTAAAAACATCATGTTAACCAATGACAATGAAAACACAACAATCCAAAATCTATGGGACACAGCGAAAGCAGTCTTAAGAGGGAAGTTCATATCTCTACAAGCCTACTGCAAAAGACAAGAAACAATAGTAATAAATTACATAACCGTACAACTCAAAGAGTTACAAAGAGAGCAACAAGAAAAGCCCAGTGTAAGCAGAAGGAAGGAAATAATAAAGACAGAGCGGATATAAATGACATAGAGACCAAAGAAACAATACAAAAAATCAAAACTACAAGCTGGTTCTTTGAAAGGATAAACAAGATTGGTGAACCTCTAACCAGGCTCACCAAAAAGCAGAGAGGATCCCAAAAAACAAAATCAGAAATGAAAGAGGTGAAATAACAAAAGACCCCACCGAAATAGAAAGGATTGTTTAAAAATATTATGAACAATCCTATTCCAACAAACTGGACAACTTTGAGGAAATGGACATATTCCTAGAAAAATATAATCTTCCAAAACTCAATCAGGAAGATTCTAAACATCTCAATAGTCCTATAACTATGGAAGAAATTAAAGCAGTCATCAAACAGCTTCCAGGAAACAAAAGCCTGGAGCCAGACGGTTTCACAGGGGAGTTTTACCAAACATTCAAGGAAGTACTAAAACCTACCTCCTCAGACTATTCCAAAAAATTCAAGAGAAAGGAACACTTCCAAGCTCCTTCTATGAATCTAGCATTACCCTAATACCAAAACCAGATAAAAGCAATATAATGTAAGAGAATTACAGGTCAACATCTCTCATAAACACAGATGCCAAAATCCTCAACAAAATTCTAGCAAATCAGATCCAGCGGTACATCATAAAGATCATACACCATGACCAAGTAGGATTTATCCCAGAAATGCAAGGATGGTACAATATCCATAAATCAATAAATGTGATACATCACATAAACAAATTGAGATACAAAAATCACATAGTCATATCAATTGATGCAGAAAAGCATTTGACAAAATCCAACACCCTTTCTTGTTAAAAACTCTCAACAAGGTGAGAATAGAAAGATCATACCTCAACATAATAAAAACTATACATGATACGTCCTCAGCAAACAACATACTCAATGGGCAAAAACTAAAACCATTTCTCCTAAGAACAGGAACAAGACAGGTATGCCCACTCTCACAATTCCTGTTCGACATAGTACTGGAAGTATTAGCCATTGCAGTTAACAAGAAGAAACAAAAGGCATCCAAATTGGAAAAGAAGAAGTAAAGCTGTCCTTATTTGCAGATGACATGATATTGTAGATAAAAAACCCGAAAGACTCCATCAAAAAACTAATAAGACTTCATAAATGAATTTAGCAATGTAGCAGGATATAAAAGTAACGCCAGGAAATCTATGGCATTTCTATACACCAATAGTCAGCTTACAGAAGGAGAGACTAAAAAAGCAATCCCATTTACCATCACACCCAAAAAATTAAGATACTTAGGAATAAACTTGACTAAGTAGGTAAAAGACCTATACGTGAAAAGCTACAGGACACTGAAAGAAGAGATAGAGGAAGATGTAAACAGATGGAAGAACATTCCATGTTCATAGATTGATAGAATCAACATCATTAAAATGTCCATACTACCCAAAGTTATAGATTCAATGCACTCCCCATTAAAATACCAACACCATATTTCATAGACCTAGAATGAACTCTCCAAAAATTCATCTGGAATAAAAAAAGATCCCAAATAGCTGCAGCAATCCAGAGAAAGAAGAACAAAGTAGGTGGGATCTCAATACCAGATATCAAGCTGTATTACAAAGCAACTGTTCTCAAAACAGCCTGATACTAGCATAAGAACAGACATATAGACCAAAGGAATAGAATAGAGAATCCAGATATTGACCCAAACCACTATGCTTAATTAATATTTGACAAAGGAGGTATGAGCATACAATGGATGGAGTCAAGACAGTCTTTTCAATAAATGGTGTTGGGAAAATTGGACAGATACATGCAAAAAAATGAAACTGGTAAACTAGTCCACCAACTTACACTATGCACAAAAATAAACTCAAAATGGATAAAGGACTTAAACATATGATGGGAAATCAAAACAATACTAGAGGAATCCACAGGCAGAGAAATCTCAGACATATGCTGAAGGAATTTCTTCACTGATACTGCTCCTAGGGCAATGGAAACTAAAGAGAAAATAATCAGGACTACATCAAAATAAAAAGCTTTTGCATAGCAAAAGAAACCATCAACAGAACAACAAGAAAGTCCACTGATGGAAGAACATATTTGCAAATGTTATCACTGATAAAGGTTTAATGTCCAACATCTACAGGGAACTCATACAACTTAAAAAGAAGATAAATGATCCAATAAAAAAATGGGCAATGGACCTAAATATAATTTTTTTGAAAGAAGACAGAAGAAAGGCCAAGAGACACATGAAGACATGTTCAAAGTCACTAATCATCAGACAGATGCTAATCAAAACAGCAATGCCGCACCATCTCACACCTGTCAGAATGACAATCATCAACAAACAACAAGTGTTGGTGAGGATGTAGAGAAAAAGGAACCCTTGTGCACTGCTGATGGGAGTGCAGACTGGTGCAGCCATTGTGGAGAACAGTATGGCGTTTCCTCAAAAAAACTAAAAATGGCCGAGACCAGTTTGGCTCAGTGGATAGAGCGTCGGCTTGCGGACTGAAAGGTCCCAGGTTCGATTCCGGTCGGGGGCATGTACCTTGATTGCGGGCACATCTCCACTGTGGGCCGTGCAGGAGGCAGCTGATTGATGTCTCTCTCTCATCGATGTTTCTGACTTTCTCTCTCCCTTCCTCTCTGTAAAAAATCAATAAAATATATTTTTAAGAATACACACAAAAAAACAGCAACTAAAAATGGAGCTCCCATTTGACCTAGTAATCCCACTCCTAGGAATATATCCTGAGAAACTAGAAACACCAATGAGAAAGGATATATGCACCCCTATGTTCAAAGCAGCACAATTCTCCAAGCTAAGATTTGGAAACAGCCTAAATGCCCATCAGCAGATTAGTGGATTGGAAAGGTGTGGTACATCTATACAATGGAATACTACTCTGCTATAAAAAAGAAGGAATTCTTACCATTTCCAGCAGCATGGATGGTCCTGGGGAGCATTATATTAAATGAAATAAGCCAGACAATGAAAGAAAAATACCACATGATCTCACTAATTTATGGAGAATAAAGTACAATATAACCTGATGAATAAAAAGAGAGATATAGACGCAGTAAAGCACCGAACAGACTGTCAAGATTGGGGAGTGTTGGTGAGGGAGGAAATAGACCAACCAAAGGACTTTTATGCATGCATATAAGCACACCAATGAACATATGACACAGGGCGGGGTTGGCTGAGGGCATGAGACAAGGGGGTAGAGGAATCTTGGGGAACGTTAATGGGGGGGGAAATATACTATGTACTAGTATATGTAATACTTTGAACAATAAAAAATTAAAAAAAATAAAGATAAGTTGATTAAATGACCTTACATCATAATAAAGTATAAAGATAATGTTATTTATATAATAAATATAATGTTTGTATATATCATAACATTTCTGCCAAAGATTTTTTCTATTTAAATGCTTTATTTGCAAGGCTAAATTTGAAACATGATTTAAATAATTGAAGACATTTATTTTTTATAAGGGAATTGTTAAATCTCACTTTTGCAACATGAATTTTAAAGGCTCAAGTTTTGTTTAAAAATTCCTTCATTACCATTGAAATATTTCTATGTAAGAGATGGAGTATAAGTGCAAGACTCCTTGTTAACTGTGGACGAAAAGGGGCCATTTGCTAATCTGACAAACTCAGAAAGGCCTGCCTACTGGCCTTGCAAACTCAGAGACCTAAAATAACCACAAAGGATGTCCTAAAATTAAAATTTTTCAACTAAAAATAGTTTATGATTGCTAGTCATGTCCTAGACCAGTATCTTTTCTGACAAAGGTCAGTCTTTACCTTAACTGAGCCTATTATCTTTTTGGAATGTGAATGTAATTTTCCATTTTTGGACCACCTCAAAACTCAGGTACTGCTCTGTGGAGACCACAAATCCTCTTATTGTTATGGAGTTAGTTGTTGCCTGTTAAGTATCCTGCACTGACCTAAGTTAAAGAAGTATGTGTCAATCCCAGAGGTTTCCCTGGTTTACTTTCTCCCACCTTTTAATCTTTCACCAATGGCTTTCCGATAACCCACTATGGCTCCTCTTTCGATTATACTATCTAATGAAAGAGTAATATGTACATTGGCTATACCTCTGCTACAGGCCATCCCCACCAGCCAATCAGAGCAAATTAACCCCATCAAGATGGCTACAGCCACAGAGAGTGCAGGAGGGAGGCTTGGGTTGCCCCTGGTGATGGAGGAAGCCAAGATTTCAGCAAATCCTGTCCTCCACTTAAGGCTACAGACTTTCCATGGTTGCCGCCACAGAGTGAGCAGAAGGGTTGGCTCCGCTCCAGGCCACAAAGTTTCAATTGTAGAAGATAAATAAATTCCAAATACCAGGGCCTCCGCTTGGGTTGCCAGGGGTTGGGGGTGCATGGCTGGCCTCCAAATCACCACAGGCCCCTGTCCCAGGTCACCCCACACCCCAAGGGAACACCCACCCTGATCCAGGACACCCTTCAGGGCAAACCAGCTGGTCCCCACCCGTGCAGCAGGCTTCTATCTAATAAAGTAATATGCTGATTGACCATCACTCCAACACACAAGATGACTGCCCCCATGTGGTCACAAGATCCTGCCCCATGAGGACACAAGATGGCCAGCAGGGGAGGGCAGTTGGTAGGGACCATGCATGCAAGGGAGGCCAGTTGTGGGCGATCAAGCCTGCAGGGAAGGGCATTTAGAGGTAACCAGGCTGGCAGAGGAGGGAAGTTGGGGGTGACTGGGCCTGCAGGGAAGGGCAGTTGGGAAGGACCCAGGTCTACAGGGGAGGGCAGTTGCAGGGGACCCAGGCCCAATGGGGAGAGCATTTAGGGGTGACCAGGCCCACAGGGGAGCAGTTAGGCATCAATCAGGCTGGCATGGGAGTGTTTAGGGGGTGATCAGGAAGGCAGGCAGGTGAGCAATTGAGAGCCAGCAGTCCTGGATTGTGAGATGGATGTCCAACTGCCCGTTTAGGCCCAATTCTACCTGGATAGGGCCTAAGTGGGCAGTCGGACATCCTCAAGTGGTCCCAGATTGGAGAGGGAGCAGGCTGGGCTGAAGGACACCCCTTCCCACTCGTGCACAAATTTTGTTCATGGTCCTCTAGTAATGTATGAAACAAGGTTAAACTGTCAATCTCTGGAGCATTGTCTTCTTTTGTTGAGATTCTCTTCTTGGCATTTTTCAACATTTTGGCTCAAGTAACTCACAAAACTTCTTCAAAAAAAAAATTACCAACCAGCTAATTTGCAGTATGTATAAATTTAGTGCGTTATTTTTAATTACTCTAGAATGCTAATTGGTCAGGTGATGATTGGGTTTTGTAAGGGGCATCATCACTGAAACTAGGAAAGCTGGGTAAGAAGTCTGTATATGCCTTCTTTGCTTATGTTACCTGAACTCCAGGCTATGCTTGTGACTGGTGACCACTGCATCCTAATTGCAGGCCCTTTCTGTCTACCCTGCAGGTATATGGTGCAGTGGCCTGGAGCACGGATACTGCGTCGTCAGGAGCTGGATGCCTTCCTGGCTCAGGCATTGTCCCCCAAACTCTATGAGCCTGATCAGCTGCAGGAGCTCAAGGTAACTAACACCTCCTTCCTTGTCCTGGAGTCTTGCTCTGGAGTCAAGGGACAGCTCACCTCACCTGGTCGCTGAGGACATCAAACTAATAATGCTCAGGAAGCGAACTTGAGAGCCTTCAGGGCAAAGGGAATTTCCTTCCCAGCTATTGAAATGGTCAAGTCTACTTTTGTCTGATATTTTCCCTTGTATACCAATGGGTATTTTATTTTTGTTTTTCACATCATGAAATGAATGTGCCTTTTATTTCAGGTGGGGAATCCCAAACCCTGGGAGGGGAGGGCTTGGTCCTAAGGATTTCCTAACATCTGGCCAGGATCTTTTTCTTATTTCGTTCTGTTGTTCTTAATTACAACATTCGTTTTCTCTAAAAACAAAACAAAAACCATAGTCTTTGTCCTCCTAATATTGTTAATCCCTTTTAAAAGAACACTTGAAGAACAATGTTATTTCATCATTCCTATGCCCTTTTAGTCAGTATTTAACATCATATTCCTTTTAATTTTCCCTTCTAGTAATTCCTTTTATTCTTTGTTTTAACAATATTAGTTTCTCCACATTGTCACCTGATTTTTCAGTGTGCTTATCTTTTTAGTGCACTTTTATTGGTTGCTGTGTTCGCATGGCTATACTTGCTTTCTAATTTCTACACTAAATTTTAGAAAGTTGAAGAATTTCCAGAGTTAGCTAAATTAGTGAATCCGCCTTTTCTTTTTAATGCATAGGGTTTTGTTTTTTTCTTTGCTGTTGGTTATTTATTTGTTTGTTTTACAAAATTTGATTTGTAATCAAGTAATCTCTTTTGATGAAATCGCCTTCACTTTTAGATCTTTTTGCCATTCTTTATGAAGGCGTTCTTTCCCTAAGGAGGAGTTTTAGGCTCACTTCATAGATTTTTAGTGTTCTATAGTTAGGGCTCAATAAATTTCTGGTTTCCCTAAATTATTGAGTTAAATTCAGTAATTTGGTGTTGAGTGACCCTTGACTGTGGGGAGCCCATGTTATTGTGGTCACCTTAGGCTTCTGATGACTTTGAAACAAGATAAATAAGATAACAAACCGTAGGAGAATCTACCTCAAATTGTATTCTTTACTTTGTAGATTAAGCTTTTCTGTTTGTTAGACAGAAATTATTTCTAATGGTTTTGAATTTAAGTTTTTTGTTCTAGAATATTTGGCCGGATGTCCCCTGAGAGGCTGGTACTAAGCACAGGCTCTACCTCCTGTGTCCTAGACTGTGGTGCCACCACCACCATCTTCATCACCAGACTGTGCTCAGGGGAGTTGTAAATACTTTTACTAGAGTGTGGTGCCATCCCTCTACCTCTACTTCCTGTTTCTCTTATTTAGATTATTACATCAGTATTGACATCCCAGTTCTGAAAATCAGACCGCCAGGTATCAGGTATGCCCACCAAGCCTTATTCACCATCAAGTTGCTTTTACTCAAAGTTCATCTTCTCTCCCATATCCTTTTCATTTTTGGATCAACACATAGGATATAACTTTTGAAAGACAGTCACACTCTAAGCTTTCATTTTGGTTCTTTTGAAGTCTTAGTGCTTTCATGGTTTTCTCCCGATTCTTCATCTAAAGCTAGGTGTCTAGAACTGTGTTAGAAAGTGCAGGTACTGCAGGCCACCCCTGTCCCTTTGACTCTTCTGGTCTAGAGGTCTGTGTTCCCTTCACCAAGGGCAGCCTGCACGTTGGCACTCCGTTCATGAGTAGCATAGATTTTGAAAGAACCAGAAGAAAAAACAATAGCTGTCCTTGGGGGTAGAGGTAATTGGTTTTTTAAGATTGAAGATACTCTCAGCTATCAGCCTGAGAACTGGTAGGAATAATCATTATTTAAATATTACAAAAATTCCTATGTAGAGCTGAGAGAGGGTCCTAAAATTCAATGATAGAAAAGTAAATTTTAAAACTTCTTTTTCATTTAACCATTAAAAGTTGTTTTGATATATCAAAATCAGTGACAGTGCTTTCCTATAAAAAACCTTTTCACTGTGTAGGATATAGTCAACTCTTGATATTTGGTGATGTTTTAAGGGCCATTATCCAGTTTGTGGATTGCCAGACCCTGTTTCTCTTCCACTTCTATCTATGTGCTTTGAGAATAAATAGGAAAAGTGAAAGAAAAAACCTAATTTTGACAATTTGGCCTCTGGTTGGCTTTTCTGGTGGGAGGTTTGGTGGGGAAATATGTTGAGACTGTTAGTTAAAATGACTTTATGAGAGTTTCATTTGGTCTGTGCTGTGTCCGCCCCCTGCATCCTAAACATTTGCATGTTCTGTGTGGCTCATTAAGGCCCCGGGGCTGTGATTACACCCTCACTTTTCTTTGGTATAATAGGTACTTCTTCTAGGTTCCCAGTGGGAATGAAATCATTAAGTAGAGTCAGCACTGTGTTTGGAGAAGGGGCAAGTAAAGGTTGAGGAGAAGGACCTTTGCACAGGTTCAGTTTTTGTCCAGTTTCTTTCTCCTTGCTCTTGACATCCCTGTAATTGCCATATTCTTCTAATAGTTTCACATGCTAAGTGCAAAATATACAGATGGAAAATGAAGAGCTGTAAAGATGGAGTATGGGCTGCAGCATGTTTGTGGTGCTTTTATGAGTTGTTGTACATGTAGGTAAATAGGACCAGTCATAGTAAGAGTCTGCCGCCCAGTAATTAGAAGTCAGACAAAATTACTTTACTGGAATTTGGTTCTTGACCTAATTGGGCAGAGATTAAATTCCATACTGTATTTCCTTTAAAGTCAGAAAATATTGTCAACATTTCTCTAGTTGAGAAACTTTGGATAGTGTTGAATATTTTATCCTGGTTGGTATAAGAAATTAAGATTGGGAGGATTACGACTATTTCTGTGGTCAAGTGTTCAGATTCTGTTGCTATTAGTTACCAGTATTGGACTTTGAGCTCCTGTGGTTCAGTTTCTTCATCTATTAAATGGAGTATTAAGAGCAGCATTGCATATGATTGTTGAGATGTAAATGAGGCAATACATGCAAAACTACTTAGATCAGTGTCTGACACAAATTTAAGTTCCCCATAAATAGTAGACAGTATTCTTTGTGTAATTAATATTTAAGGACAGAAGTATAAATTGCTATGTAAAGTAATTTAAAAATTGGCAAAATATACACAGCAACTAAGATTTTATTCCCATTATTTAGACAACTTTTATTCTAAGAATTTTTCTCTGATAAATTAATGTAGTTGTTATTACTGAAACTAAGTGACTTAAAAATGATTTTTTAAATCCATAAAAACACAGTTTCTCAACTAATGGTGAGGCTATTTAAAATAAGAAATGTGTGTGGCCGAAACCGGTTTGGCTCAGTGGATAGAACATCGGCCTGCGGACTGAAAGGTTCCAGGTTTGATTCTGGTCAAGGACATGTACCTTGGTTTCGGGCACATCCCCAGTAGGGTGTGTATAAGAGGCAGCTGGTCGATGTTTCTCATCGATATTTCTAGCTCTCTATTTCTCTCCCTTCCTTTCTGTAAAAAATCAATAAAATATATTTTAAAAAATAAAATAAGAAATGTGTGTGGGGTCCTAATAAGTCTAAACCACAGAAAGACTCTAATTCAAGTGACCAATCTCTGTAACCCTCGTCACTTTCCTAAGCCCTCCCAATTATCCTACCCCATATAACTCGTTCCCACCCAGCTCGCTCTCTCGTCTCACTGCTGCACCAGAAAGAGGCTGAGAGCCAAACCTGGGTTTGAATAAAGACTCTTTGCTTTTGCATCGGAAAAAAAAAAAATGTGTGTGGATAATGTAGGCTTCTCCATTCCTTTCATCAACTCACAAGGAAATTACTCTCTAACTAGGGTGCTTCTGTGTCCCACACATCAGCTTTCCTTTCTTAACCTCAACACTCAGGTAACCATCTGCCCAGAGTGGTTTTGAGCTTTATTAGTCAAATAAGGGTTTGTTGTCAATGTGACCAACAACACCAGTGACAAAGACATGGGAGCAGCAAGCATTGTGCTTTCGCAGAAGGTTACTGCTGGCATCGTCATAGCTTTTGTAGCCAGCAGACTTCCGAGCAGCACCAGCGCATTGTTGCCTTTCCCTCAGCTTTGACCTGGCCCAGAGGCCATGGCCAGCAGTAAAAGAGTGGCTGGAGACCAGGTTGGCTTGTTACATACCTGCAATGTCAGCTTTTAGAGAGATGAAACCCCCTGTTACTGCCTTGAGACAGAATTTCCACTTCCTGTCTACCCTCTTTTTCCTTACTTTCTGCTCATAAACATAAAAATGCATCTAATTCCATCACCCTAACCCCACCTTTCCTCAGCTTAACATGTTTAGTTCCCCTTTCCAGTATTGCATGGGAGAAGCAGGAGTCAGCAGAGTGGAGAGACTTCTCCAGGTTTAGGAAGTTCTGAACTGCATTGACTTAAAAATAAAAAAATTTTAAAAATCAACAATAAAAAATATATTTCAATATAAAAAATGGTTGGAAAACATAATGTTAACTAATAATGGGGACTGATAGCACAAAACAGCAAATATTCATAAATTCATCAATATTTGGCACTAAAGTGATTTTTTTTTTCTTTTTAATGAAAAGCCAGTTTATCTGCCACTTTTAGGTATTGTTTAGATTGAAACCCGTAAAGGTAACATTCTTGAGATTCCATCCATGTGGGAAGACAGAAACCAGGACAGCTAAAACTCAGTCCCGGATAATCCACAAACTAGGTCCTTCACAGACAGATAATCAAGAGTTGACTGTATTTGTCAGTGTTTCTCACCCTGCACAGCAGATGCTAGGCGAGAGAGCTATGTGCACATAGGAGGGCTCCCAGTGCTAATGACCAGTGAGAAGAAGGGGAGACAGCCTCTAGATTCTGATAGTCTGCATGGTTCAGTACAGTGTTTTTGTTGTTGTGTTCTTTCATTTATAAGCTATCCATTTCTCCTAAAACATTTTTGACAGTCTCATTAATAAGTTGCTATCTAAAACATTAACATATAAAATAATGTAAACAAAGTACAAGTTTTAGAATGAAATTATAACAAGTAATTTTTTAATATAACTATTTGAAAAATGCATAATCTTGTTAGAGTGTTTCTTTTTACAATCTTTGTGTTAAGTCACTACCAGTATATAGAATCTGAAGTGTAAAAGTTTTATTTCATAAATGAATTGTGGGCTTCTTAATTGCTAAGGAGACTATTTATAATGTGTTACTTTATAATGTGTCAACCTTAATCATAGTATTATTTTACACTTGCATAATGCTTTACACGTCCAAATTGAAATGTTTCAGTATGTTTATAAAATAGTCTCTTAAATTTAAATGTTAACTAACATAAAGTCTTTGTGTTGAAACAGGCCAGTGCTAGATCACTGTATGGTGTTGATTAACAGGTTTGCTTAGGGTGGCTGGTTAAAGGGTATCCTGGTTAACCGTGAGAGTTGTAGTCAGACATTGTGACAACTTGGTAATGCAGTACTCTTACTCCATAGAAATCACTCTTTTCCATTTAAAGATTGAGAACCTCGACCCTCGAGGCATTCAGCTGTCAGCTCTCTTCATGAGTGGCGTGGACATGGCCCTGTTTGCAAACGACGCATGTGGCCAGCCCGTGCCCTGGGAACACTGCTGTCCTTGGATGTATTTTGATGGGAAGCTCTTCCAGTCCAAACTCCTCAAAGCAAGCCGGGAAAAGACCCCACTCATCGACCTCTGTGATGGTCAGGTCAGTTGCAGGAACACAGTCTGGTGGGAAGGATCGGCTGGCCACCTTCAAAAAGAGGAAAATAACGCTCACTGTCTAATCGGTCATCTTTCATACCAAATTTGTAATGACCCCAGGTGATGGCATTCTGTTTTAGATTGGGTCCAGCCCATGTTTGAGTTAATGTCAGTTCAGTGCTGAGCTCTGGATATACATTTACATTAGACTCTCATTAATCATCATGATTATGTTCTGTGAATTTGCCTCAAACATTGAATTAGCAGATACTGAACCTTGCCTCATAGGGGAAATGCAAGGCTAGGTTCCTCTATCCTCCAATGACAACATCTTTGTCAACTGATCAACATATAACCTTATTTATGTGTTTCTATTTAAAGACATCTTAACGAATATATATTGTTAATTCACTCACATTGAACTCAGCCTGAAATGAACAAAGCTCATCAAACACATGTATTTTCTCCATAAGGTGCTTATCACAGCCTGGTACTTAAGAACACCGATAGCACTCAGCACTGCGCTTGGAGCCAGGTCAGACAGCAAAGTCACCACTTTTTAAATACCACTAAGTAGCTGGTGAACAAGACATTTGTTTACAGTATAAAAGTTGAAACAAAAAGGTAGAGTGTCATCTTCAACCTCAACTTGAACCCCAAAGTGTCCCTTACTCTGCACATCTATGAATGATCACGAGAATGCTCAGTACATTTTAGCAAGTAGGTGAATTCATAGATGTGTGGAGCTTATGAATAGAAAGGATTGACTGGGTTCTTTTTTTGTTTTTTTGTTTTTTTTCTGGTTTAAAAATAAAGTGAAGTAGGTTATCAGGTTATTTGGTCCCATTGCCTAAAAGAGGCTCAAATTCGGTTCAAGTCTTTAAACTGTAGACTTTAAACATGCAATTTCTAAGGACTCATTTACTATGATGTAAGCACATTTTCAAATTCTAGTTAAAGATTGGTTGTTCACAAGACACTGCAGTTGAATTTTTTGGATGTTGAGTGAGCTTTTTTGGGCTAAGTTATAGCACTGAAGTCAATGGCATTTGACACATGCAAGTTGTATATTCCACATCTGTGTAGGTTATGTTGTTTTCCATGATGTAATGAACATGAAATGATACAGCAATCATCTCACGGGCAGTCTTGCAGACAGGTCAGGTTCCATCCTGAAGAGTGAGCTCCAGGCTTCCCTGAGGAGGCATCTATCACTTTGTACTACAGTTCACTCTCTGAAATGCAGTGAACACCTGCCCTAATAGTAAAGAGAGGAAAATCAACTTTGAAGATGTGAACTAGGCATCATCTACTCGGCAGTGCATGGGTGGAAAGAGGAAAACTGGATGAGATGACTTGACTTAGCCATTGATTTTGAGAACCAAATTTACAGTTTTATTAAACTGTGAATTTGCCTCAAATTCACTGTGAATTTGCCCTGATCATCACAGCTTTTGGAGTCAATGGTTCTCACCTGAGGATATGTTCAGATAGTAGAAATTCATTTTTGCTTTTGAGATTAAGAGGTATTTTATTTATTATTTACTTTTTTGCAATTTTGCTCTTGCTGTCATGTTTTCATTCTGCAAACAAGTACTACTGAGCAGACTGTTTACAGATAAATAACTAGACATGTCATAGCAGCCTATATGTCACTTCTTTCCTGTCCATTCTAATTCAACTGAAACCTTGTAAGTCACATTTTCACATGCTGCGCTTGATTTGCAGGCTGAGCAAGCTGCCAAGGTAGAAAAGATGCGGCAGAGCATCCTGGAAGGGCTGAACTTCTCCCGGCAGAGCCTCCCACTCCCCTTCCCACCGCCCTCGGCGCTGCCTTTCTACTCCTCCTCGGTGTACCCAAGGCACTTCGGGCCTGTCCCCCCAGCTCAGGGCCGAGGGCGTGGCTTTGCAGGTGAGTATGTCCACCTCTGCAAATAGGACCATGCTAGTGTGGGAAGACAGAGGTACACACAGCTTGCAGGCCTTAGTGGGCCATAGCTTGTCATGTTGAGACACTGTAATTAACTATCAGGCTTAGTTATGAAAGGAACACATAGATCCCAGAAGAGTTTCTGGGAAAGGGAAAAAGGGAGTTACAAAAGCTGTTACAGTGATGAGATTTTAAAGATTTTTTCTCATGTAAGGTCTTCTCTGCTAAGGCCTCCTCCTGGATATGGACAGGGTCACCAGATAGCTCCTGGATGCAGGAGGCTCCTTCAGTATCGGTGGAAGTAACATGACAGTGTTCTGGTGTTGACAAGAGGGGTTGGGAGACCTTTCCCTGGCCATTGATGGTGTAAGAACAAAACCTAGGAAACGGGAATTCTCTGCCTGAAAACCCACCGAGGGCTCTCCCCTGAACCTGGTTCCTCACAGTTTCTCCCATCTCTCTCCACCCGGGTCCCACAGGAGTCTGTGGCTTTGGAGGCCCCTATGGGGAAACTGTAGCAACAGGCGCCTACCGTGCCTTCCGCGTGGCGACGGCAGCAGGACACTGTGGAGCCTTCTCAGGCAGTGACGGCGGCAGGACTAGCAAGTCGCAGGGCGGTAATTATGCCATGCCTTCTAGAGCTTCTGCCCGCCAGCAGCTTCCCTGCTCCTTTGGCTCCTCTTCTGTCCTGACTCTAGCAGCACATTCTTTCCATGAGCCTCTCCCCCTGTTTTTGTTTCTGCTCCTTTCCCAGCTCCTGTTTGCCCCCAGGTCTTTGAAGCAGCTTTGCTGTGGCCCATCCCGGCCTTCCTCTGGGCTATCATGCCTCCATACACAGACTTTATGTGCATACAGTCCTCTGATCATCACTTCTTGTGATAGAACTGCTCAGAAATACCCAGGGATGTGCCTTTCCTACCTTATTCCCCAACAGCCCATCTTGGTAAAGAGGATTATGCATGTATAGAAGATTCTAAAGCCACAGTAGAATTCTTGGCATAAAAATTTAACACAGTTTGAAACATTTTAAAAGAAACATTTGATATTAGATATATAAATGAGTTTGTTAGTTTTGAACTCATGTCTTGTGATTTTGCTGTAATATGAAGCCTGAGACTTGGGGCTTTGTCACAAATCCTGCATTTGGGAACTGCATATTTAATCCTGGTGAGCAAGTCTACATAAGAGGGTTATTTACATACATTTTTAAGTAACTTTGGGGATAGGCAGGCCTTTCTCTTTTAACCAGGAAGGTTTTCCAGCTCAATTACTTGGGTGCTTACAGAGGTTTGTGAGAGAAATCTTGTGTAGCAGTGAGACTCACAGATGAATGCAGCCCTTCTGTGGCCACAGGAGCATTTGTCCCTCCACATTGGACCTGCATACCCCTTTTCCTTCCTCCCTGGGTTCTCCCGGCTGTCGGTACTTTTTCCTTCCTGTTCCTGTGCTATGTATGCAGCACACAGTGAGGTATGCTGTGCTTCACATTTGGCTTCTGCTTCTCATGGCCCTGGACTGGAATCTTTGCTAGCCTGCAGTCAGGGGAGTATGTGGGTCGGGGGACCCTAGGGTGAAGTGACAAGAGGAGCCTGCCTTCTAACTTCTCTAGATTGTGTCTGGAAGTCGGACCTTCACTGACCAGTGTAGTGGTCACTGGCCAAATGTGGCTCTCAAGCACTTGAGCTGTGTTCTAATTGAAAAATGTGCTTTAAAGATTTAATATGGAATAAAACAAAGCAAATTATCTCATTAATAGCTTTTTATATTGATTACATGTTCAAATAATATTATTTTGGATATATTGAGATAAACAAAATAGAGCTTCATGTAAAACATCAACCACAACTGAAAGGAAAATGCTTCCCTGTTGTTTTTTATTTTTCTTTGCTATTCTTAATCCTGGAATTTTAAAGGGTTTTTGTTTTTTATATATTTGTTGTGTAGGAATCCAGCCTGTGCCTTCTTAGGGAGGGAAGCTAGAAATAGCTGGCACCGTAGTTGGCCATTGGGCTGGGAGCAGACTGATTTCATATGTTTCTTTGTAATTTTGTAATGTGGGTAGAAAATGTAAAGTTTGGCATATATTTTGTTGGACAGCACTGCCCCGGCTGCTAAATCACCATGGCTAACACCTAGATGATGAGAGTTTATTACAGCCATTCCATCTTCCAGAAAATAAGATGCTTGAGGTTCTGGCTTCTTTTGTTTTTATCAGAAATTTTAGTAACAGTTAATTATTTGAGAATTTTCTTAGGTAAGTCAGAAAACCTTAGAATATGCAGGCTATCAGTAATTAATACAAGTTAGTACATACAGTGAATTTGTGACCCAGAAAAGGGAATTCTAATTTAACAATCCAATTTAAAAACAAAACAAAACAGGCTCTGTTTATTGATTAATTTCCATAATGTTTGCTTAAGGTAGTAAACTTTGAAGTAGTTATTCAGAGAGAAGATAATAAATAGAAGCTGTGCCATCTGCAGCCAGGGCAGCACTTGATGGAATGCAGTTCTGTCTTGCACTTCTCAGTTGTAACCTATTTCGTTATCATGGGCCCTTTGAGTAGCCAACACATTTATTTGTCTTACCATCAGGTGTATTTGAAACACCAGTTAAACCCACTAAAATCAAACAATGTGCACTTAGATAGTCCCCCTATAAACAAGCAGCCTTCACAAAACAAGTGGAAGGGCTTCATAAAAAACATAAACCACAACTGAAAAGAAAATGTTTCCTTGTTTTTCTTTTTCTTTTTTTTTTTTCTTTGCCATTCTTAATGCTGGGATTTTAAAGGGTTTTTGTTTTTTGTCTATTTTTTGTGTAGGAATCCAACCTATACCTTCTCAGGGAGGGAAGCTAGAAATAGCTGGCACCGTGGTCGGCCACTGGGCTGGGAGCAGACGGGGCCGCGGGGGCCGTGGGCCTTTCCCCCTACAGGTGGTTTCTGTTGGAGGACCAGCAAGAGGGTAAGTGCTGATCAATGAAAATGTATTTATAGAAATTTTTAAAAAAGCTCTTATTTGCTTTTCAGTTTACTAGAAACATTTTTATTATATCGCTAAATACACTCTTTATAATATTTATAGTGGTTTTATAGGATTGCATTATATATACCTTTATGTAATTATTTAAATTGTCAATTATCCACACATTATTCAACTAACTATCTATAAATGTTTAAAACAGTAGTATATTTGAAACGTATTATTTTTCAAATTGCATGCGTTGGATATGAATCAAGAAAAATAAGACTAATTCCTTGGAATCAATCTTTGACATGTCCATGATTTAATAAACTCAGTGCTCCTTATAGCATAAGATTAGATACCTTTAAATCCATTTGATATTATTTTAAATGGTTTAAGTGCTGTTTATAACAGATTCAAGTCTTTCTGCTTTTGTACGATTTATTCTTCAGGCGTCCAAGAGGAGTTATTTCCACCCCAGTGATCAGAACATTTGGAAGAGGTGGGAGGTACTATGGCAGAGGTTACAAAAACCAGGGTGTGATTCAGGTAATAACACACATAATGCTGGTGCTGGTTACTCCCTAATGTCTTGTCTTCCAGGCTAGTATTATTGCCGGTATCCAGAGGGAGCAGGGTATTGTTGGGCTGTTTCTATGGAACATCTAACTTGACGGTGGCATGTGGTGCTCACCCCCCTATAAGTCCCTCAAATCATTTCCATTAGGTTTGTATTCAGGTTCACAGCTGCTTGTAGGGATTTACGGAGAATAATCCAGGGCCGCTAATGGTGTTTATATTAGGAAATATTATTAAGTAAATAGAATTTAGGATTTAAAAAGGAAACCTTGACTTTCAGTGCTGGGACAGGAGGTCGCTTTTCTCCTTCTCCTGGACCAGTGGCGACAAACCGCAGCTCATGAGCCACATTTGGCTCAAAAGCCGAAGTTTGCCACTTTGTTGACTAATAGTTTGCTGACCATCGAGCTAGACTAAATGTTAACATGTAGTTGGAAGCTCTGAGGATTAGGCAATTGTGGTGTATTGTGTGCGGAGAGGTAAAGGGTAGTAGTATATGACAATGGTCGGCAGAGCGGCAAACCACTGTCCTGGACCATCTTGACTAACTTCTCATCCCACCCCTTGTTGGCTGCTGTGCTGCTTAAAGGATAATCCCAAGAGGAAACAAGTCACGTGCTTGTCTTCAGGAAAAACTGGAACATTCTTCTGCTTTGGATGATAGGCTCTGGATCCTGGTGCATTTCCTCATGAGAATGATACCAGTCAGCTTTAACAATGTAATATGTTGTCCCACTTCTTGAATTATGGTATATAATCATAGTGTACAGTTTGTTCCGATGCCATTCATGTAAACATTAAGAGGAGTGCACTCTTGCCCTGGCCAGTTGGGCTCAGTGGATAGAATGTTGTCCCTCGGACTCAAGGGTTCTGGATTCAATTCCAGTCAAGGGCATGTACCTTGGTTGCAAGCTCAATTCCTGGCCTGATCAGGGCAAGTAAGGGAGGCAACTAATCAATGTGTCTCTCTCATATCGATGTTTCTGTCTTTCCCCCTCCCCTTTACTCTTTAAATATCAATCTAAAAATATCCTGTGAAGATTCAAGGATTAAAAAAAAACAAAAATGTTCACTCTTGTGACTAATATATTAGTAACCCATATTTAGAAACTTAATTGGTTAATAGAAGATAAAACTTCTTTACCAGGTGGTAAAGCACCTTGGTCACTTGTTTTAATGAAATAATCAAACAAATCAAGTACAGAGCCCAGTCTCTTCTCTTCCCTGAGAGTGGGATGCAGGCAGCCCCTTTGCAGCACAGCATCTAGCAAAAGGTAGGGCTTGTCTGCCTCTGCCTTTACACAGGTGCATTTTGAGCCCAAGAGGACTCTTAGCCTCTCAACAGGTCTAGGAGAGGGAGCTACAACCTTCCTGTGGCTCCAGCCTTGAGCTCTTCCGTAAAAATGTCCCTGGTGGTGTTCTTTCCGTCCTTAGTGGATAACAGGGCCTTTCCTGAGCTGGTAGTAGGGACTGTCCACACATTGCTTATATATTTTAATATAAAACATTATATCTTGGGAATTTTTTTAGTAAGTAAGAAAACATTAGAAAATGCAGGCTACCAGTTAATTAATAGAAGTTGTGACCCAGCATAAGGGAATTCTAGTTTAACAGTCCAGTAAGTTCTCAAAAACTGCACAAAACAGATGTGTAGCTTTAACATTATAAGGCAAATACTCATGTGCTATCACTATGTGATGAATACCATCACTGGCCATACTGAGAGCCCCTCACGCCTTATCCTAATGCCTCTTGCCTCCCTCCGCCAAAATAATCATGACCCAGAACTGTTCTCTGTGGTTTTATTCTTGTGTGTTGTCTCTAGACACAGTAGAGTTTTGTTCATTTTCTTTGGTTGCTGTTTCAGCCTCTCTTTCTTGTTCTTTACTTAATCTTGGAAACACAGCCCAGGCATTCCATAACAGACCTGGATTTGGCTGAGTGTATACATACACTGAGTAAGGCTCTGCTTACTCTTTCTCATATGCCAGTAGCTGGGTCTGAGTGCTGCCTTGTTCTCGGGTTTATCCTTGCAGATGCGTGCTTTCCTGTCTGCTTGTCTATTTTTATGTGTTGGTCCCTCTTGGTGCCGCAATGACTGAACCGATCATTCATTTACTAGGGATTGCAGAACGAAGATGTTCTCAACCCATCATTTCTTTTTATTTATTGGAGTATTTTTATAAGTACATGCTTCTGGTGCCGAGTTTTATAGCCTCTATAGGAAAAGCAAGGTCTGCATGGGATGGTCTAGACACCTTGCCCATCCTGTCACTACGTCCTTTAGCTATGACCTGAGGTCCTCAGTAGCTTTCTGTCTAGGGTGTCACTCAGCCCAGCAGACTTGCAATAGCCACTTCTCTTAGTTTCTTGGTTTCTTCAGTGGGAAATAGCTTTTCAGTACTATTATAGTATAGGCACTGGTGTACTCTGACTGCCATGTGTTTGGTCACTGTTCCTGGTGCTCTGTGTACACAGGCACAGCTCCATTTCTTCATACATGAATATGCGCACACACATATATGTGTTTTACTATATGTATTGCTAAGATAGACTCCTCGCTGGGCAGGTATGCTCAGTGGTTGAGCGTCGACCCATGAAACAGGAGGTCCCAGTTCAATTCCTGGTCAGGGTACATGCCTGGGTTGCAGGTTCAATCCCCAGTAGGGGGTGTAAGTGGACAGGCAATCAATGATTCTCTCTCATCATTAATGTTTCTATCTATCTCTCTTCCTCTCTCTGAAATCAATAAGAACATTAAAATAATATATTTTTTTAAAAGATAGAACCCTCATGAATTCATACCAAGGTTTCCAATTCAAACTACTGTCTGAGGTGCTTTCAACTTGGCCTCTTCATTGTCTAGATGTCCTTTCTACATGTTGTGTCATGACTTTGTGCTTTCCTGTGGACAGAACTAGAGGGATGATATGTGCATGCATATCATGTATGCTGTGTACACATATATATGCTGCTGCCTTTTTCTTTTCAATGAAAACCTCAAGAGTTTAGAACTTAAGAAATTTTACTTAACCTTTGCTGTTTATATCTGTATATGCTTCCATCCTGAGGATCTTGGTTCCTAAGAACCCAGGGAATGGTTAACTTAGAATGTCCCATAATTGTTATCTACTTTACTAGAAACCCGGCGCATGAAATTGGTATGGTTACTAGGCCTGGCCTGCCATCAGGGCCATCTTCCCCAGCTACGGGCCTCATCCCCTGCCACCACCCACCACTGGTTCCCTGCTGGCTGAGGGGAGAGACTGAGAGGTTGGGTGTTCCCACCTGCTAGCCAGCCCCATCCCCCGCTGCCAGTCGCCCTCTGTGTGGTGGGCAGACGGCGAGGTGAGGCCTTGGCCTGGCACCACCCGCATCTGCCACCACCCACCCCCAGTTCCCCATTTGCCATCGGGCGATCGGGGCCTGTCGGCTTGGGGTAGCTCCTGCATTGAGCATTGCACGCTGGTGGTCAGTGCACATCATAGCGACCAGTCATTCCACCATTCAGTCGATTCGTATATTATCCTTTCATTATATAGGATTCCATATTGTACACACAGTCAGCACAGCACATTAATACTGCCATCACCAGCACCATCACTGAGACAACTAAAATGTTGGCATATGCCCTGCAATTCTTGCATTTTTTAAAAAAAAATAGCTGTGCTGTTTTTGCCTGCATTGTAACAGCATACAACAGTGACCTGCTTCACTTTTCCTTTAGCCCCATCTGTCCAGGTTCCAATCATCTGTGCATCCGGGCCCCACCAGCCTATGTCTACAGTTTCATTTTGTCCCTCTGATGCTCTTTCTTTAGTAGATTCCTCAATGAGGACTTAGGGAACAAATACTCAGTTTGAAAATACCAGTAAGTGTTTTCCTAATAGTGATACCTTGGAGATACTGTGAGTTTGTTTCCAGACCACTGTAAGAAAGTGAGTACCGCAACAGAGAGAGTTGTAATCTTTTTGCTGGGGGGGGGCAATGTTTGTAAAAATGAAACATCTGTGAGGCACTGTAAAGTGAAGAGCTTAAAGCAGAGTATTCTATTGTTGAAAACACTGACTCACATCTGCTCCCCAAGTATCTTACATCTGTGGTGTCATTTTCTTCTAGTATAAAACTTTGCTGTCAAAAACTGATAGTAATCTAATTGTCTTTCCTTTTGAAGCCATTTGCTATTTATGACTTAAATGTCCAAATTATTTTTTGGTTTTTTTTTCTGTCAAAGTTTAGTGATGCGTCTTGCTGCTGGTTGCTCTGGATCCATGCGCTCAGTACAGGATAAGCTCTTTGAAACACAATTTTAAGTCTTGATTTGCATCAGGAAGTTTTTTTGAATGACTAGTTTTTCATTTCTATGTTTTTTCTTTGCTTTTTAAAATCTCTGGTCTCGCCCTAACCAATTTGGCCTGTAGACCGAAAGGTCTCAGGTTCAATTCCGGTCAAGGGCATGTACCTTAGTTTTTCGGGCATATCCCCAATAGGAGGTGTGCAGGAGGCAGCTGATTGATCTCTCATCAATGTTTCTAACTCTCTCTCCCTCTCCCTCCCTGTAAAAAATCAATAAAATATATTTTAAAAAATAAAATAAAATATCTGGTCTCCTGTGATCCTGGTAATCAGGGTCCATCTTCAGTTTTTGTCACATTCGTGATTTCTTTTTATCTTTTTCTTTTTATATATATATAACTCATAAAACATACAATTCACCTATTTAAAGTGTACAATTCTCAAGATCATGAAGTAGTTTATCATTCTAAGAAGAAACACACTCATAAACAGTCACTAGCCCCACTCCAAACTCCCCCTGCCCCTGACAACCACATATCTGCTCTTTGTACCTTCCATGTAAATGTGTGTGGGGCATGTACCAGCACTTCATTCCCTTTCATTGTTATATTCTATTGTGTGCATGGACCACACTTTGTTTATCAACTTATCGGTGTATGGATCTTCAAGTTGTTTTTATTTTGGGGTTCTTATGAATAGTTTCAGGTATACACCATAATGATTCAATACCTATACATATAAAAGCCTAAGCAACTGTTTGGTAGCTATGATATGCAATGACCACCAGGAAGCAGACACTTCCACCAGTAGGTTAGATTGCTGCTGGGGCCCTATCAGCCCTGAATCTGGTTCACCTGCACCAAATTTCCTTTCAATATGCATGAATCCATGCACTGGGCTACTAGTTTATATGTATTACAAACTGATAACCACATTAAGTTCTAGTTAAAATCCATAATCTTACATAATTAAACACGTTTTTCTTTTTGTGGTAACTTTTAAGATCTACTCTCTTAGCAACCTTCAAATATACAGGGTGGAACAAAAGTAGATTTATAGTTCATGTGAAAAATAAATAATATAAAAATAAATTCTGTGTTCTCTGTACTCACAACTATAAACCCATTTTTGCCCCACACTGTACAGTATAGTTAGAGTCATTAGGGCACGTTTTTGTGTAGACACACGTTTTCAGTTCTCTTGGGTATATAAGTAAGTAAATTCTCAAGTGGTAGGTAAATTTAACTAATTGAGGAACCACCAAACTGTTTTTTCCAAAGTGGCTGCACCATTTTCTATTCCTATCAAAAATGTCTGAGGGTTCTGGTTCCTCTACATTCTCTCCAATATTTTTTGTTGTTTGTCTTTGAGTTTAGCCTTCCTAGATGGTATTAAGTATTATCAAATGTAGTTTTGATTTGCATTTCTCTATCTTTGTTTCTGATTTTAAAAATTGTCTTCTTTTTCACTTTCTTTGGGTATTTTAAAATGTTTATGTGTTGTGTTTCTTCTAGTTCAGTCTTCATTTTTTTTTAAATCTTTTTTCTTTTTCTTTCTTCTTTCTTTCTTTCGTATTTTAAGGTATTACATATGTGTTCTTATCCTCCCCATTGACCCCCCATTCCCCATGAATAATCTTTTCTTATTTTCAATTCTTCCCTAAAATTTTCACCTTACTTCCTGTCTTTTCTTGGTTTGATCGGTGCATGTCCTATCCTGTCATAATCCATTTTGAAATCAGAGGTAGCAGTCTTTGCCGTTTATGGACATGCCTTTCTGCCATATTTCATTGTCTTTAGGAATGTTGTTCCATTCCTTATCCTATATAATAAACGCCTAATAGGCTGTGTTCTACCGTTCAACCAGTCGCTGTGACATGCACTGAGCACCAGGGGGGCAGACATTCCGACCAGTAGGTTAGCTTCCTTTTGGGGTCTGACCAATTGGAACTGGATGAGATAGGTTAGACATATCCTGGAGCCCTCACATGGTCCCTCACCGGCCCCTGTGGGGTCCCTCCGCCTGGCCTGCCCCCTTTCACAATCTGGGACTCCTTAGGGGATGTCCACAGGCCAGACCGAGGGACCCACACTGGTACACAAATCGATGCACCAGGCCTCTAGTTTTTCTTTAATGGTGGTATGTGTGGTTCCACCTTGGTACTTTTGGTTGCTCATGTTAGGTGACATCAGTTGTTGTTTTTTGTTTGTTATTTTTAATATATTTTACTGATTTTTTACAAAGAGGAAGGGAGAGGGATAGAGAGTTAGAAACATCGATGAGAGAGAAACATCGGTCAGCTGCTTCCTGCACACCCTCTACTGGGGATGTGCCCACAACCAAGGTCCATGCCCTTGACCGGAAATGAACCTGAAACCTTTCGGTCTGCAGGCCAATGCTCTATCCACTGAGCCAAACCAGTTTTGGCACATCAGTGTTCTTATATCTTGAGAAGGACAGATAATGAAGGACAGCTTGTCTCCTGAGAGTTTCTGAGCTGTCCTCCTATCTCCGTTGTTGCCATCCTGGTGGGGCCAGCTCTAAGAGGATGTGTGCAGAGCAGGCAGCACCATCTTGTGCTTGTGGTTACTTGGTGGGGCCACACTTCACACTGACCAAGGTTTGCAGGAAGAATGGGCTGTACAAAGTGGTACAAGCTGGCTTTCCTTCTCATTCCTGTTGTATCCCCTGTGCATATCCCACCACCACCACCTCCCATCAAATGAGCCCCTGGTGCAGTTCCTGCAGCAGGCATCTGTGAGGGTGTGAGGGGCTGCTCATCACCACTGCTAACCACCGCAGGTGTGTGCTTGATCCAGCAAGTGGACTTTTTCCTGAGAGACTGAGTGAAGGCTTTGAGGTTTGAAAACATGTAGTGAAGATCTTCAGTGTTATTTTTTGCCCCTACTTAACCCTCCTATATTTTATTTGTCCTGTATTTTTACATTATTTATCTCAAGGTTCCAAGAAAATCACTATAGTATAGACCTCTGGAAAAGTTTACATTAGTGTTTCTGAATTCTTGGATTGAAAGCTAAAATGAGAAGAGAGTATGGGACATGGAACCCAGAGGTTGTAGAAGAATAGTTCCTAATACAAGGGTGATGGGCATCTCTAACTCCATTTGGGCTGAGCAGGTGGTCTTTATTTTCAACCATACAAACACCCTGATTCTCAGAGTAGAAAGGACTAGAAGGTACTAGATGTATCGCAATCTTGTATTGAAAGGGGGTGGGATGTGGAGCTGGAAGACCTCTAAGCAGCCTGAGCCTCTGTTTTCTTATCTGAACAATGGCCTTTTGAAGGTGAAGACCATTAATATTTTCTTCAGCAATAGTCTCTGACAGTGGGCCTCAGCCCTGTCCATGTCACTGGCTTTGTTTGGAGACAGGGTTACTTGTCACAGCTTGGCTGCAAGTGCTGTGGCCTTTTGTGGGTAGAGGCCAGTCATGTTTCTAACCTCCCTACAGTGCATAGACAGCCCATGACAGCATTATGAGGTCCAAAATGTCATGATGCTAGGTTGAGAAACCCATGCTCTAAGATGTAAGGAACTAAAAGATCTCAGTCTGTCTTCATGGTTCCGTACAGAGAGGAAATGTGCTGAGTCAGTCTCAATGTTCATTTTTTCCAGAGCATTGTTTTTAAATCTGTTAGGAAGAGGGGGAGACCCTTTCAGAAGAGATAAACCACAAATACATATAGCGATTATCTTGCCGAGGCTTCCTTCTTGCCGAGGTTGCCCAGCAATGATTGTGTCATTTCTTCATTGCCCAGTAGAAATGGACATCCCTGCTGCCTGTTCCATGCAGATATCCCATTGGTGGTCATGTGCAGGACAGGCATAGTTTGAAACTTCAGAGTAGACTTATTGAAGGACCTTTTTTACTTTAAACGACTCAGTGCTATACAAAAGGGTTAGATCGTGCTCTTCAGGTGGGGATCTCCCTCATTGTCAGCACATTAACTACAAGGAAGTTGAGAGACTGGGGACACAGGAGGAACTGTTGAGACGGAGAGAAGTTTCTGCCAGATGCAAGTCAATCAGAAGCAAAGACAGAGTATGTTACAGTGGAGAGAATGTATGTAGAGTAAATAACAATGTACAGAAAGTGTATACAGACTTATAGAGTGTATGGAATATATTACAGAACTGTAGAGGAGTACATAGACTGCTCCGGGATGGCTCAATCGGTTGGAGTGTTGTCCCAAACACCAAAAGGTGGTGGTTTGATTCACTGTCAGGGCACATGTCCAGATTGTGGATTTGATCCCAGTTGGGGTGCGTGCAGGAGGCAACTGATAGATGTTTCTCTCTCACACATGGATATTTCTCTCTCCCTTCCTCTCTAAAATATATTAAAACATTAAAATGTTATAAAAATAAAAATCTATTTAAAAAAAGAAAGTACATACCCTGTATTTTGTTCTTGAATCTGCAGTATCGTTAGGCTTCGTTAGCACCCCCTCTTTCCCACTGTTTATCGAAAGCTGCTAATCGCTTGTGTAATTCATTTTGAACAGGGCAAGCCTCCTTATGCTGCTTCAGCAGAAGAAGTGGCCAAAGAACTGAAATCGAGATCCGGGGAATCTAAGTCCTCTGCCATCTCTTTAGACGGGTCCCTGGCTGAAAATGGAATGGTGGCTGAGAAGCCAGCTTCCCAGATGAATGGGAGTGCAGGCGACACCAGGGCCCCCAGCCACTCGGAAAGTGCCTTGAACAATGACTCTAAGACGTGCAATACAAATCCTCACTTAAATGCACTAAGCACAGACAGTGCTTGCCGTGGAGCTGATGCTCTGGAGGCAGCTGTCTTAAAGCAAGAAGAATAAACTTATTTTTTATAGAGGGTGAAGGATGCTGGAAGGGTAAGGATTTAGGAATATCTGGAGAGAAAGAGAGCCTACAGTTACGTACATTTTTTCCTTTCCGTAAGAGAAAAATGAGGACTTTGGAAATTCGGATCCCTCTTTGATATCAGAGATTTAAAAAACACATTTTTAGTTTTAACCAGTTGTAGTCAAAATGCTACAATAAACAAAAAGAAAGAAAATGAAGAGCATTTGACTCCCACTCTTAAAATGAAGTACACACAAAGTTTAAACTGGTTATGACAAAAGCCTATAGTTGTGTTTCTTGAACTATAAGAAAACAAATTTTGGCAGTCTTTAAGTATATATAGCTTAAAATATCATTTTTAGCATTTGGCACCATATGTATGCCATTATCTTTGATTTTGCATTACTGTTCACAAGAAAGCTTTGTTTAAGGCTTTGATTTTATGATTATGAAAGAAATAAGGCACAACCACAGTTTTTCTTTCTTACTTAAATTTCATCACTGTTAATGTGGTTCTTTTGTGTTAAAAGAAAAAGTGCAACTATCAAAACAAAAAATTATAGAGTAATATTGCCGTTCTGCTGATTTTAAATATACAGTACATCATACCTACTTTACAAGCAAGTTAAATGGAGATAAAGTTGAAATCATAGAAGATGCAAATGACCTTTCAAAATCAATACAATGTGTTCTGAAACTTTTTGTGACTTAAATACCATGCATCTGTGATCAATGAACTATGTGGTTTTGAATCGAATGTAGACCATTAGTGCTACTACTTGAGCTAAACTTCTGCATGGTTCATAATTTTTAAAGTGTGTAGTTAATATTATGCATGTTATTGTCCTTTCTTCCATTCTTACCAGTATGTGCCCATTTGCAAAACAAAAATGCTAATAATCAGTAATAGTTCTATAAAAGATGTTAACTCTGTTTAGTCATTGACTGATCTTGCTCTAACCTTAAAATTTTGTGATTATTGACCTCTGTTGCATTTATTCTAAAACACCCCAAAATTATCTAGCTGTTTCGAATATCAACATTACCCTGGTGTATTCACTGCTGTATGCATTACTGTTCTTTGTTGCTGTTTTATGCCTTCATATTAGCAAAATATGAAATTCTGTGAAAAACAAAAAAAAATCCCATGATCTTTAAATCCCCCCCTTCTGTAGCAGGAAACAAATTGCTTGTTCTTGAGAACTTTCCCATCAAGAATTTAGTAGAAACAGGTATACTTATATCATTTTGATGTTTTTGTTAATGTTTCCAAACAATGTACTTTGAAATCAGAATCACTTCTTATTCGTTTTCATATAATTCTCCTGATGCTCTTCATCACACATTAGTGATCAGAAACGAGATGTAATTCCCCAATCCCTGCCCGCAAGACCTGAGTAGGATCTTACTGTAAGTTGAAGGGAGTTTTGCCCTAACTCATGGATTGTGCAAGAATGAACTGCTGTTGGGTTTGACTGATTGTAGATGGGTTGTGGTGTGGTGTATTGAAGGCTATTGAATGCAACTTACAATGCTTAATAAAAATCTTTATTCTTTTAGTATAAAGTATGGTGTGGCTTTTAAATTCCTTGTATTTTATGGAGGTTTAATTCAAATTGAAACAGCTACTGAAGAGCTTGGTCAAATAAACAAGATTGAGAAATATTTTATCCTTTGCAAATAATTCCAGGTTTCCAGCTCTAAAGGAACTTACATATATCGTTAATATGGAAATAATGTTGGTGTCTGAGTTTGTTACAAAGAAAACATTCCTTATGATAGAGTAGGCTTAGAAATAGAAATTTATTTTTTTCTTAAAAAGCCGAAGGAAAAAAATAAATTTTGTCTTGATTAAACCACTTTTAAAAAATTAGCCAAATCCATATTTTTTCGGCTTTTTACTTGATGTCGCTTTTTGTCCTGGGGTCCGCTACATTACATTAGGTTGTCCTGTCTCCTCCAGCTCTTGTCTGAGTCTGACAGTTTTGAAGAGTGCTGATGAGGTATTTTGTGGGCTGTCCCTTATCTGGGGTACATGCAGTTAACATGACACCAGCGGATTGACCTTGATCATCTGGCTGTTGGTCAGGTTTCTTCTGTAAAACCGCCCCACCCCTTCCTAGGGCTCCTGGCACTGCACCGCCCACACTAGGAGGGGAGTTATGCTTACGTAATTTACACAAGTTATTTGGAGTTACTGTGCCTGGCAGATGTGTCTTCCCCCCTTGCACCATGTTTTTACATCAGTGAGTTCTAAGTGCTTGGCACAAGACTTTTCTGAGCATCTACTGTCAGTCTCTGGTGCTCTATCCACCTCAATAATAGTGCTGAGATGGGAAATACTACTTTAGCAGCGTGTTGTAGCTCATTTAATCGCACAGCAATCCTATCGGGACGACACTATGATCACCGCCAGAGCAGCTTTTTTACCTCCTTAAGGGGACTCGGCTAGAAAGCGGCGAGCAGTTTCGAGGCTGCTGTGGGCCTCGGCAGCGCTCAGCAGGCTGGACCCTGGCTGTCGATGAGCTGCCCCTGCGGGAACCACGGCTGCGGGCGCGCCGTCACCGCCTTCTGCGCGGAACCGGGGCGGAAGGGGAAGCCGGCGGGACCAGACGGCCGGGAGACACGCCTCGGCCCCACCCGCTACGCAGTCGGAGGAGGACGCATGCGGGCGGGGCTGCGCGCTCCTGCCAGTGGGCGGAGGGAGTCTCGCCTCGGGCGGGGAGGAGCTGCGTGGGGCGGGGCGGGGCGGGGCCTGGCGTCGGACCGAGGCGGAGGCGCAGGGCGCTCGGCCTGGCTCCTCCCCCCGCCCACGGGGCGCGCGCGCACCCTCCGCGCCTCCTTGGCTGCGGCCCGGATTGGGCCGCTGCTGCCGTGGCGTCGACCTCACAGCCGAAGCACAGAGCCGAGTTCCGCGCGCCGAGTGCCGACGGGTCTTCGGGGCGCTGCGGGTGTCTGGGCCTCTCCTGCACGGCCGGTATCCCGGGCGCCGGCGGCCCGGCACGCCCCGGCCCGGGCAGCGTCCCTGCTGGGGTTCCCCGCCCCGCGGGAGGCCGGGCCCGGCCTGCGGCTCCGCGCGCGGACCGGAAGTGCAGTCCGCTGGCGCCGCTGCGGCCCCGGGTGGCGGGAGCTCCCGCCACTCTCCACGGACCCCCCCAAGCGCCCTGTCCAGAGCCCTGCTGTGAGTGGCTGGGGACCTCGTCCGTGCGGCACTCCTCTAGGCCGGGTTTCCCGCAGGCCGCTCCGCGGTGGTCATGGGCCGCCGCTGCCACGAGAACAGCCGTGTCGGACCCGGCGAAAACCTGGGAACGCACTGGCCGTTCTGACCACGACAGCAGGGCCGCGTCCTGAAACTGGGCGAGGGGCCAGCGTCCCTGGGCCTGGCAGGGCTTCGACCAATTTCTGACCCGGCGTTGACTCCTTTATTTTCTTAATAAACATTTTCCTCATTTCAAAAGTCATGTTTACTGTAGTAACTTTTAACATTATAAATAAAAAGGCAAAGAAAAGTCACTAGTACTATCCTGAGACACCTGTTCATATTTGATCTTTTCCCTTTTTTATGCAATATATATATAGTTTTTTATTTTCATTGCAGAAAATCAAGTTGTTCATACACATTTTGTGACATTTTCCCCTCCTAGCATCATTTTTGCCTCTCCCTGTCGTTCAGTGTTGTGCTCAGCCCACAGCTCCGGGGTGATTGCACCACGGTGCATCTGCCGCCATTGTGGCTGGACGTGCCTGTACTGCTGCACTTCTGCTATTGATTGTCCACGGCAGGCCCAGTTCTAGCCCCCAAGGCACAGAGTGGCATGGGCCCTGCCTTTGTGGGGCCTGCCTTTACATTAGTGGAGGGAAGCAGTATAAGTGTGTTGTGTACAAATGACTTACAGACAAGATGAGGAAAATCAATCTAGGTGATAGGGCATTTGGCAGGGAGGACCTGTGGGACCAGCTGACACAAGGACAGTGGTAGGCAGGGGTCAACTCAGGCCCAGGTGTGAAGAGTAAACCTGCTAGTGGGTGAATCCACCATTGCAGGGTTTCGGCCCTGCTGGAGCTCTTGGAAAGTTGTGAGTGGATTCTAGATCAAGGAAGAGGATGCATGCACACCTCACAGATGATTTGCATTTTGCCAGAAGGTACGCAGAAGGATGGGAGGTGCTGGGAAGGAACTTTGGGTCTTCAGCACTGCATCCCCCTCCACCACTTTGCCAGGAAGATGGGAAAATGATTCTTGGTTTTCATGTGCTATTGCCAGTGAAGGTGGCATTTCCCTCCTGATGCTTACCGCGTCTTTGGTTTCTCCATTTCACCTTGTAGTTAACCAAGCATGCTCAAACCCATTTTACTGAGGATCTGCTAGGGCTGGCACTGTGCTAGCTGTTGAAGAGACAGTCATGAGCTGTAGCATTTCATCCAAGTAGGAAAAGAACAGTCACGTGAAAATGCCAATAAGAGAAAATAAATAGACACTAAAAACCACAGCAATGGTACTAATTTCTATTAAGGAAAAGGCAGAGAAAAGAAGGAACTTCATAAGGGCAGGGATAGAGGAAGGTGTCAGGGAGTCTAATGAATTGGAGGTCAGGTGGGAATTACCCAGGCAGAGTTTGAGCCACTTAACAGCAGGTGGCCTTGGCCTTATCCTTGACCTTGGAAGCCCATGAAGCAAACAGCTGGAGGCATCCTTGGCAGAACTACCCAGGCCTTACATTGTGCCCACTCCTGTGATTTGTGCATGCCCATCCCTGCAGACATGACTGTAGAAGGGCCATTCTGGTCTCAGTTTGGCTAGAAAAGCCTGTTTGCCCCTGTCCTGGTATTTTGTTAACAGCCCTCTTTTTAAATTACATGGTCACCTAGCTGAGGGGAATTTTGTCTTTAAACTCAGTGCTTCCAAACACTACGGGGCCATCCTAGAGATGGTCAACAAGAAAGGGCACATTTTTGCCCTAGCTGTTTTGGCTTAGTGTTTAAAGTGTCAGCCTGTAGACTGAAGGAACCTTGCCAGGCCGCTTTGCCTGGAGCCCCCTTCATTCTCCCCATATGGGCCCCAGACTATGGGATGCAGGGCCCCCCCTTCTTGTCCTGTTAGCTTCCCTAGCACAGCCTGGGCCACAAACCTGCAGACAGGGCCAAAGCAGGCTTTGCACTAGACACTTCACCTGCGGGCTGGACTGTGTCTCCTCAAATTCATGTCAGAGCCCTGACTCCAGTCCCTCAGACCTTTCAATAGGGTGTAGTAGGTGTAATTAGTTAGGCTGAAGTCACACTGAAATGGGTTGGGCCCTAACTCACAGGACCCGTGTTCCTCTAAGGGGAAATTTGGACACACATAAACACAAAACAGCCTTGTGAAGATGGGAGTGATGCTTGTCACAAGCCAAGAAACTGATGGAAGCTGGAGAGAAGCCTGGAGCAGACCCTACCCAGGACCTCCAGAGGTTCAATTCTGGTCAAGGACACATACCTCAATTGCAAGCTTGATCCCCAGCCCTGGTTGGGGCATGTCCTGGAGGCAACCAATTGATGTGTCTCTCTCACATCAATGTTTCTCTCTGTCTCTCCCCCTCCCTCCACTCTCTCTAAAAATCAATGGGGAAATATCCTTGGGTGAGGATTACAGAAAGAAATGGAGGAAAGAAAAGGTGAAGGGAAAAGGAAATGACGAAAGAAGGAAGGAAGGAAGGAAGGGAGGGAGGGAGGGAGGGAGGGAGGGCACACTCCCCATGGGTCACTACTTATTTCAATCAGTTCTGGATTAGACCAGCTTTGTTCTGGTATCCCAAGAAGGGCCCACTCTTAGAAATCTCTTTGTATTTGCTACATGGATTCATCTATTACAAAAGCACACATCTAGCATTGACCTAGTATCTTTATTCTGGTATTTCCCATCACCACTCAGACAGTTATTGGCTGTCTGTCTTCCGTTTTAGCATATAAGCTCCTTGGAGGTAGAAAATGTGTCTGCCTTGTCCACTGCTATAAAACATACACTACTTGTATACCCACACATTGGATAAGCTAGATGAAATAGCCAAATTCCTAGAAACACACAATCTACCAAAATTGAATCATGAAGAAATAGAACATCTCAATTCTATCTAATAAGAGAATAATATGCAAATTAACCATCACTCCATTACATCCACAAGTCAATCAGGAGCTAGTTTGTAAATTAACCCAACCAAGATGGCTGAGACCACAGAGAGCAGAAGGGAGGTTTGGGTTGCCCTAGAGATGGAGGAAGCCAAGCTTTCCACATACCCTGCTGGGCCCAAGCCTCCACTCCAGGCCACAAAGTTTCAATTATAGAAGATAAATAAATCCCAACAGAAATGGCTGCCAACATGGAGTGAGCAGGTGGCTTGGCTCCACTCCAAGCTACAAAATTTCAGTTGTAGAAGATAAATAAATCCCAGATATTAGGGCCTCTGCTTGGGTTGCTGGGAGGCATGGCGAGCCTGCAAACCACCACAGGCCCCTCACCCAGGTGGCCCCATGTCCCAAAGGAACCCTCACCCTGATCTGGGACACCCTTCAGGGCAAACCAGCGGGCCCCACCTGTGCACCAGGCCTCTATCCTAATTAAAGAGTAATATGCAGATTGACCATCACTCCAACACACAAGATGACTTCACCTATGTGGACACAAGATGGCTACCACAAGATGGCCAGCAGGGGAGGGCTGTTGGGAGGGACCAGGACTGCAAGGGAAGACAGTTGGGGACAATCAAGCCTGCAGGGGAGGGAAGTTATGGGTGACCAGGCCAGCAGAGGAGGGAAGTTGGGGGTGACTGGGCTTACAGGGAAGGGCAGTTGGGGAAACCCAGGCCTACTGGGGAGGGCAGTTAGGGGTGACCAGGCCAGCAGAGGAGGGCATTTAGGGGCAAACAGGCTGGCAGGGGAGCAGTTTGGCATCAATCAGGTTGGCAGGGAAGTGGTTAGGGGTGATCAGCTGGCAGGCAGAAGCATTTAGGGGCAATCAGGAAGGCAGGCAGGTGAGCAGTTGGGAGCCAGCAGTCCTGGATTGTGAGAGGGGTGCCCAGTGAGATTGGGCCTAAACGGACAGTTGGACATCCCTCGAGGGGTCCCAGATTGGAGAGGGTGCAGGCTGGGCTGAGGGATACCAACCCCCATGCATGAATTTCATGCACCAAGCTTCTTGTAGATCTATAACTGTTAAGGGGATTGAAGTAATACTAAAATACTGTTCTGGCCATTTCATTGGAGCATCGTCCCTAACGCCGAAAGGTCACGTTTTTGATTTCCTGTCAGAGCACATACCTAGGTAACAGGTTTGGTCCCCACTTCAGATGTATATAGGAAGCAAACAATCTCTCTCTCTCTAAAAATTAACAAACAATTTAACAACAACAACAAATAAAAGCCCAGGACTAGATGGCTTTACTGGTGAATCATTGATTGGCTATCTTCTGCATGTTGGATTGAGCCCATGACCCAGGCATGTGCCCTTGATCGGAACTGAACCTGGGACCCTTTGGTCTTCAGGCCAATGCTCTATCCACTGAGCCAAACTGGCTAGGGAAACACACTCTTTCTTAAACTCTCCCCAAATATTGAAGAGGAGGGAATCTTAACTCCTTCTATGAAGCTCACATTACCATGATAAAAAAAGCCAGACAAAGACTCTATAAGAAAAGAATAATGCAAAAAATATCCCTTACGAACACTGACGTAAAATCTTCAACAAAATACCAGGAAACCAAATTCAACAGCATATGGAGATGATCATACATCATGACCAAATAGAATTTGTTCCTGGAATGCAGGGATGGCTCAACATCCTTTAAATCAATAGAAATCAATCAATGTAATACACTCCATTAACAGAAACATGATCATCTTACTAAATGACGAGAAGGCTTTTGACAAAATTCAATACCCTTTCATGATAAAAATACTCAATAAAAATATTAAAAACTTCCCCTAGCTGGTTTGGCTCAGTGGATAGTGTCAGCCTGTGGCCTGAAGAGTCAATTCTGGTCAAGGGTACATACCTCAGTTGCAGGCTCCTCCCTGGCCCAATCCCTGGTCAAGGCTCATGCAGGGGGCAACCAATAGATCACTTGGTGTTTCTTTCTGACTTTCCCTCTTTCTTCTACTCTCTCTAAAAATCAATAGAAAAATATCCTTGGGTGAGAATTAAAAATAAAAAATTGGAAAAAACTTTTCAACATAATAAAAGATATATGTGGAAAAGCCTAAGCAAACATCGTAATAGTGAAAAATAAGAAAAAAGCTTTTCCTTTAAAATCAAGAACAAGAGAAAGATCCCTCACTTCTACTAACATAATATTAAAAGCAATTGAGCAAGAAAAAGAAAGAAAAGTTATTAAAATCAGAAAGGAAGAAGTAAAATTATTTTTGTCATAGATGACATGATCTTATGGAAAATCATCAAGGTTTAGGAACTTAAAGATTCCACAAAGAAACAGTGCTAATAAACCAATTCAGCAAAGTTGTAGGATCAACACACAAAAGTCTGTTTTGTTTATACATACTAAGAATGATTGAACCCAAAAGGAAATTAGGAACACAATTCCATCAAAAAAATAAAATATCTAGGAATAAACTTAACCAAGGGGATGGAAGATTTATACACTGAAACTACAAATTATTGCTGAAAGCAATTAAAGAAGACTCAACAAATGGGAAAACATCCCATTTTCATGAATCATAAAATATTTAAGATGTCAATACTACCCAAAGCCATCTACTGGGCCCTACGTAATCCCTGTCAAAATTCCAATATCTCTTTGCAGAAATAGAGAAGCCAATCCTCAAATTCATATGAAAGTGTGAGCCAAACAATCTTGAAACAAGAACAAAGCTAGAGGACTCATATTTCCTGATTTCAAAGTGTGATACTGCCATAAAAATAGACATACAGGTGAGTAAGATATAATAAAGAGCCTAGAATAAACCCTTGCCCATATGGTCAAATGATTTTTTAAAAATATATTTTATTGATTTTTTACAGAGAGGAAGGGAGAGGGATAGAGAGTTAGAAACATTGATGAGAGAGAGACATGAATCAGCTGCCTCCTGCGCGACCCCTACTGGGGATGTGCCCGCAACCAAGACACATGTCCTTGACCAGAATTGAACCTGGGACCTTTCAGTCTGTAGGCTGATGCTCTATCCACTGAGCCAAATTGGTTTCGGCTCAAATGATTTTTGACAAGGCTGTCATAATCATTCCTTGAGGAATGGACAGTGTTTTCAACAAACAGTGCTGGGAAAATAGGATAATCCCCATGCAAGAGAATGAAGCTGGACCCTTACCTCACACCATATACAAAAATTCAAAATGGATCAAAGATCTAAATTTCAGAACTGAAATGATAAAACTCTTAGAAGGAAACATGAGGGGAAAGAAGAAAAGAAGATATGTAGATGGCCAATAAGCACATTGAAAGATGCTCAATGTCACTAATCATTAGAGAAATGTAAATCAAAATCACAATGATTGCTGAGACCAGTTTGGCTCGGTGGATAGAGAGTCGGCCTGCGGACTGAAAAGTCCCAGGTTCGATTCTGGTTGGGGGCATGTGCCTTGCTTGTGGGCACATCTCCGGTGTGGGGCGTGCAGGAGGCAGCTGATCGATGTCTCTCTCTCATCCATGTTTCTGACTTTCTATCCCTCTCCCTTCCTCTCTGTAAAAAATCAATATATATATTTTTTAAAAAATCACAATGATTATGGAGTTTCAGTGGAACCAAAAAACAAAACAAAGCAAAAATACCACAATGAGATACCACTTCACACACATTAGGATTGTTTGTAATAACACACACACACACACACACACACACACACACCACACACACACACACACACCAAAAGAATTAGAAAATAAGTGTTGATGAGGACGTGGAGAAATGAAAATCCTTGTGCGCTGTTGGTGGGAATGTGAAAAGGTGCAGCTGCTGTGGGAAACAATATGTGGTTCCTTATTTAAAAATAGAACTACCATATGGTTCAGCAATTCCACTTCTGGGTGTATGTACACACAAAAGTGAAAGTAGGGACTTGAAGATACGTGTATACCCATGTTCAATAGCAGAATAATTCACTAAAGCCAAAACATGGAAATAATCCAAGTATCCATCACCAGAGAATGGATACACCAAATGATCTATAATAATAAAAGGGTAATATGCTAATTAGACTGGATGTCCTTCCTTCTGGACAAAGCAGGGGGCGGGGGGGGGGAGGAGAGGCTGGGGCCAAGGCCCTTGCATGAATTTTGTGCATTGGGCCTCTAGTACTAGTATATGCATACAATATTGGATTGTATGCTATGACATGGATGAACTTGAGGACATTGGGCTAAATGAAATAAGCCAGTCATAAAAGGACAAACACTGTAGGATTACACTTATGTGAGGTAGCCAGCATTGTCAAATTCATACAGAGAGCTGAATGGTGGTATCAGGGGCTAGAGAGAGTGAGTAATGGGGAATTAGTGTTTAATAGGAAGAGTTTCAGTTTGGGAAGATGTTCTGGAGCTGGGTGATAGTGATGATTGCACAACAATGTGAATGTACTCAATGCCACAGAGCAGCACACTTAAAAATGATTAAAATGGTAAATTTTATGGTGTATGTTATCAAAATTTAAAAAAATCTCTGCACTAGCATTCAGTGCAATTTGTTGAGTGACTGGCTGAATACACACATAATAGAAAATGCTGTTTTCCTTCAGGCAACAAGGTGAATAACAGTTCTTGGTCACAGATGCTCACAGCTGGATGCAGTGCTATAGTTGTGCTTTATTGGACCACCAGAGTGAAGATCAGCACAGGGACCACACACTTGGGAGTCCACCCCTTTACCCTAAAGCAAGCCAGGCCACTTGGGGTAGGTGGTGAGGTCTCAATGCTCACAAGAGTCCTGGATGCTGCAGCCTAGGGAATGAGCAGCCACAACGCTCAGGCAGTAGAATTCCAGGTATGCCTCTGGCCAGACAGAACACCTGGGTCTCTGAAGCCACCAGCCCCTTTTTTTCTGGATCCCTATGAGGAAGTTCCTTTTGCTGTCTTTCCCTTCTGTGTGGCTTTGCCTGGTCCAGGCCTCTGCTCTGTCCACTGCCCACCCTGAGCTGGTTTCCCCAGGTAACGGTGGCACCCAGCCCACTAGTACTTGTGTATGTGTCCGTCTTCCTTTACTGCAGTACAAGCTCCATAGGACTTGGGACTGCTCAGTGCTCCATAGGGGCCACCAAGCAGCTACAGCACTGCTGGGCACAAAGCAGGTGCTCCATACCTGCTTCAGTAAATAAATGAGGGTGAACATGGAGAAAAGGAACACTTTCTCCATGAAAGTGAACAGGAAAGATGGGAGAGAACAGGAAAGTTTCAGAGAGCAGCCCAATCGAGGAAGAGTTTGGGACTCATGTCTGGGCGTATTTTAGTCTTATGGTGAGCAGACAGCCATGGAAGAGCTCTGAATAACAGCAAAGTCTCAATTCAGACTCCCAGATGCAGGTCCATTCTCCAGCGTCAGCAGTGAACCACAGATGGGATTACAGCCTCCAGCTATTGTGTGTGTTTAGGGCTTCCTGAAGGTGGCAAAGGGGTGCAGCATAGATTTTGGGTTTAGCCTGAGTTCCTGTCTTGCTCCCCCATCTCACCAGCCAGTTGACCTCCTTCATGAGGCATTTAACTCTTTTGAGCCTCAGTTTTCACTTCTGGAAATGGCACCAATCCTACCCAGCCATGACACCTATCTAGATACTGATCTCTAAAGCAGCAGCACTAACACCTAAGGTGTCAATGTGAGTGCTGAGTAGGTAACCACCACCCGGAGGATGTTCTAAGTGCTTTGGAAGCAGCTGGTGAGTGCTGGTCCGGCTGGGGAAGAACTAAGCACAGTGCACTTGATAAATGCTGGGTAACTATCATTATTTGTAAACAAAGAAATGGAAGTATCAGCAATGAGGACGGCCCAGTCAGGATGGCTTCCTCTGCACACAGTAGCCTCCAGAAGTTTCCAGCTTCCGTGGACCACACCGCTGGAGGGGAATGTGATGGGAGTGCCCAGGCAGGCTCTCTCTCGGCCTCCATACAGACTCTGACCTGCAGGCTGAACTCTGTTTGTGTTTCCTAGCTCACTGCAGGGAGTCAGTGCTCCAATGGTTATTTCCTTTCATAGCCATAGAGGCTGTCCCCAGGAAGGAGGACTCAGGAGGAAGGGTAGCAGCTGGAATTCGGGTAGGAAGGCCTAGCTCCAGACCCCAGCAGCTCTCCAAGATGTGAAAGGGAGGAGGAAGTTTCCCCCTCCTGCCTCCCCTTTCTCCAGACTCATTTTCCTCATGCTTTTATCTTCCAGCAAGGCACTGCTGAGGGGTCCCCTATTGGGGAGGATGGCTGACATTGTGAGGCAGATTCTGACTGAATTCAGAGTGAAGACTTCAAATGAACTGCCTGCAAGTGGCCCTTAGAGGCTGCTGGCCGCAGGCTGGAGGACCATCTAGGATACTGCTGTCAGATGGTCTGGACCAGACTTCCTGCTCTGGGTCTGCAATTCTGAGTTTGCAGTGGCCAAGATGGGACAGAGTGAGGGAGCACATACAGGTTCCCTACTCCAATTTAGGGGCCCACTCTGCTTCAGCCCCTGAGAAGGGCATGGAGGACACCGGATGCAGCAGTTGGGAGGGCCAGGCAGGGCCTGCCAAAGGATGCCCTGAGAAAAATCCTGCCATTTGAGCAGCCCGCCTATACATGCCAAAGGTCCTGACCAGCCAGGTGAGGGGGAGGATTACTTCAGGGCAAAGGCTAGGGGACCAGAGTGAGGGACAGCACCTCTACACCCCCCTCCTCCTAACGCACCAATGGGGCTCAGTAATCTGGGACACAAACCAGGGGCGGACTGAGCATCTGCCGCCCTCCCCACCCCTCAGATCACCCAGGCCTGGGGGCTCAGACCAGTGTTCCTGGGCAGCTCAATTTTAGATAATCGCCCCTTTTCACAGAGCTGACCTGTGCCAGTGCTCCTGCCCCCGTTTGGACCTGAGCACCAGGGACGTGCACGGGCAGTATAAGGTAGGACGGGTGTCCTCAGCCAGGAATGAGGGGATAAGGCAGGAGGAAAGGGAGCGGTAAGGAAGGGACTGGAGGAGCCCTCTGCCCGCTGCTGAGTCAGAACAAAGTTACAGCCAAGTAGCGTCTCCTCTAAATTTTAATGAGGAAGGACATCCTACGGGGGTCTCACCCCTCACTCAGGGGTCTCCTGCCCCTCCAGCCCACCTCTCACCCTCACCCAGTGTCCCCGGGCCCCTTCCCTGCAGGTCCTCCCCATGTTCTCCCCCCACAATGCCTGGCCCACCTTCTCCTGCAGGGGGTCTCCCCGGGCCTCACTCCTCCGCCCTCCCCGCGGGTCCCCGGGCCCACTCTCTCCCTTGGAGGGTCCCCCAGCTTGCCTTCTCCCCCGGAGAGCTTCCCAGGCCTGCCTCCTGCCCAGGCAAGTCTCCAAGCCCACCTTCTTCCCTGGATGGGTCCGGGCCCACCTTCTCCCAGGACGGGTCCCAGGCCCACTTTCTCTCCTGCAGGTTCCCAGCCCACCTTCTCCCTCGGAGGGGTCCCCGGCCCACCTGTCCCCCGTAAGGTCCTCAGGCCCACCTTCTCCCAGGCAGGTCCCCGGCCCTCCTTCCCGCGGCGGGAGCGGCGGCCAGGCCGCAGGCGGAGGCGGCGCCACCCGGGGCGCTGACGTAGAGGCCGCTCGGCGGCCGGGGGTCCCTTCGGTGGGGCCGCGGCTCCCCGCCCGCCCGCCGCCCGCCGCCCGCCGCCCGCCGCCCCCGCGCGTCCATTCCCTTTTGTGTCCCGCACGCCGGCCCCGCGCACACTCGCGCCCTGCGCCCCGGGCCGGCGGGCGGCTCCCGGGCCTGCGCGCGCCCCGCTTTGTGTGGACGCGCCGCGGGTACGCGCGGGCTGTCGTGCTCCCCCGGCCCGTCCCCGGCCCCGGC
>JAAGEH010000034.1:3628270-3645909 GCA_011751065.1 Lasiurus cinereus | reverse complement strand
GGGGGAGGAAGAGGAGGTGACACTGCCGCCTAAACTGCTCCAACAGGTTTTTATGGGTTTGGGCCTCTGCAGCACCAGCCAGAGGCTGGCCGGGGCCCTGTGCCCTCCGAGGTCCCCCCCCCTCCTCCCTCAGCAGGACTGGGGGCAAGAGAGGGAGGGGTATGTGCCAGTGGGTGGTCCCTGGTCCCCATGGCTGTGGGGTCTAGTCCTCCAGTTCACAGGTGGGGGAGCCTGGCCGCCAGATGTGACAGGACCTGTTCAGACTGGTCAGCGCCAGGCCTGAGTCCCTGTGACAGAGACCTGGCAGAAGTGGGTGGGACTCTATGAAGCAAGAACATCTACCGAACCCTCCTGGCCTCCCAGGCTGCCTTCCTTCCAGTGCCCAGGGCTGCAGAGTACCCTCCTCCCCACCCCACACCCCCAGCAGCAGAGCCTGGGGTGTGAACACTGGGCTATGCACATCCACCAACTGGCATCCCCTCAAAGTTCCTAGCTGGACTAAGGGGGAGAGCTGCCATCTGATCCCTCATGTTCCCTCAGTTCCAGAGATGCTGAGAAGGTAGCCCTCAGTTCCCTGAGAATGAAGGGGCTTCTCCCTCTTCCCACCCCACCAAGACCTGAGGGGTTCCCAGGGCTCCCAGGTTTGGGGAGGTATGAGGGCCTGGGAGGACCTTTGTCTGTCTGGCCAGGGCCCTGTCCACCTTGCTGGGAAGGGAAGGCCAGGTCTGAGCTCTATAGGGGATTGGAGCTGGCGCTTGCCTGAGGGCCTGGTGGCATTTGCTGGGTTGGCCTCGGCAGAGGCTGGGAGGAGGTGGATCCTGACACCTTAAAGGGGTTGTTTTTGGGAGGCCTTGTCTCCTTATTTCTAATTACTTGTTTGAGGTCTTTCATTTGACCCTACAGGCAGAGATCATTGATCAGCACAGATTTGTGTCCACCTATGTGGATGGCCCTGGGATGAGAAAGGGATTTCCCCTCTGCAGAAGGGCATATCTTCTCTGCAGAAGGGAGCCTGACCCCTTGCCGAAGGGAGCCCTGAGGCTGAACCGCTGCCTCAGGAGGTCCCTCCCCCTCCACCCACACGCAGGGCCTGGCAGCCCTGGAACAGGCCTCCTCCTGAGGGAAAGGTGTGTGACATGATGTGTGTTTCCCCATCTCTAGATATTCCTGGGTGGCCTGCTGCTCTTTCTAGATCCACTTACCATCTTACTGTTGTTTACTTAGTATTCAACAGCTCAACTCACTTGTTAAAAGTTTGAATACTTTGTAACTTTTTATTTTGAGAGAATTTTAGACTTGCAGAAGAGTTACCAAAATGGTGCAGTTTCCCTTCTCCCATCCTTCACCTCCACTGAAGTTCACATCTCACTAGATCATGCTGCCAACATGGAAATTGAGGCAGAAATCATGGGCAGCCTGTCATCCAGGCTACAGGCGCCAGCAGTTTATTTGACAGGCTTTTCCCTACTGTCCGTTTCTTGTTCTAGGACTCAGTGTCGTTCTCACTCATGTCTCCTTACCCTCTGGAACTTTAGTATCATTTGCCATAGGTAGTACCTGTGAAAATAAGCATACCTGTTAAAGTAACAGGCCCTGTCTTGCCTCCACCCCACTGTGATCTATCACATCTCTCCAGACTACCACATTTTGAGGGGATCGGAAGGAGGATTCTGAGGTCAACCACATTCATGCCAGCGGAGTGTGCCAGCTGAGAACATAGGTGGGGCAGCTCTTTTGTAGGGGCAGAGCCTGTTCCCAGGGTGCGATCCCTTCAGCACCCGAGCACCCTCCTTCCCCATGTTCTCTGGGGAGGTCTCTCCGCCTGGTTTTGGACTACAAATTCGGTCAGCCAGGAAGCCAGGAGTTCATGTTCCAGCTCCTCTTGGCAGTGGCTGGTCTCTCTTGAGTCGGGGCACCTTGTCAGCCTGCCTAGCCATCACTGGTACTGCCTGGGCCTCCCCTGGGGATTGGCTGTGATGATGAAGAGATGGATTTTGCAACCAGCCACTTTGTGAGCAAGTGTCTTATCTGTTTGGTAGGGAAATGTGGACCCATGTTGGCCTTGGGGACCTTCCTCCCCAGTTAGGGTGCCACAAAGCCACTTGGGCCAAGCACTAGCTTCTGTGTCTTCCGCCAGACCCCATGTGGCCCTCCACCTTGCCCGTGTGAGGTGTCCAGTGCCTATAGACCAGTTGCTCTAAGAAATGACCCAGGTGGCTCATCTTGTCACCACCCTAATGTGAAGAGGATCTGACTCTGGGACATAGGCATGATTCTGTTAAAGCAGAAAACATCCTGGCCTTCTTTTAGTCACCTGTTCCATGGAATCAGAAGGTTTTTGGAGACCAATCAGGAAAGTGGACTTTAAAAAGTGTGAAAGCTGAAGTTCCTGTGGAAGCCCTGCAGTGATAGCAGTTTCATTTATTCCTCAGTAAACACTTGTGGGCGCATGTTCTCTGTGGGGTGCGGTACTGGCTGTGAGGTTCCTGGAATAACAAGGTAGATTCCTTGTCTCTATAGCAGTGGTTCTCAACCTTCCTAAGGCCACGACCCTTGCATACAGTTCTTCATGTGGTGGTGACCCCCAACCATGAAATTCTGCTACTATTATGCATCGTGATGTAAATATCTGCATTTTCCGATGGTCTTAGGCGACCCCTGTGAAAGGATCATTCGACCCCCAAAGGGGTCGCGACCCATAGGTTGAGAACCGCTGCTCTATAGGGTCAGACATAGAAGGGGAGTCCCAGGTCAGCCTGGGCAACCTGTCAGAGTTGTGAGGAAGCATTGTGGGGCAGGAACCGGGCAGGGGCAAGGAGGCAGTGCAGGGGCAGCCTGCAGTGTGGCCAGGAGGCAGCAGCCATGTTGGAGGCTCTGAGCAAAGGAGTGGGGGGGGAGGGGACTGAGGATTTGGCAGGGTCCCTTTGGCAGGGCAGGAGCCACTGTTCAGGTGAGACGTGCTGGGTAGGAAGGGGGAGGGAGTCCTCGGGGGGTGCGAAGGGGTCAGGTTCTGACGTGGATCCCCTCCAGTCCCTGTGTGCTCTTCTTCTGTCTGGGCTCTGCCTGCCCTTCTTGCCAGGGCCCTTTCTCTGTGCCCATCGCTTCCGGGACTCTTCGGCTTTGTGAGCTCTCACCCACCCAGCCTTAAGATTCTTGGGGCAGAGCCACATGTAGAGGTCCTTGGCTCTCACGGGTGCCTGGCGACACACTGGGGCTCATGGCCTGCTCTGTTGGCCAGCGGAGCATGTGTGCACTTGGAGGGGAAGGAGGGCCCGCCAGGGGTCAAGCTTCAATGTTGCAGGCTGGGTGATTAGATCTGACAGTTAAATCCTAGAACCTGAGATTCCTAAATACCAGGGGAAGGGCCATCCACAGGAAGATGGAGTGTGGCCTGTCTGACGTGTTTAGAGATAACAATCATTTTAAAATAAATTCTTCCTGTGAATTTAACAAGTTCTGCCAGCTCCCAGCAGCAGAGCAGAGGTGCCCTGTCTGCCGACTCTCCCCAGGTGAGGGAGTCTCCTAAGGAGTCACTTGGAGTTAGGTTCATTGGAATTGCCAGGGTGTTTGCTTTCATTGAAAATATTGGGCTGGAAATGTGCTTGTGTGAACCTTTTCACTGTAACCCGCATTTGCATGGATCCAGTTGGGTCCAAGTATGCTGCTGGTGGCCTGAGTTTGGGCAGAGGTTTGGAGGTCTTGCCACAGGGCCGGGCCTTATTCCCAAAGAATGTGGAGATTTGCTGTTGGGAGTGAGTGTCAGCTGGAAAATAATGGGCTACAATGAAAGTACTGGAAGAATCTAACTCCTGAATTCCGGATGTGGGGAAAGCAGAGTGGCCACTTGGCTTCTAAATGACCAATGTGATTGCAGTGCTGCCGGGCTCACCCTGGAGCTGGCTCTTACTTCCTCAGGATTTGTTCATGGTCATCCTCTATGGGTTCCCACAGTGCCCTCCTTGTCCTCCCACTTCCAGCAGAGAATCCCTGCCTCCTGACCCTCTGGAGATGCTAGTGGACACTCCTCCGCCCAGGTACAGGGGCAGGGATTAAAGCAGCTCAAGTTGTTCTGGATCAAGGACCTGAACAGATATCAGGTACTGACATCCCTCTTTGTGCCCATGGTTTCACAAATGCAACATGGATGGAAACAACTTGACAGCAGAAAGGTGGCATCCAGCGCCAGGTGAGGACAGGGCCCTCTGTGTCTCTGGTGGCCCCGGTGCCCACCAGCCTCGTGCTTAGATTTATGTCTCCATCTCTGCACCTCTCCTCCTCTAGCCCTGCCATCATTCCCAGACTGCTGCGTGCCATGGTTCTCAGCTTTTTGGCTTGGTGGGTGACCCTCACCATGCACTCCAGAATGGCGCTTGGCCCTGTGTGTTAAGAGTTTAGTGTCTGGCCCTGGCTGGGTGTTTCAGCTGTTGGAGTGTTGTCTCAAACATCAAAGGTTGAGGAAGAAGCAGGTTTGATTTCCATTCAGGGAACATACCTAAGTTGTGGGTTCAATTCCCAATCAGGGCTCGTATGGGCGACAACTGATTGATGTTATATTTCTCTCTCACATTGATATTTTTCTCTCTAAAATCAATAACAAACAAACAAATAAAAACATATCCTTGGATGAGAAAAAAAAAATTTAGTGTCTGTTCACTTCCCCTCCAAGTGATGGGTCATCCATGAAAAAGCATAAAATCCCAATCAATGGTTGGCTTTAACCTCAGAACATAAAAATTGAAGGTCCTTGTGGTGTTTGTCCAGGCAAATGGAGAATGCAACCTTTTATCTTTTTTTAAAAAGTTGGGGTGAAATTTACATACCATGCAATTATCCATTTTAAAGTACATAGTTTATGGCAGTTAGTGTATTCAGAATGTTGTGCAATCATCTCCTCTATCTAGTTCCCAAACATTTTTATCACCTCAATTTCATTAAACAACAACTTTCCCTCCTCTTCCCCACAAACCCGGATAACAGCCGTTTTGTGTTCCTATGGACCTACCTATTCTGGACATTTCATATAAATGGAATCATACAATATGAAACCTCTTTGTGTCTGGCTTCTTTTACTTAGTGTAATGTGTTTTTGGTGTGTCCATGTTGTAGCATGTATCAAAACTTCTTTTTTTTTTTTTTTAGTGGTGGAATAATGCTGTATTGTGTGGGTAGACCATCCATTCACCTGTTGATGGACATTTGGGCTTTTTCCACCTATGGCTATTGTCAATAGTGCTGTTTCGAACATTCGCATACAAATATTTGTTTGAAGGCCTGTTTTCAATTCTTTTAGGAATTGTTGGGTCATATGGTTATTCTATGCTTACCTTTTTGAGAAACCAACAAACTGTTTTCCACAGCAGCTGCACCCTGTACAGCCTCACCACCAGAGTAGGAGTGATCTGCGTTCTCCTCACCAACACCGGTTATTTTCCATTGCTAACATTATAGCCATCCCGGTGGAGGTGCAGGGGCACCGTAGTGTGGTTTTGGTTTACATTTCCCTGGTGGTTAATGATGTAGAGCATGCACTCATGGGCTTGTTGTCCATCTGTATATCTTCTTTGGAGAAAGGTCTATTGAAACACTTTGCCCATTTGTAAATTGGGTTATTTGTCTTTTTATTTTTGAATTGTAAATGTTATTTATATATTCTGGACACTAGATTCTTATCAGGTACATGATTTGTAAATATTTTCCCATTTGTAAGCTGTTTTTTCACTCTTGTGATAATGTCCATTGATGTATAAAATGTTTTTAATTTTAATATTTCTTCTGCTGTTTATCCTTGTGATGTAATATCTAAGAATCCATTGCCAAACCCAAGGTCATAAAGATTTACATCTTTGCTTTTTTCTAAGAGTTTTATAATTTCAGCTCTTACATTTAGTTGTTGTTTTTTTTGAAATTTATTTTCAGTTAATTTTTGTATGTGATTTGAGGTAGAGATTCAACTTCATTTATTTGCATGTGGATATCCAGTTGTCCCAGCACCATTTGTTGAAAAGAATTATCTTTTCCTATGAAAGACTCATACACTAAAAACTATGGTGGCCTTATTGAAAATCATTTTACCATTTGCTTGAGCTCTGGACTCTATTCCATTCCATTGGTCTATATGTCTCTATTTATGCCTGTACCCCACACTGTTTTCATTACTATAGCTTTGTAAGTTTTGAAATCAGGAATTGGGAGACCTCCAACTTTGTTCTTTTAAAAAAATATTGCTTTGGCTTTTCAGGGCTTCTTGCAATTCCCTGTAAAGTTGAGGATTGGCTTCTCCATTTCTGTTGAATTTTGACAAGGATTGCATTCAAGAGTCTAGTGTAGACCATTTGGGATAATATTGACATGTTAACAATATTATGTTTTCTGATCCATGTGCACAGGATGTCTTCCCATTTGTTTAGATTTAGGTCTTTGACTTTTTTCAGCAATGTTTTATAGTTTTTATTGTATGAGTCTTTCTTTCTTTCTTTTTAAATATATTTTATTGATTTTTTACAGAGAGAAAGGGAGAGGGATAGAGGATTAGAAACATTGATGAGAGAGAAACATAGATCAGCCGCCTCCTGCACGCCCCCTACTGGGGATGTGCTCGCAACCAGGATACATGCCCTTGACCGGAATCGAACCTGGGACCTTTCAGTCCCCAGACCAACGTTCTATCCACTGAGCCAAATGAGTCTTTCATTCCTTGGTCAAATTTATTCCTAGGTATTTTATTTCTTTAGATCAGTAGTTCTCAACCTTCCTAGTGTCGCGACCCTTTAATAGAATTCCTCATGTTGTGGTGACCCCCAATCATAAAATTATTTTCATTGCTACTTCATAACTGTAATTTTGCTACTGTTATGAATTGTAATGTAAATATCTGATATGCAGGATGTATTTTCGTTGTTACAAATTGAACATAATTAAAGCATAGTGATTAATCACAAAAACAATATGTAATTGTATATTGTGAAATATTTATTTCTAATTACAAATAAATGAAATTTTGTCTTGACTCGTGGTGTAGCATGGGTAACAGTCTTCATATGACAACAGTAAACTACATTGCTACATTTTGCTACACCGAGGAGCGGTATGTTGGTTCCTAAGACCATGGGAAATAGGTGTTTTCCAATAGTCTTAGGCGACCCTTGTGAAAGGGTCATTCGACCCCCAAAGAGGTTGCGACTCACAGGTTGAGAACCGCTGCTTTAGATGCAATTGTAAGTGGGATCATTTTTGTAATTTCCTTTGTAGATTGTTTATTGCTAGCATTTTAACCCTTTTAAACACATCACCTTTTAAACTGTGGGGGCTGAATTTCCAGAACCAGACATGTGCAGGGCACAGGTATCCATGCACCTACTGGGGTGGACAAATGCGCAGCTGCTCGCCTGTGGGTGCCTTGTGACCAAAGCGTGTCTATCTGCCTGGGGAAGGGTGCTGATTTCCTTTTTAACCACAAGTGTTTGCTGAGCCTTGCCTCTGTCACATCCCGGCTAGACATTTTCCCTCCACATGTGGGGACTCCTTGTATTATATGTGGATCTCTGTCTCCTTCACCCTGACCGTGTGTGCTGACATGGCCTCTGACCTTCCCATTGCCCCTGAGGGCTTGGTGAGGGTGGGTTCAGATTGGGAGGACCAGCAACGGAGGCTGGAGAGATCAGCTTGTGGAGGTTTACAGGAGAAAGTGAGAGGCTGGGACGGCAGTGGTGTGTCTATTCCAGAGCTACCCTCCAGTGCCTCTTCATTGATGAGAGTGATAGGGGATGCCAGGGTCCCCAGAGGGCAGGCTGGTCCTGGGGGACCTTAACTGCAGGATGGTCAGCTGTTTCCTTTGGGCAGCCTCTGGCCTTGTGCATGCATACCAGGCTGGCTTCCTCAATTGGGGTACCACTTTCTGCTTCAAACAGAGGTGCAGAGTGAACTGTACACCCGGCATACCATGAACAGGCAAGAGTCCCACGGTGCCAGATAATGGGGCAGTGTGAATGTCTGCATGGGCCTTGGAGAGGTCTGAGCCCCACCAACGCTGACCCCCAGGTAGCCAGACTCAGCTTGGATCCCTAACACTTGTGCATCCCTGCAGCCAGCAGTCCAGAGCAGTATGAGTAGCCCATAGCCTGGCTATGTGAACTCTGCTAATTGAAGATCTTGTAACTTTGCCCCTTGTTTTGCTTTACTCTTAGAAACCCTATTAAGGCAGAGTATGGATGCAAATCTCCAAGAAACTGGGCTGAGCCAGAAGGGCAGTGAGAAAGTGGAACCTGAGTGTGTCCCAGCAGGACATGGGACACATCTGGCTGACCTGCCTTTGCTGGAGAGATGACACCGATTTGGGGATTCAGGCCCCATGTTCCTGCAGGAGAGACTGAGGCTTGGGGTTCTGGTGCAGCATGACATGTGGCATCCTGACAAATTATAGAAACTGCAGGCAGATTCAGTCTGCCTCCCAAGTGAGCAGGGCTGGGGAGGGGCAGGTGGGGCTTCCTAAGAGCTTCCCAGACCCTGTGGGGAGAGGGACCCTGTGGCTGTCACTGCTTGTGGAGTAATTCCCAAAGCTTCCACTCAGGCATTCGCTGTACATCTGTATACAGCTGCTGCGAGAGATGCTCCGAAACCTGCTTTTGATTTAAAACAACTATTTCTCTATCCAGAATACCTTTCGGCTCTATGAGCAACACAGGGGTGCATGTTGGACAGGAGTGGGGTTCTCCCTGAGCTTCCTTCTGCTTACATTTCTGAAACTTGGAGGATTAGTTGCCATTAGTGCTTGTGGTGTCTCTTTCCTGGCATGTAGAACTACTCTAGCTAACCTCTGCCATGCTGTTTTGGAGTTGCAGCTCATAAAAAGAGGAGAGGCATTTCTTGCCGCTCCTTTGCACCCAGTGCAGGCACTTGCTACTTGTCACCGCCTCCTCTTTTCTCATCAGCTCACTGGACCTGCCTCTTAGAAGAGGAGAATCTATCTGGGAGAGGGCTAGCAGCTGGCCTGGGTCACCCGCTGATAAGTGGTCCCTGGGGCTTTGCTCAGACCTGGGGAACCTCCCTGCCTGCCACAGGTATAGTGAGCAGCCATGACGGTTTTGTGTGGTTCCTGTTGTGGTTGCAGACTGTGTTCACATTCGAGTACAACGTGGCTGGGAACCCCAGTCTCAGGAGGCCAGGGTGTTGCACATAGGCTGCAGTGGGAGTCATGAGGTTGGCATCTCGCCTGCCAAGGAGGCAGTCTGTCCAACTTAACACCTTAGAGTTCAGGGCTCTGAGGAAGATACTGGGTCCCTGCACCACTGGGTAGCACATGCCAGTGGCCGGCCCCACAGGCAGTGCTGGGCACCCTCGTGGCTGGGACAGCAGCGCGGTGGTCACAGGTGACTCAGAGTGCAGGGCAGGGGTGGTGGGAACCTGGGCTATAGGCCAGGAGTGGGAGTTCCCATTTTATCCTCAATGCTGCATCCAGACAGGGATGCGGCAGTCTGTAGTTTACCAAGTTATCTCAGAGTGCTGTATGCCCTGTATGAGGGGGTAGGATGGAGAGAGACCAGAGACCAGCTAAGGGCCCTGGGGTGGGGTAGGGTCTGGAGACCAATAGAATGTCTGGCACTCCACCTTGCCTGTCCCCTGGCAAGGTCAGAGTCAGCCGTATGTTGCTCTTGCCCTGAGCTCCACCGTGCTGCTGGAGGGTGGCAGTATCACCTGCTGTTTGGCCTCGAGGTTCCCAGGGCCCATGTCGTCATGGTGACTCCCTGATCCCCTTTTGTGTAGCTGGCCCTGGTCTGCTCCTGGCGCCCCCGGGCCCCTACCTTCCAGGATCCCTGCCACCTACCTACTGTGCAGGGATCAGGCATTTGTGTTTCGGTTCTGGTCCCAGCCATGGAGGTGAGTGTGCGAGGCAGTGCACCAGGCAGTGTGCAATCACGCGTCTAGGGCAGAGCCACATCTCCTCACTCCTCTGAGCTGCAACTTGCGGCCCCTTAGGCCTCCCTCACAGTTGGTCACTGGAGGCCTAAGGGGCCACAAGCGGCCAGGTTGTCTCCAGGTTCACACATTAGGGCTCTGAGAACCTTTCACTTGGCTTCCTGCCTCAGAGGATAGCGAGAAATGCCTCTGTCCTCAGCCCAGATCTGCCCAGTATATGCTCTGTGGTCCTCCCCCACCCCCAACTCCCACAGCCCCCTGGCCCCAACTCCCTGAGCTCTCTGTGGAGACCTGCAGGCAGTGCTGGCAGTGACTGAGGGAATTCAGTTCAGAAGTTCCTCTGGTCATCGGGGGGGGGGGGGGGGGGGGGGGAGAAAGGGGGTAAGGAGAGACCCTGGAGCAGGCAGCTGTGAAGCCGCTCTCCTGTGTCTGACTCTGAGCACCAGTCCCACATCTCCATGTCCTTGTCCAGCTCTCTAGGGCCGTGGTGTTCCTTTCCTCTCTGTGGATGCCTTGTTTCTCGGGAATAGAAGTGGGCAATAGTGGGACCAGAGAGCATGTGAGGTTCTGCTCCTGCTGATCCTCGGCAGCTGCCCCTGCCTCAGATATGAAGGAACCGGATCCTGGGTTAAAGCTTGGAGGAGGCAGGCAAATTTCAGTTCAGTTTCAGAAATAACTTTAATAATTGAAACTGGCCCCAAACCAGGCACATCAGGGGAACTAATATGCATTTAGATCAGGGTTTCTCAGCCCGACTCTGTGGACACTGAGGCTGGGGCTTTTGCTGGCTAGGGTGGAAGCTCTGCCCACTGATCCAGGGGTACGTGTTACGCTGTCCACTCTGGCCTCTGCCCTACAGGTGCACTGTGGGAGCAGGATGTGCAAGGGGGATGTCCCAGGGAGCATTTGATCCAAGCGCCTCTTTCATAAACAGGAAATGAAGGCTGCACACCAGTGTGCTCTCTCAGCTTGGTGCCCTTTGCAGACCCAGAGGGTCCCTACAGAAGGACTGGACCCTCAGTGTGTGGCTGCCTATCTGCAGGGAGGGCTGTGGCCAGCTGGACTCGTGGTTCTGGGGAAAGGAGGAGGCCTGAGGCCTTTCCGAGTGCAGGCCTGTACAACCATCCTGCGAGGGCCCTTCCCTGCTGGCCTGTTTGTGTTTTCCATGGGGCCACTGTGTCATACTGGGGCCTGGCAAGCTCTCACAAATCCCAAGGCATGCTTCCTCATTGAAACTATGGGTCCGGAGCCAGCTCATCAGCCTCCCTCAAAGTTGGTCACTGGAGGCCTAAGAGGCTGCAAGCTGGTCAGGTTGTCTCCAGGTTCACACATCACTCCTGACACTCCAGGATTCCTGAAATTAGATCTTAAACTCCCAGGGATCCCTGAGCAGACAGCCCCTGTGCTGGAGCCTCTGTCCCAGTGGATGCAGGAGGATGTACTTGCATGTCTGCTCCTAGGGAGGTGCAGACACTTCTGGCACTGACCTCTCAGTGAGACGGGCATGCACCGCTAGCTAGTGAAGGAGAAGGCTCTTGGTGAAGTCACCCAGTGACACTTGGCAGTCTGCCCTTCTTACTCACTGCTTGGCAAGAGAATCCTTCCAGGCTCTTCTGGAAATATCCCATCTTCAGGGTGGAGCCTATGGATGAGGTATAATGCTGCACGCTCCGGTATCTGTTGGTGAGTATCCCTCAGGGGGATGGAGGGCCCTGGTGCCCCCCCTCCCCCCATGCATGAGGTCGGTGTGTGCCTCATTTTGTCCCCTTTTGGCTCTGTGAGCCAATGGGTCCCGATATGGGGGTGGGACACTGGTGCTCAGGACAGCTCAGGAGCTGCAGGCACTCACTGTTCCTTGGTTGATGCTGACTGCTGTTGAAGTGTCCCCAGGGGCCCAGCTTGTGCATTCTTAGCCTCTTGGCCCCGGTAGCCCTTGGAGTTGGGGACCCATCAGAAGGTGCTCGCCACAGGGGACCACATGCTGCTTCTGCAACTCAGTGTCTAGGGCAGGGCTCAGTCAGAGCCTGTCCTGGTTTCCATATCCTAATCTTTGCTTTTCTTGTCCTTCTGGGCAGGGGAGGCAAAGAACAATTCATAGGATGCTCCAGTGGGACAGGACCTTGGAGAGCACCGTCCCTCCTTCTCCAGGTGAACCCTCTGTGGAGAGCAACCAACCTTTCTCTTTATGGCTGCCCCCAGATTGATGTCCTCAGGGGTATGGTGGAACCTGTGGACAGAAGCCTCACTTCCATTGATCTAGAGTCAGTATTTCTGTCTATATGACCTTGGACTGCATTTGCTCTTGGGTCAAATTTGTCTTCCCAGTGATTTTGTGAGTCTCTTGGGATTTTTATTCCAGGGGGAAGGCTGTAATTCCCAGAGCTTCCACACAGTCATTCGCTGTACATCTGTATACAGCTGCTGGGAGAGATGCTCCGAAACCTGCTTCTGATTTAAAGCAACTATTTCTGTATCCAGAATATCTGTTAAAAAACAACAACAGTGGAACAGGTATAAAAACAAAGAGACATTTAACCATTTACTTACTATTCTGGACTCTTAGATGATAGAGTTAAGGGAATGATTAAGTAAATTATGATTACTCACACAATAGAGAATTATGCAGTGACCAACAATGATGTTTACAGCCAGGTTTTAGTGATGAGTGAAAATGTTTGTTATAAAATTGAATGAGGAAAAGGCAAGATTCAGCATTATTTATATAGCATGATAGCTGGTATTAACTAGTTGAGACAGAAAATGTCCTGGAAGGAAAGATGCCAGTGTGTTAAAAGGGCTAGAGAGCTTTTCCTTCCCTACTGCTTTTGTACTTTCTGTTCTTTCCATCTTGTTTTTCAGGAGCATAAAATTACTTTTACAATAAGAAGTAATATTGTCAGAGTACAGAGACCATCCAGCCTAGCCTCCCATTGCACAGGCTTGTGGACTTTGCGTTTTATAGGCACTATGGCTGAGCTGCTCCCACTCACATTCACCAGGGACAGGAAGGCTGGTGTGGGGGGGTGTCTTTGCCCTTTTGGCATCCCCCTTCTGATGTGACCCCCAGTAATGCACGTTAGCTTGGCCTGCAGCCTGTCTGCTGAGAAGGGCCCCTCAGCACCCATGGCCAGAGCTACCCTGAAGGTCCCTGTGCAGGTATAGTTTAAACCCCTATGGCTCTGCCCCATCAGCGCCTCCTCCCCTCCTTTGGGGTCACCCCAGGGGTAGGCGCCTCAGGTTGATGGGCTGGGATGAAGCCACCACCGCACTAAGAGGAGCAGCCGAAGCCCCATGACCATTTCCCAAAGCAGCAGAACTGTCTTGCCACCAGGTGCTCTCCTGACCAAGTATCACATCCTGTGTAAGGAACCAGCTGCATAGCCAGCTTTGGAGTGCACCATAGGCTTATGAGCCAAGCTCCCTCCAGTGTGTCCTGACTTTCCCTGCTGTAGACTGGCAGCTGAACTCCTCGTTACTGTTCTCCACAAGAGAACATGTGTGGTTTACAAGGCCGAGGGGGAATCTGACCCTGGTGGGGTCCTTGGAGAGAGACAGGTGGACACCAGCCTTACCAGACAGGCCGAGACACAGACCAGCATGCATTAGTTCCAGTCTGAGATGTCAAACACTGTCGATTGAAGTCCTCCTGCAGGGGCCTTCAAGCCATTGCTTTTAGATCCTGAATGATTACTCATAGATATTCTGATACTTACAGATACTAAATTATTATTTACAGATGCTCCACCGGAAGGGAGAGAGTGGGGCAAGTTAAGGCCAACATATGGGGAGCCACTTGCAATTGGATCTACTTTGGGAACAACAGTAAGGAATTCTGAAAATATAAGGTGACCCTTGAGAAATCTACGGTTTAGTGCCACAGAAAATATTTTCTGAACACATTCGTAGCGTGACAATGCCCATTCTGGAATGCCCTGGGAACAATGTATGTGCACACGCCCTGTCTGAGCGTGCCAGGTGCACCTTGCACTGCACGAGGGTGCACATGGCTGCAGTTGCAGCACTGGATACACATGCTTTACACTGTGTGTCCACGCTGGCTGCACCATATAGGTGTGTGTCCAAAGAGGCCCCGTTCTTTTCTCTTCTTACACAATTGACAAAATTTGAGTTTTGTTTTTACAGCTTTATTGAGGTACAATTGACAGATGAAATTGTAATGTGTGTTAAGTGTACATCGTGATCATTTGATGTGTTTGTGCATTGTGGAAGGATGCCCACCGTCACGCTCATCAGCTGACATGCTCACCCTTTTCTTTGGTGGGAACGCTGAACTCGCAGTCTTGAAGTACCCTGTATAGAATATAATGTTGTGAACTCTAGTCCTCAGACCTGACTTGTCTTGTAGCTGAAAGTTTGTACCTCCTCCGCCCCTTCCTTACAAAGATGCCTTGTTCTTGGTGGACGTGGGGCTCCTACAAGGTATTCCATCAAGCAAAGATCTGTGTCCTGAGGTTGACCCACTTTCTCTCCTTTACTGAGCATTGTGCTGGCTTGGTTTTATCTCCGCCTCACAGGACTGGTCCTGTGAGTATTTGTGAGTTGGTGGCTCACCTGTTGGAGTGGTCATGTGCAGGGTGGCCAGCAGGAATGCAGATTTCCCCAGTTGCTCATTTACTGACCATCCAACCTCTTGGGCAAGCTGCCCCCCCCTGGCTCCCTGTTCCTGAACCTTCTGTTTAGCAGGGCTCTTCCTCTGCTGTTTTCTGGGTCTTGGGTCATCCCTGAGATTGCTAGAGGGTACTTGAAGTCTATGGTCAAGCGGATAGCTGTCCTGATGGGCAACCTTGGGCAACAGTGTCATGGAGGTTTCCTTGTTTCTATCAGGACCCTGTGCCCCTAACAAAGTGTGTGTGTGTGTGTGTGGGGGGGGGCAGTTGCAGTTAGTACCTGCTGAAAACCTGCCCCTGTTTTGGCACCTCCTGTAGTGCAGGTCACTGAGGGCTGCACTTCCGCCTGCTGCAGCTTTAGCTGCTCATCCACTTTGGTGGGAGGTCTGTTGCCTCTGGTGACTACAAACCTGGGGCCCAGAAGACGTCCAGCTGCCAGTAAGGAGACAAGAAAGCCTCACTCACTCGGGCTCCTGTTGATCCCAATAAGTGAAATAAGTTGTGCCCCTGGTTACATGACTACCCTGAATGTGGCCCTGTGTTTAGGGTGGGGGAGGCTGTCAACTTCCTTGTCTCCAGACCTTGAGCCCTGTCCTACTGGAAAGGTTCTGGGGCAGGGCCCAGGTGTTGGGAAACAGACTATCAGCAGGGTGTGCAGGGGCTGGACTGAGTTTCCATGAGAGGCCGGGCTGGAAAGGAAGCTAGAAGCGGCAGGGCCATCTGTCTCAGCCCTCCCAGTTCACCTCACTGCTGGATGAGGGTCCTGGTATCCTGGCACCTCCTGGGGGGCCCACTGTCCTGCGGACTGTGAGAAGGCCCAGGAGGCTAGCCCAGAAGGTTGGGAAAGGGTCCTCCTGGTTGGGGAAAAGGGTTGGGAAGGGCCTTCCAGGATGGGTGGCTCCACAGTGGACCAGGATCTTGGCTTTCCAGGTGGCTGTTCTCAGTGCTCAGGTCATTCCTGTCCCTGAAAACAACACCCCTGGTGCTGGCTGGGCGGCTGGGTCTCTCTGCCCCAGGACTGGCTTTGGCCCCAGGCCTCAGGAAGTACAATCCTGTGGTGTGTGGTGCATGTGTGTTCATGCATGTAGTATATATGGTACAATCCTTCCTGAGTGGGCTCCCCTGAGGGGGTGTGCCATAGAGCACATATGGGGGGACCAGCCACCAGGACCCCAGAAGAGAGTCTGGCGCAGCAGTCCTCACGCGGGGAACTTGAAACCTTCTCCAGGGGCACGCAGGAGGGCATTTCCCTGAGACGCTAGATCCACTTTGTTCTGTTGGCTCCACCTCACCCCCACAGCCTGGGTCTGACCCAGATCCCATCTTCCCCATGTTCGCCCTTGGAAATGGTTTTTGTTGTGCATGTTCTTCATAAGTGATTTCATTTTTACCAGTTGTTCTGCAGCCTGTTTCTCCCCTTTAACACAGGCCTCAGTGAGCCCACCCTTTACACACCTCGTTGCCATGGGGTGGGGTGTGCTAGCCATCCCTCTGTGGGGATGAGGGCAGTTCAGAACACCCTGCCTCATACAACCTGCAGAGGCTCCTGAAGGTGCTTCCAGGGCATTCGAGGGGCTGGGGCTGTGCTCAGGGTTAGTCCAGCACGTTCACCTGCCAGTGGCAGGGCAGGAATGGTCAGGTAGCACTGGCCTGGCCTGAGAGTGGACATGCACCTACCAGAACAGGCTGGCACCACCACATTGATGCCACCAGTACCCATGACCTTGGTCAGCCCTTCCACTCTGGCAACTCAAAAAGTGGGACCCCGGTAGACCAAGCAGGGGTTTTAAACAAATTCCATATGGGCAATGATGGAGATGGCGCAAAGAGGAAGTGGAATTTTGGAGGTTGAAAGCAAAGATTTTCCCTCCCCCGCTTCTCTCCCTCCCTCCCTCCCAAATGTATTTTTATTGATTTCAGAGAGGAAGGGAGAGGGAGAGAGAGATAGAAACATCAGTGATGAGAGAGAGATGGAGCCCTCAACCCAGGCATGTGCCCTTGACTGGAATCGAACCAGGGACCCTTCAGTCTACAGGCTGATGCTCTATCCACTGAACCAAACCAATTAGGGTAGAAGCAGCAATTTTACAAAACCAAGTGAAGGGTGTGCTATATTTTGAAATGGGAGCCAGTGCCAGTGAACAGCCGTGGGTGACTTGGATACCCCCAGGTCACTCGGTGACCATCCCTGCATTTCATTTCACTTTCCCTGGACTGGCCTAAGGCATGTGATGTCATAGCTGGGATAGAAAGCCTAGTCCCTCATTCCACACACAGGGGGTGTCAGAGCCAGAAGAGGAATTAGAGATGCAAGGAGGGTACCAGGTAAAAATAGTTTGAATTTCTGTTTATCTGAAATTAAAATTTAACTTGGTATTTTTATTTGTTATCTTTGACCACCCTCGGTGCACACCAGCCCTATATCTTTATCAATAAGATGACCCAAAGGTGGGATTTCCAGGCCCCAGACTTCTGGGCGGGGGAGGGTTGGTGGGGATCTGGCTAATGGGAAGTCCTGTGCCACTGAGCTTAGTCCAGACTGCTTTTTATGAGTGTGTGTGTGTGTGTGTGGTGTACGTGTGTGTGTGTGTGTATGTGGTGAATGTGTATGCATGTGTTGTGTGGGTGGTATTAGTATGTGGGTGTGGCATGGAGTGTGTGGTGCATGTGTGTTCACATTTATCGTATGTGGTACATGTGTAGTATTTGTGTGTATGTGTGTGGTATGTGTATGTGTGTGGTATGTGTATGTATGTGGTATGTGGTGTGTACTCATGCACGTGTGCATCTGCAGACACAGTGTGGTATGTGGTGCATGGTACAAGTGTGTTCGTGTGTGTACATATGCATGTACTGTGTATGGTATGTGTGTAAATATATGTGCATCCACATCTACTGTGTGTGTGGTATATGTGTAGTGTGTGGTGCCTATGTGTGCATGTATATATAGTGTATGTGGTGTGTGGTGTGTATGTTTTATGGTTTGTGCGTGAGTGATACGAGTAATGTGTGTGGCAGCCTATATACAGCATTTGGAAGAGAATTTGAGGAGGCCCTCACAAACCCTTAAGGACATTGGCGGCACATGCTTTCTCCTAA
>JAAGEH010000034.1:3572254-3627870 GCA_011751065.1 Lasiurus cinereus | reverse complement strand
CACACACACACACACACACACACACACACCAGTTACCACACACACACACCAGTTATCTCTCTCACACACACACACACCAGTTACCACACACAGGCACCAGTTATCACATATACACATATACCAGTTACCACACACACACACCAGTTACCCCCCCACACACACACCAGTTACCACACACACACACACACACACACACTCATCAGTTATCACACACACACACCAGTTATCACACACACACTCATCAGTTATCACACATACACACACATCATTATTACACGCACGCACGCACCAGTTACCACACATACATACCAGTTATGATACACACACACACCAGTTACCACACATACATACATCAGTTACCACACACACACACACACACACACACACACCAGTTATGGCATATAGACACCAGTTACCACACACACACACACCAGTTACCACACACACACACACACACACACACACACACACATACTAGTTACCCTCCCCCTCCACACACACACACCAGTTACCACACTTACCCACATGCTAGTCATCACACACCTCCTAGCCTGGAACCTTTCCTGTGCTCCTGGAGTCGAGTATAGGAGAGAAGTTGGCTTGGTAGGAAGCAAGCAAGCAAGAGAGCTTACTTTTAAATTTAAAAAGATGACAATCCGTGCATTTGTATAGTATTCTAAAATTAAATAGCAGCACTCTGCAGTATTTCTTCTATCCTAGTCCTTGTCCATTTGATTGCTCATGTTTTACTCGTTTTTGGTGTTCGAAACAGATACTATTTCCTTAAGATTTTCTTAGTGTTTTCTTCATAATGTTTTCCCATCTTGGAAGCCGTTCTCCAGCATTCTCACCAATTGACTCTACATGTTTATCTAGGGTCATTCAGTTAGTAAGTGTGAAGACTTTTCATTTCTAATTAAAAAATGGACTTCGTTGTTTAAAGTAGTTTTATTTATTTATTTTTAAAATCCTTATTGTTGAAAGTATTACATATGACCCCCTTTCTTCCTGTTAACCCCTTCTAGCCCAGCCTCCTACCCCAGGTTTTTAACACTGATAGTCTGTGTTCATGAGTTATGCATATATGCATACAAGTTCTTTGGTTGATCTCTTCCCACTCACCCATCCACTCCCACCTTTCCTCTGAGATTCAACAGTCTGTTTCAGGCTTCTATGTAGAGTAGTTTTAGATTTACTGAAATACTGAATGGAAAGTGTAGAGTTTCCATGTACTCCTTCATTCACCGTCTCTCACCTTTCCCTATTATTAACATACTAGAGGCCCGGTGCATGAAGTTTATGCATTGGTGGGGGGTATCCCTCAGCCCGGCCTGCACCCTCTCCAACCCAGGACCCCTTGGGGGATGTCTCACTGCCCGTTTAGGCCCAGGGGTAGGGCCTAAACCGGCAGTGGGACATCCCTCTTGCAATCCAGGACCAGTGAGTGGCTCCTAACCACTCACTTGCCTGCCTGCCTAATGCCCCCAATATTTGCCCTCCCCTGCTGACCTGGTCACCACCATCTGCCCTCCCCTGCCGGCCCGATCTCGCCTCCAACTGCTCTCCTCTGCTGGCCTGATCTTGCCCCAAATTTCCCTCCCCTGCTAGCCTGATCTTGCCCCTAACTGCCTCTGCCTCGGCCCCACCACCATGGCTTTGTTTGGAAGAGAGTCAGATGTTCAGAAGATGGCTGCTTGACCCGGTCTAATTAGCATATTATCCTTTTATTAGTATAGATCAGTATAGATAGATTATGTAGAGTAGGATTGCTTAAATGGGGTGGGGGTGCGTTTTCAGCAAGAGGAGATGCTTTTGGCAGACAAAAATATATAACTCCTATTTCTGGACTGATAGCCAGCCATATGCACTATACTCCCAAATGGGTTATTAAAAAATTGAAACGCTTTCTTACGTCTTACACCAAACAGCTATTGCCCTTAAAACCCCTCCTCAACCCCCACCTAAGGTTCTGCCTTTGCAGTTCACCCAGATTAGATTATGATTGGTCAGTTCTTATGCCAGTCAGTGTCAAAAGCTCTGTCTCCTAGGCAGTCATTGGTTCCTTGCAGTTCACCCAGATTTGGTTCTGATTGATCGGTTTCTATGGTAGTCAGTGTCAAATCTCCACCTTCTAGGCAGCCATTGGCTCCTCTGGGAAATCCAGAATGGCCCTGCCTTCATGTTAGTGCCAGCCCTTAAGTCACGCCCCCAGTCTGCAACCAGGTGTATCTCTGGCTGCTCTGAGAAGCGGCACCTCAGGTCTGTGCTGGTGGCAATTTTGAATTCTCATCTCTGACCTAACTTTACAGTGCGAGCTCTGTGAAGACAAGCATTTGTTTTGTTCATTCTTAGTTCACTCATAGACTTTATCTGTGTCTCTGTATCTATGCTAGCACCACATGGTGACCGGTCAAACGGTCATCACTGTCACTGCATATATATATATATATATATGATATATGGACTAGATATATATATATGGACTAGAGGCTTGATGCATGAAATTTGTTCAGAGGGCTCAGTTCTCGCAGCTGTGGCAGCTTACCTCAGTCCTTGCAGCCCTGGCTTCATCTGGAAGTATGTCCAGAAGGTCATTTGGCTGTCTGGTCTAATTTGCATATTATACTTTTATTATTATAGATGAATTTCAGGTGTATAGAACAGTGATTAGACATTTATATAATTTACAAAGTGACTCCCCCAATAGGTCTTTCACTCACTGGACACCATATGTAGTTATTAAGATATTACTGATTATATTCCCTACACTGTAATTTACATCTTTAAAAAAATTTTTTTAAAATATATTTTATTGATTTTTCACAGAGAAGAAGGGAGAGAGATAGAGTTAGAAACATCGGTGAGAGAGAAGCATCGATCAGCTGCTTCCTGCACACCCCCCACTGGGGATGTGCCCACAACCAAGGTACATGCCCTTGACCGGAATCGACCCAGGGACCCTTCAGTCTGCAGGCTGACGCTCTATCCACTGAGCCAAACTGGTTTTAGCTGTAATTTACATCTTCATGACTATTCTGTAACTGCCAATTTTTACTTTTTAATCCCTTCACCTTTTTCACCCAGTCCCCCAAACCTCTTCCCATCTGGCAACCATCTGTTTATTCATTCTACCTATTTGTTGTTGTTTTTTGAAAAAAAAAATTAAAATATATTTTATTGATTTTCCACAGAGAGGAAGGGAGAGGGACAGAGAACTAGAAACATCGATGAGAGAGAGACATTGATCAGCCACCTCCTGCACACCCCGCCCCCCACTGGGGATGTGCCCGCAACCAAGATATATACCCTTGACAAGAATCGAACCTGGGACCTTTCAGTCTGCAGGCCGACATTCTATCCACTGAGCCAAACCAGTTTCGGCTATGGGTTTCTTTCTCTCTTTTTTGTTTTGTTTATTTTGTTTTATATATTCCACCTTAAGTGAAATCATATGGTAGCTGTTTTTCTCTATCTGACTTATATCATTTAGCATAATACCCTCTAGGTCCATTTATGTTGTCACAAATAGTGAGATTTCATTCTTTTTTTATTACTGAGTAAAATTCCATTGTCTGTATGTACTACATCTTCTTATCCAATCTTTTTTCAATTGGAGCATTTAATCCATTTATATTTAAAGGAATATATCATTATATGGAGATATGTGTAATCCATTTACATTTAGAGTAATATATAGGTATGTAGTTACTGCTATTTTATGAATTGTTTTCTTATTTTTTTATAGTTCTTCCCCATTGCTTACTAGAGGTCTGATGCACGAAATTCATGCAAGAGTAGGCCTTCCTTCCCCCAGCTGCCGGCACCGGTTTCCCTTTGGCACTCAGGACACAGGCTTTTTTCCGGCCACTGGTAGGCACCCAGGACCTGAGTTCCCCTTGCAGCCCTGGCTTCATCTGGAAGGACAGCCACTCTAATTAGCATATTATGCTTTTATTATTGTAGATTGCATTAGCGTAGTACATTAGTTACAATTCATGAGCTAATATTGATACATTATTATTAACTAAAGTCCATAGTTTACATTAGGGTCACTCTTGGTGTTGTGCACTCCTTGAGTTTGGACCAGTGTATAATGACATGCTTCCTTCCATCATTATATCATACAAAATAGTTTCACTACCTATATCCTAGGTGATCCTTGGACACAGCCCTAGCAACCACTGATCTTTTCTGTCTCCACAGTTTTGGCTTTTTCAGAATGTCATAGAGTTAAAATCATATAGCACATAGCATTTCTAAGCTGACTTTTTTTTCACTTAATAGTGTGCATTTCAAGTATCTTCATATAACTCATTTCTTTATAGCACTGAATAATATTCCATTGTCTGGATGTACTACAAATGATCCATTCACTCACTGAAGGACATCTTGGTGACTTTCATGTTTGGATATATATATATATAAAGGCTAATATGCTAAGTGTCCCTCCCACCATCCAGCTGGTCACTGTGATGCTCGCCAACCACCAGGGGGCAGACACTCAGCACAGGAGCTGCTGAACTGCAGTGACTTGGCAGTGGTAGTTCTCAGGTGAGGCACTCTGAAATGGAGGGAGCCTGATTCCTCACAGGGCCACACGATTCTACCTTTGGCCGTGGGTTATGTTGTTGCTAGGTCACTGTCGGCCTGAATCTGGTTTACTGTATACTTACTTGCCTTTGCATTCCACATCCTGTATGACAGCAACTTTGCAGAGTGCCCTCTTGCACTACAGGGCCCCTTGGAGGATGTCAGAGAGTTGGTTTCAGCCCTGTCACTGCAGGCCAGGCCCAGGGACCCCACCTGCCAGAGAGACCCCACTCACTCCGCCGTGGCACTGACCCAGGTCTGGCAGGCCAGGGAGGGACCTTGGAGGTTGGCAACAGGACGTGTCAAGCCCATCTCACCCAGTCCTGCCCCGCCAGCCACCTCCTAATTAATTTTCTTTCAATGTTCACGAATTTGTGCATTGGGGCACTAGTTATGAATAAAGCTGCTGTAGACATCCATGTTTTTGTGTAGTCAGTCAAAGTTTTCAATTCATTTGAGCAAATACCAAAAAGTGCAATGTCTGGATCACATGTTTAGACATTCAGTTTTTAAGATATTGCCAGTTGTCTTCCAGAGTAACTGTACCATTGTGCATTACCATCAGCAGTGTATGAGAGTTCCTACTGTTCCACATGCTCTCCAGCGTTTGGTGTTGTCAATATTCCAGGTTTTTTGCCATTCTAATAGATGCATGTGGCATCTCACTGTTGTTTAAATTTGCATTTCCCTGATTCTATAAGATGTGGAATGTCTTTTCACATGTTTATTTGACATCTGCATATCTTCTTTGCTGAGGTATCTGTTAGGTCTTTAGCCTATTTTATAATTGGGTTGTTAGTTTTCTTATTGTAGAGTTTTGAAGAGCTTTTTGTATATATTTGGATACTAATCATTTAGCAAATATATGTTTTGCAAAGATTTCCTATGTGGCTTATCTCCTGTTCTCTTAAAAATGTCTTTTGAAGAGGAGTTTTTAACTTTAATGAAGTCCAATTTGATTTTTTTTTTTTTTTTAGAATCTTGCTTTTGGTATTGTATCTAAAAAGTCATAGCCAAACCAAAGTCATCTAGGGTTTCTTGTGTGTGATCCTCTTGCAGATGTATACTTTTGCATTTTACATTTAGGTTTATGATTCTTTTTTTGCATGTAGATGTTGGTTCCAGCACCTTTTGTTGAAATGATTGTCTCTCTCCACTGTATTGCCCTTGCTTCTTCATCAAAGATCAGTTTACCATATTTACGTGGCTTTGTTTCTGGGTCCTCTGTTCTGTTCCATTGATCTATCTGTCTGTTCTTTTGCCAGTACCACTATATGTCTTGATTACTGTGGTTTTGTAGTAAGTCTTCAAGTCAGGTAATGTGAGTCCTCCAGTTTTGTTTTCCTTCAATATCAAATTGGCTGTTCTGGGCCTTTTTGCATTTCTGTGTAAACTTTAGAATCAGATTGTCAGTATCCACAAAATAACTTAATGGGATTTTTATTGGAATTTCATTGAGTGTAGAAATCAAATTGGGAAGAACTGCCATCTTAACAATATTGACTCTTATCTATGAATATAAACTATTTCTCCATTTATTTAGTTCTCTGACTTGTTCATCAGAATTTTATAGTTTGCCTCTTACGGATCTTGTATATATTTTGTTAGATTTGTACCTAAGTATTTCATTTTGGGGAATGCTAATGTAAAAGTTAATTGTGTTTTTAATTTCAAATGCTGATTTTTAATTGCTGGTATATAGGATAGTAGTTTACTTTTGTATATCAACCTTGTATCCTATATCCTTGTTATAATCACCTATAACTCCAGGAGATACTTGGCTGATAGCTTGGGATTTTCTACATAGACAATTATGTCATCTGCAAACAAAGACAGTGTTATTTCTTCCTCCCTAATTTGAATATCTTTTATTTTTTTCTTCTTTTATTTCATGAGCTAGGACTTCCTGTATGATGTTAAATAGTAATAATCATAGTGAATATCCAAGCCTTGTTCCTGATCTTAGGGGGGAAAAAAAGTCTAGTTTTTTCATACTAAATATATGTTAACTGTTGGTTTTTATAGTTGTTTTCCCCCCTCTATTTGTAGTTTGCTGTGAATTTTTATCATAAAGGAATGTTGGATTTTGTCAAATACTTTTTCTGCATCTATTGATATGAGCATATGATTTATTTTCTTTAGTCTCTGTGTGAATGGTGATTTACATTAATGGTTTTTTAATATTGAATCAGCCTTGCACACATGGAATAAATCCCTGTTGGTCATGATGAATAATTCTTTTTATACAGTGTTAAATTTGATTTGTGAATGTTTTGAATGAGAAATTTTTGCCTCTATGTTCATGAGAGATGTGAGTCTATTGTTTTTCTTTTTGTCTTTGTCTATCTGGTCTTCCTTTCTGTCTGGTTTTTCTTTTTCTGTCCTTGTTTGACTTGGGTATTAAAGTAATGTTGCTCCTCATAAAATGAGTTATACAGTATTTTCTCTGCTTCTAATTTCTGGAAGAGATTGTAGAATATTGATATAATATTATCCCCTCCAACGTATGCTGGCCCATGTGGAGTGATTGGGGCTGGCACAGTCAGTGGGTGCAATCGGGGCTGCTGCTCTGATTGCCCCTAAGGAGAAGGGGGAGGTCGAGAAGCCCTCAGGGGCAATCAGGGCTGGCACCCTCTGCTCACAACCACTGATGGCACTGAGTGATAGGGACTGGCGCTGGGCACTGGCAGTGGGTGTGAGTGGTGGCTCCGGCATCAGCTGTAGGTGTGAGTGCCAGCAGCAGGTGTGAGCGCCGGGTGGGACCACGGTGCATGGAAGCAAAGAATTTTCAGTAACCACCAGAGACTTGCCCCAATGACAGCAACCATTACTCTACCTTGGTTTGGCGCTCCTGCTCACCTGCTTCACCATCCTGCTGCGGACAACTCCTGCCATGTTCCATACACACACTTTGGTAGTCAGTGCATGTCATAGTGCTGTTATTCTGGTTGTTCTATCATTTGGTCTATTTGTGGCTTGCTTGCTTATTTATTTATTTATTTATTTATTTATTTATTAAATATATTTTATTGATTTTTCACAGAGGGGAAGGAAGAGTGATAGAGAGTTAGAAACATCGATGTGAGAGAGACATTGGTCAGCCACTTCCTGCACGCCCCCTATTGAGGATGTGCCCGCAACCAAGATACATGCCCTTGACCGGAATCGAACTTGGGACCTTTCATTCCCCAGGCCAATGCTCTATCCACTGAGCCAAACTGGTTTTGGCAAGCTTATTTCTTTTAGCATAATACCCTCTAGGTCCATCTATGCTATTACAAATGGTAGGATTTCATTTTTTTTAATGGCTGAGTAATATTCAATTGTATAAATATATGTACCACCACTTTTTAATCCACTTGTCTGTTGATGGACAGTTAGATTGTTTCCATATCTTGGCTATTGTAAATAACGTTGCAGTGAACATAGGGGTGCATATATTCTTTCTTTTTTTAAATAATTATTTTTTCTTTTTCTTTTTGGCAAGGCAAATATCTTTATTCCTGCAGGAGGTGATAATTCTTTATTGTTGAAAGTATTACCTCTGTTCCCCAACCCCCGCATTGGCCCCGTCCAGCCTGCCCCGCCCCTCCCTCCACCCCAGTCTCACCGCCCATTGTCTGTGTCCATGGGCCATGCATATATGCATACAAGGTCTTTGGTTGATTACCTCCCACCCACCCAACCACCCCTGCCTTCCCTCTGAGATTCCACACTCTATTCCATGCTTCCATGTCTCTGGATCCACTCCACTCATCAGTTTATTTAGATTCCACTTATGAGTGTGATGATGTGTTTCTTGTCTTTCTCTGACTGACCTATTTCACTTAGCATAATACTCCCCAGGCTCCTCCATGCTGTCCCAAATATATATTTCTTTAAATCAATGTTTTGTTTTTTTTCAAATATACACCAGAAGTGGAATTGCTGTGTCATAAGGCAGTTCCATTTAAAATTTTTTTTTAATTAAATCTTTATTATTCAGATTATTACATTTGTTTTTCTTTTTTCCCCTCCATAGCACCCCTCCACCCAGCTCCCACCCTATCCCTCCCTCCCGTTGACCTCATCCATAGGTGTATGATTTTTGTCCAGTCTCTCCCTGTATACCCCACACCCCTTTCCCCCTGAGAATTATCAGTCACGGGTGGGTCTGGAGCAGCAAGTCCTCCGCGGGCTCCGCCGTGAGCATTTTAAATTTTTTGAGCAACCTCCCCACATGCATTCCTAACAGCAGTGCATGAGGGTTCCCTTTTCTCCACATCCTTGCCAACACCTGTTCGTTGATTCTGAGTATAGCTTTTCTGACTGTATCTCACTGTGGTTTTATCGTTAATACCTCTGATGATTAGTGATGTTGAGCAACTTTTCATATAGCTATTGGCCTTCTATATGCCTTTGGGGAAGTATCTCTTGGTGCTCTGCCCATTTTTTAATTAGATTGCTTATTTTTTCAGTGTTGAGTTGTATGAGTTCTTTATAAATTTTGGGTATTAACACCTATGAGATGTATAATTGGTGAGTATGTTCTCCCATTCAGAGCCTTTTATGTTTTAATACACATTTTTGGATTACTTGAGAAACTGCATTGGTATTGTGAAAGGAATTGTGTTGAATCTATGGATTGCTTTGGGTGGTATGGACATTTAAATGATGTTAATTCTTTCTACCTGTGAACACGGCATGTCCTTCCATATATTAGTATCTTCTTCGATTTCTTTCTTGACTGTCATAATTTTCTGAGCTTAGGTGTTTTATCCCCTTGGTTAAATGTATTCCAGGTATCTTTTTTATGTAATTATAAATGTTGTAGTTTCTTAGTTTCTCTTTCTGGTAGTTTATTATCCTATCTAATACAGAGGGAATATACAAATTGACCATCACGCCATAATAAGATGGCTACACCCACAGCAGAGACCAAGTTCCCATAATGAGCATTAATGAGCAATCAGCAGGGACCTGAGTGGCACTGGGCCAGGGCAGGGGACCTCAGGTTGCACCCCCTGCCTGGTGGGGCTTGACAGGGGACCTCAAGCCTCACCCCCCGCCACAGTGCCAGGCCAGGGAACCTCAGGCTGCACCCCCTGACTAGCAGGACTTGACAGGGGACTTCAGGCTGCATCCCCCACCCAGTGGAGCTTGATGGGGGACCTTAGACTACATCCCCCACCCGGTGGAGCTTGACAGGGGGCCTCAGGCTACATCCCCTATCCAGTGCCAGGCTGGGGGACCTGAGGCTGCACCCCCCACTATGCGGGCTTGATGGGGGTGGGGCCGGCTGGGTCTGGATATAGCCTAATGGGGGTGGGGCCGGCCAGATCTGGGTCTTGAATGATTTTGAGGCGCACATGGGTAGGCGGGGACTTGACTCTAGTTCTCATGGCATGCCCCCAATTCTGATAGGAGGGAGATTTTCATATACATTTTACTAATTTTTTTCATCTCTGATACTTCTATTATAGAGAAAGGGCAAATAGCAATATTAAAATATTTCCTCTAATTAATTCCCCTTTTTAAAACATTTTATGGATTTTTTACAGAGAGGAAGGGAGAAGAACAGAGAGCTAGAAACATCGATGAGAGAGAAACATCAATCAGCTGCCTCCTGTACACTCCCTACTAGGTATGTGCTTGCAACCAATGTACATGCCCTTGACCAGAATCAAACCTGGGACCCTTGAGTCCACAGGCCGATGCCCTACCCATGAGTGAAACCAGTCAGGGATAATTCCCTTTTACTGTGCACGAATTTCATGCACTGGGTCACTAGTTGGTGTATAAAAAAACAAGAGATTTCTGAATATTTGTTTTGTATCCTCCTACTTTATGAATTCATTTATTAATTCTAGTAGTTTTATGGTGGAATCTTTCGAGTTTTCTATATGCATTATTATGTCATCTGCAAATAATGACAACTTTAACTTTTTCTTTCCAATTTAGATACTTTTTATTTCTTCTTTTTTGATTACTGTATCTAGGCCTTCTAGTACTATCTTTTTTTGCTTCTTTTTTAAATTATGTGTTTTGTTTTGTTTTTAATGTATTTCACAGAGAGGGAAAAGGGGAGAGAGAGAAAAACATCAGTGATGAGAAGGAATCATTGATCAGTTGCCTACTGCACGCCCCCTACTGGGGATCAAGCCCGCAACCTATGCATGTGCCCTGACCAGGAATCCAGCTGTCACCTACTGGTTCATGAGTTAAAGCTCAACCACTGAGCCACACCTGTGGGGCAACGACTTCCAGTATTATGTTGAAGAAAAATGGTGAGAGTGGACATCCCGTATCTTGTTCCTGATCTTAAGGGAAACACTTTTTTAAAAAAATGTATATTTTATTGATTTTTCACAGAGAGGAAGGGAGAGGGATAGAGAGTTAGAAACATCGATGAGAGAGAAACATCGATCAGCTGCCTCCTGCACACCCCCTACTGGAGATGTGCCTGCAACCAAGGTACATGCCCCTGACTGGAATTGAACCTGGGACTCTTTAGTCTATAGGCCGATGATCTATCCACTGAGCCAAACTGGTTTTGGCTTAAGGGAAACACTTTGAGTTTTATTATTTTTAAAGATATATACATTTTTAAAAAGCAAAGAAGAGAGAGGGAGAAAAGATAGAAACATCAATGATGAAAATCATTGACTGGCTGCCTCCTACATTCCTCACACTGGGGATCGAGCCTGTAATCCAGGAATTGAACTGTGACCTCCTGGTTCATAGGTCAATGCTCAACTATGGAGCCATGCGGGCATGCTATAGCTTTATTCTTTTTAATTATGTTATTTTTACCCCCCACTTTCTTATAAAAGTCCCTTTAACATTTCTTGTAATACTGGTTCATTGTTGGTAACTCCTTTAGCTTCTTATCTGTGAAGCTCTTTATTTCTCATTCAATTTTAAGTGATAGCCTTGCTGGGTAGAGGTGTCTTGGTTGTAGGTCTTTGCTTTTTATCACTGAACTAGAGGCCTGGTGCACAAAACTTGTGCATAGGTAGGGTCCCTAGGCCTGGCTGGCAATCAGGACCAATCGGGGCCTTTTGGCTGCTGGCTTGGGCCTCCCTTCCCCAGCTACCAGCTGCCTGCAGGGGCCCCCCTTCATTCCGTGCCACCCCCTGGTGGTCAGCACACGTTATCACGAGCGACAGGACTCCCAGTCTTCCAGTCGAACCTCCAAGGGGACTCTTTGCATATTAGCCTTTTATATATATAGACTAAAGGCCCGGTGCATGAAATTCGTGCTCTGGGGGCAGGGGTGTCCCTCAGCTCAGCCTGCACTCTCTCCAATTTGGGACCCCTTGGCAGTTGGACATCCCTCTCACAATCCAGGACTGCTGGCTCCCAACCGCTCACCTGCCTGCCTAATTACTCCTAACTACTTCTTGCCTGCCAGCCTGATCACCCCCTAACTACTCCTCTGCCAGCCTGCTCAATGCCTAACCACTCCCCTGCTGGCCTGATTGCCCCCAACTGCCCTCTCCTGCTGGCTTGATCACTCCCCACTGCTCTCCCCTGCCAGCCTGGTCACTTCCAACTACCCTCCCCTGCTGGCCTGGTTACCCCTAATTGCTCTGCCCTGCTGGCCTGACGCCCCCCAACTGCCCTTCCTTGCAGGCCTGGTCCCCTCCAACTGCCCTCCCCTGCTGGCCTGGTTGCCCCTAAATGCCCTCTCCTTCAGGCTCAGTCTCCCCTAACTGCCCTCCCTGCTGGCCTGATTGCCCACAATTGCCCTCCCCTGCTGGCCATCTTGTGGTGCCATCTTGTGACCACATGAGGGCGGCCATCCTGTGAGAGGGCATGACAGTCAATTTGCATATTACCTCTTTATTATATAGGCTATTTTGTGCCAATCCTTTCTAACCTGAAATGTTTCTGTTGAGAAATAAGCTGACAATCTTATGGGAGTTTCCTTGTAGGTAACTGTCATTCACTTTCAGGCTATTGGGATTGACCCTGATCATGTCGTGTAATGTGCTATGTGGAAGCGGAATTTGTCCAGCAGGGTCTGCTGCCTGTTGGGATATCCCTTTGGATCGGTGACTTTTGGAGTTAATTGGGTCGTGCTTTGGTGTCTGAAGCCCACCACTGGATGTGTTGGTTTTGGGGACTCTTTTGAGGGACTCTGGAACAGGTCAATGTCAGATGCTGCCTGTAATTGGTCTTGGGCTACATGTCTGGAGCTACCATGTGATCTGCAGTTTGTGGCTTCCTCTGCTGGGCCTGGGTGTGGGTGGGAGGGGCCAAGCTGTGTACCAGCTTCGAGCCTGGGGGCAGGTCGGCAAAAGGCCCATAGCATCACAAGATCCACCTCCACCTGCCAGCTGCCTGTTAGATGCTGGAAGAGCCTCTGGCAGTATGGCCAGTTGCTTGGGTTAGGTTTCAGTGAGTCACCAGGCAGGGGTGCATGCTGTTCACTAGGTTGGTACAGATTCAAACTCTGTGCCCGTGTGGGGTCTGAGGCCCCTCAGCAAAAGTCTCAGGGCACACCAAGGCCAGCAACCACCCACCTGGCAACTGTGGATCTTTGTGATGGCAGGGGCTCTAGGAGAGTAGTCAGGATGTGGCCAGCAAAGTTCACCAGGTTAAAGCAGTCCAAGGTGTGGCCATGTAGAGGGAGGGCTCCACACTGTAACAGGCACTGCTCAGGAGCCTGGGAGTAAGGGGTATGGCCATCCTCTCCAGCCTCACAGCGAGTCTTTCTGTGTGATTCTGGCACTGTTCAAGCCTGCCTGGACCTCTTCAAGAGCTCCTCAGTAAGCTTCTCACTGTGGGCACAGGCTGGCGTCTGCCAAAGACCTCTCCACTGGGACGTATCCTGGCAAGGTAGGCCTCCAGGAGTCAGCAGGGAAGAGCTGTCGCCATTCCTCAGGCTGATGTGTGGAGGGCAATGCTCGCTTCAGCAAGATGGTGTCAGTGGGCTGCAGGGGACCTATCACAGGGACCAGTCACAGGCATGTGTGCTGTTATCACTCCAGTGCTTTCCCAGGAGCCACACCAATCAATTTTTCCCTTGTGGGCTCCACTCCGAGCTGCCATCCCTCTCTGAGAGCCCAGGGTAGGTGCTGCTACTGAGGTCTTTGCACTGGAACCTTCAACAGAGTTGTCCCCCTCTCACCAGGGTTGGTGGAATTCCTGCTACTTTTCACAGCCAGATACTGTGTGGGCTCCTCTTCTAAGCTATAGCATTCTGGGCTGGGGAGCCTGACCTGGCGCTGAGGCCCCTCACTCCTCTGGGGGGAACCTTCCCAGCTGAGGTATTCCTTTGGATTGATTCTAATGTATTGCTCATGAGGGTGGGGCCAGCCCTATTCTCGTCTTTGCCCTTCCTGTGCGTCTCAGTGTGGGCTCCTCCATGAATCCTTAGGATAAGCCCTCTGCTGCCATCTTGCCATCCCCTAATCGTAGTTATTTTAATTCCTGGTGTAAATCCATCATCCCTGCCATATCTGAGGGAGCTTGTCTCATGCTTTCTCTGTCTCTTCAGACTGTTTTTATTTTTTTTATTTTTTGTCTTTTCATAGGCCTATTTTTTGTTGTTGTTGTTGCAAAAAAAAAACTATTTTAAAGGCAAGACAACTATCCCCCTTATATGCCACCATCCAGAGAGGCTCACCTGGAACCTTTGCACATGTTTGCCTCTGTTCTGTGTGGGTGTTGGGGTGACTCGGTGTGCTGCTTCCTGCCGTGGGCAGGATGGGACCCTGTCAGCACAGCTCTTGGCTGCATGGTGATCTACGAGGTGGATACTGACCTACTAGCTCCCTCAATGCTGGGTGCTTTGGTTGGTGAGTTTTTTAATCTCTTGCACCCAGGAAGGGGCAGTTTTTCTTGCTGTAGTGTATGGGCTAGGAGGCTAAGGGAGGTCGAGAGTGATTGTACCCAGGCTGGCCTCCTCCTTCCCGGTCATTCTGATACTACCACAGGCCTGGGTATGACCAGGACTCTGTCCAAGGGAGCTGGCGTCAGCATCATGTGAGGCGTGCCAGCTGTGCTACTGGGTCTGCAGGTCGCTGTCTCAGAGTGGCCCCAGTCCTGGAGTCTCTTAGCAAAGGTGTGGCCCCTGGGCCACTGGACTGCCTCTCTGTCAGGGCCTGTGCAGATCGTGTTGGCAAGGGCAGAAGGGCTGCTGCCCAGACATCACCTTGGAGGCCCGGTCATGGGGGGAACACTGAAGGCCCAGAGGCTGGTGGGATCTCTCAACCCCCTAATGTTGGGCTGTGGAAGACATCTTTGGGTGGGCGTGGCTTCCCAAAGCAAGGTGGGCATGCTGACTGGGGAGAGGCAGAGGTTGCAAACTGTCCACTTGCTGGGCACACCGGACCACAGGTGTCTGCTGGGCCTGTGATGTTGGTCCACACAGGGTTTTCAAAAACTGTTCCATTAGCTGCAGTATATTAAAATCAGGAGATTTCACCTAAACATGTGTATTTTGAGGTTTTCTTGAAAAATAAGGAGACCTGGTAGTGCTCAGTGCACATCCACACTATGCCCCATGGCCGGTTCCGACCTTGGCTGCCATCTCCTGCCTCCTATCCTTTGCTAAGCTGAGCAGGGGCCGTACCTCTGTCCCCTCACACCTGTCCAGTCCCTCCCTACAGGGCAAACACTGCACCCCTCGCTCACAGGCAGGCCCCCTTGGTAGCTTTTCTAGATGACCTCCAGGTCTCCACCATGTAATCACTGGGGCTTCTATCGTTTCCATTCCTACGTTTTCTTAGTGTCGTCAGGGAAAGCCCTCCCTGCGCATCGGCCTTCTGCTTCCTGCTGTGTCCCAGAGCAGCGTGGAACATCACCTGCTGAAGGGGAGAAAGTGTGGTGGGCAGGCCTTACTGTCCTAAGGCTCTTGGCCTTAGTATCCTCACCTCACAAGTGGCAGGGCTGGGCAGGATGAAGTTTAGCTGATAGTCCTTTCATTTCTGATGCTGCAGGAGCCTTTAATTCTTGCCCACTGAAGGCACTCTCAGAAAGTTCTGAGCACTTACCATAAATGCTTGATTTTGACTATCCAGATTTATTTCTGAGAATCATAAAAGTATTTTCTTAAAACTCTATTTGTGTATACTTTTAAAAAATGCAAAGAGCTCTTCTGATTTGAATCAAACCAGTTTATTAGGATTATAATTGTTCTTAAAATTTTTTTAAATTTATCTTTATTGTTGAAAGCATTACTGATGATCCCCCCTTTGCCCTCTCCACACCACTCCCCATCCCCAGTCTTTACTGCACTGTTGTGTGTGTCCATGGTTATGCATATATATATATATATATATATATATATATATATATATCTAAGTTCTTTGGTTAATCACTTCTTCTCCCCCTTTAAATTTTTTGAAGATGGATAGCAATACGTACATTGTTGAAAAAATTCAACAGTCAAAAATTTGTCTTCAAAGATAAGTCTGTTCCCTTTCCTCTGACCACCAGGCTTCTCCAGAGGTGACCAGTGGGGTCTGGTTTCTGAATCTTTCCAGAACATTCTGATCAAAGAGGAGCATGTGTATGTATTTCCTCCAATACCCACAAAAATATTGGCATGCAGCTTATTTCTCTATCGCATGCTCGTTGCTAACCAATACATCCTGAGGTTGTTCCAGGTCAGTAAGTGTGAGGCTTGTACTTCTTGGCATTCCATATATTTACCCACATCTCCCATTGATGGACCCTCTGGTCGCTGCTTCAGTAAACGCCCTGTGCACACCTGTGCCAGTGTGCTGGTGCATTCTGGGAAGAGGGCCACAGACGAGGACACACATTCTCAGCAGCAGCTCTCCCACTTTCGAGGATGTGGGAAGGCTGTGTGTGCAGCGTCAGCATGCCAAGTGCTCTCCAGACTCCTCATTCTGTGCCAGCTGATAGGTGAACAAGGCGTCTGACAAGCGGTGTTGCACCTCTTTTCATATGTTGAAAAGCCATTTATGTCTTTTTCTGTAAGCTGTTTACCTAAAGTTAGGATTTAAAACGCGGCCAGGCAGTTTCATTATGTTTTCTCCTGTGAAACAGAGTTTTCCTACCGTTTGTTTATTGTACCTTTCACAGGGAGACAGTGTCTCCCAGGAGCATGTAAGCACTCCACAGCAAGTGGTCATTGATTTGGGCAATTGGTACTTTTTACTTCTGGTGCTGCTGTCCATTGTTTACATTATGGTGTCTGTGAGATTGGCAACAGAGGGCCTGGGTAGGGCTACGGGAGGTCATCCCTGGGCTGTGTCTGTGGTACGGGAACCAGTTGTCGGGTCTCCTTCTGGGTCCACAGCCAATCTTGACGTGGCCTTGGTTAATTAGAACCATGAGACTGTGCACCTTCTTCCTTCTTTCCAACAAACATTTACCTAAGCTAAACCCGCACACGGGGTTTTGTACTTTTACATGCTCCAGGAATAGCATTTTATGCGGGCAGCCCTTAGAATGCATTGTCTTAGCAAAATCCACATGAACAACTCTGCCCTCCTGGGGTGCTGTCCCCACTCTGGTCCCTCTGTTCTTATTTGTTCATCAGGTGGGTGTCTGCTCCGTTGTGTTCTCCCTGGAGTGAGGGTGCCAGATGGGAAATCAAGCACTTCCATGATTCCTCTGGGACTGGTGGCTCTTAGGTTTCTTGGTTGCAGAGCTTCAGAGCCTCAGTGACTTTGGAGGCGACCCAGAAAGAACAGTCCCCTTACTGCTGAGTAACAGGCTCCAAAGATAAGTGACTTACATCCCATGGCAGGGGGCTCGGCTTTGTCTGTGGTTTCTACCAGTCACACTTGGGTTTTCTTGTAGCAAATAATAGTCCAAAAACCCAACTGAGTAGTGAATTTCTAGATAATGAGGCAGAGATTGTTGCTGAGGGGAAAGGATACTAATGAGAAGGAAGTCTGGGACTTGGGTTCCACATATTGACCACTTTTCTGAAAGGGATTCTCTGTTCCTCTAGATTCTAGAAGGAAGTTTTAGCCCCAGGTTTCGAGGGTGGATGGGTATAACCCCATCCCCACTCAGCTACCTGAGGGTCCTAAGGCAGGCCCTGCTGCAGCAGTTCCTGGTCCTGGCTGTGTTTAGAAATGGGCCTGACTCAAAACCTTTCCCAGAGCTCTCTGCTGCGGTCTGGACCGATTGCCAAGGCAGCATAGTTGCCAGGACATATTACTAAATGGAACCTCCCAGGGCAATAGCAATGATTCCTACTAAATCATCTCTGGATGCTGAGGCCATTGGTTAAAGATTGTGGGGAAGCAGAGTGAACCCTCAGAGTCCCTTCTTCATCACCTGATAGTGGACTTGCCTTGGTCCAGAGACTTTAGTCTTCGTGCCTGTGGGGAATAGGTTGACCTGAGTCTGTGATTCACACCAGCACCACTCACGGGGCATCCACATCAGAAACAGCCCGAGTGAGGTTGTGCAATAATGCCAGATAGTCCAGATTGAGTCTCTTTAGGGACTGCTGGCCAGGAGTCTACTAATGATGACACTGCCAAAGACAAAAAGCCCGTCCCACTTAAGGAACCCATAGACCCAGCATCGGTGCCCTGCATGATCCTGGTTTCATTACAGCTGCAAAAAAATGCTGTTGGGACAAATGGGGAAATGTGAGTATGTAGACACCTATGTTAGGCTACATCTTGGGGGTTAACTTTGATGCTATGGTTATAATATACAAGGCCCTGTTTTGGGGAGACTTCAAGTTGATGAATTAGGGAGGTAGAGAATAAAGCAAATGAGGCAGATTTTTTTTTGCATTCTCCCCTGGAGTGAGGGTGCCAGATGGGAAATCAAGCACTTCCGTGATTCCTCTGGGACTGGTGGCTCTTAGGTTTCTTGGTTGCAGAGCTTCAGAGCCTCGATGACTTTGGAGGCTGCCCAGAGTATCCATTGTATTAATCTGTCAACATTTTTTTATTTTATGGATTTTTTACAGAGAGGAAGAGAGAGGGACAGAGAGTTAGAAACATCGATGAGAGAGAAGCATGGATCAGCTGACTCCTCCACACCCCTCACTGGGGATGTGTCCGCATCAAGGTACATGCCCTTGACCGGAATCGAACCTGGGACCCTTGAGTTCTCAGACTGATGCTCTATCCAGTGAGCCAAACTGGACAGGGCTGTCAACATTTCTTAAATTTAAAATTATAAATAGGAATTGAGTGGGGAGAGCCCTCTCAGGTGACAGAGTTGAGCGAGCAGAGAACTGCCACCTGCCTCTATCTGTGTCAGGGGAGGGCCTAGATCCTGTCTATGCTCCAGTGACACTGAATTGTAGATGTGTTGGGGCTGCACTCTGCCTCACTCGGGACTCTTCCGTCACACCCGTGCTGGTTCCCCTGCCCCTCTCTCATTTAGTTACTCCTCACACCACCTTTGGTGCCCCTTTCCAGATGAGGGACCAGGACTAGAGATGTGAGTCACCTGCCCCAAGGCAGCCGGCAGGAGAGGTTCTTGGATGTCAGGGACCTTGACCTCTACTCTAACTTCTTCCACTGGAGTGAGCAACGTCAGTTTGTAGTCATGAGACCTGCCTTGTTTAAACATTGAACTAGGAGAGAGGAGCAAACTCGATGTTCCCCATAAAGATACGTCCATGAACCTGTGCTTCCTTTGTAGGTGTGAGTGCATGTGTTTCTCTTGTGAATTGTGATACATTGAGAGGTTGAAGCACATGCTCTCTGGGCCTTGCTATCTTCACCCTCAACTGGGCTTTCTCCTTATTCTCATGAGCAGCATTCTCCCTTGAGGATGATACAGTCTCCTCCCCAGCCAGCCTGCTCGTGGCTTCCACCCCTCTCCCCCACAAACCGCTCCTGTCCTCCTATGGCTTTCATTTCTCTTGGATGCTTTATCTTGCTGAAGGGAAGTGTAGAGAGGCACAAAAGTGGTGACATGGCCAGGGAGGAAAAAACTCTGGGTGCAGTAAGGGCAGCATTCAGCTGATCAGGGGTTGCCAGCCCTTCCATCATCTTCTTGGAGATGGGAAGCGTCTGGACATGGGTCTACTCACCTCAGAGGCCCAGTGGGGGAGTGTGGGTGAATGGATCTTGACATTCTTCCCATGCAGATTCTGTGAGCCTATCTGGAGTTTTGTTCTTTCTCAGCCACCTGCTGCCAGGAATGATAACATGTGTTGTGATTCATCAGCCCAGCAGATGAAAGTGATGATGATGATGATGATGATGATGACGATGATGCTGCTGCTGCTGATGAAGAAGAAGAAGATGGGGTTGATAGTGGTGGTGATGATGATAGTGGTGGTGATGATGATAGTAGGGGTGATAATGATGTAATGGTGATGATGGTGATGGCTAATTGTGATGGTGTTGATGAAGGTAATGGTGGTGATAATCATGGTGATGGTGAAGATGACGGTGATGGTGCTGATGAAGGTGATGATGATGGTGGTAATGATTATGATGGTGGTAATGATGATGAGGGTGTGATGGTGATGGTGGTGATGAATATGACTAGCAATATACTCTCTTTGAAGGCTCCTGCTGTGTGCCAGATACAGTGCTGGGCATTACTGCAACCCCCCTTAAACTTACCTGTCCCACCAGCAGGGACCAGGAGTATATTTGTCCTTTGCATTTCAGAGTCTGTGGTCATCTCTTCTGAGCATCTAGTCCCTCCCCATAGTCCTGGTTGTCTATGGTTGTGTAATGGTTACCCAAAGCCTAGTGGCTTCTGACAATAATCACACTGTTTTCCCATGAGTCTGCATTTTTTTATTAATTTTTATTAATTTTTTATACATATCTCCCCATTGCCCCCCCTCCCTCCCAGGCATACCCTGACCCCACAGTGACTGTGATCATTGATTATGCTTATATGCATGCATAGAAGTCCTTTGATTGATCACTTATCTACCTCACCTAACTTTAATCTTTCTGCTGTAATTTCACAGTCTGTTTGATGCTTTATGATTTTTGTCCTCCTGAGAATTATCAGTCTACTCCCTTTCTGTGCTCCTGATTCTATTATATTCACCAGTTTATTCTGTTGATCAAATTTTTAATTCACTTAATTTTTAGATTCACTTGTTGATAGATATGTATTTGTTGTTCATAATTTTTTGGCTTTTACCTTTTTCTTCTTCCTCTTCTAAAAGAGTACCTTTCAGCATTTCATATAATACTGGTTTCGAGTTGATGAACTCTTTTAGCTTTTTCTTCTCTGTGAAGCTCTTTATCTGCCCTTCAATTCTGAATGATAGCTTTGCTGGATAGATTATTCTTGGTTGTAGGTTCTTGCTGTTCATCACGTTGAATATTTCTTGCCACTCCCGTCTGGCCTGCATAGTTTCTGTTGAAAAATCAGCTGACAGTCGTATGGGTGCTCCCTTGTAGGTAATGAGCTGTTTTTCTCTTGCTGCTTTTAATATTCTCTCTTTGTCTTTTGCTCTTGGTATTTTAATTATGATGTGTCTGGGTGTGGTCCTCTTTGGATTCCTTTTATTTGGGGTTCTGTGTGCTTCCTGGACTTGTAAGTCTATTTCTTTTACCAGATGTGGGAAGTTTTCAGTCATTATTTCTTTAAATAGGTTTTCAGTATCTTGCTCTCTCTCTTCTTCTGGCACCCCCACAATTCTGATGTTGGTACGCTTGAAGCTGTCCCAGAGGCTCCTTACATTATCTTCACATTTTTGGATTCTTTTTTCTTCTTGCTTTTCCAGTTGAATGTTTTCTGCTTCTCTATATTTCACCTTTTTGACTTGATCCTTGCCTTTCTCTAGTCTGCTGTTAGAACTCTGTATAATATTTTTTATTTCAGTCAGTGTATGTTTAATTTCTAGTTGGTCTTTTTTCATCTTTAGTTGGACCTTTTCCATCTCCTCTTGGGACTTGATAAATTTATCCATCTTTTCTAGCATATTCTTGAAAAACCTTATAAGCGTGGTTTTGAACTCTATATCCAGTCGTTATTTTTCCTCCATTTCTTTTGTTTGTACTCCCTTCCCTTGTCTCGGCATTTTCACTATGCCGGGGAAACTTCTGTGTTTAATTCAGCTTTATGATACCAGACGTGCAAAGCCGCAGAAGCCTCTCTGTTGAGCTTGGGAGGGGTGGAGTCTCAGGGCTTAAGGGACCGCCTTGCCTTCCAGTCAGCTCCGCCCTCCACAGCCCCTGAGTCTCACGTGACTGGGTAATGGCTGGAGCGGTTCTTGTGCACAAGCCCGCAGTGCCTCTAACCGCTGCCTTTCCGGCTCCCCTGCACACCAGGACCACACGAGTCTAGGTCTCCAGGGTTTCGTCTGAAACAGGGGTTTAGTGAAGTTAGAAGTGGCACAGTTGGGAGGGTCTGTCTCCCGCCCACTAGCGAAAGCCAGCGGCACAATCAGCAGTCTGTCCTGCGCGCAGTGCCGTGCGCGCCACCAGGTCTTTGATCTTTTGCGACTCCCCTAAATCTCCGTGCACCTCTCCCTTTTCACAGTCCAAACTCCCCCCGTATGAGTTTCGGCTGGATCTGGGGTTTAGTGTCGTAGGATAAGGGGTTCAATGCCTTTGAGAGTCTCTGTTTCCCTCCTGCCAGAGAAAGCCAGCCAGGTGCTCCGGCACCCGTTCTCTCCTCGCGCGCGTTTCCGTACCTCAGCTTTTTGCAGCTCCTCTGGGTTTCCGTGAGCCCCTCTTTTTCCTTCTAGCTGTAGAACTTACACTCGGCCAGCTTTCCTGTGGTTCTGGATGATGTCCCTTCTGTCTTTTAGTTGTAGTTTTGAAATTGTTGTGCGAGGCAGCAGTGTAGGTGTTTACCTATGCCGCCATCTTGGATTCTCCCTTTTTTCTAGGAAATTTTTGACAAACCTTATAACTGTGGGTTTGAACTCTATATCCAGTCATTTGTTTTCCTTCATTTCTTTCATTTGTGATTTGTTCCTTTGTCTCTGCATTTTTGCTGCTTCCCTGAGTTTGTAAAGTAGCTTTGTGTGCTAGCTGTCCTATATGGCCCAGTAGCTCCGCCTCCCCAGTTACCTGAGGTGGACACTCTTGGTGCACCCCTTTGTGGACTGTGTGTACAGCCTTGTTGTAGTTAAGTCTTGATTGTTATTGGTATCAATAGGGGGAATTGACCTTGAAGCCAATTAGTTGTGAGGATCAGCTGTGTCTGTGCTCAGAGAACTTCTGTGCTGAACTCAAGACTTAAAACTTGCAAGATTGCAAAAGCCTCTGTGCTGGGCTTGGATGTGGCAGAGACTCAGGGCTGAGCAGACAGCCTTGGCTTCCTGACAGCCCTGCCCTACACGGCAGCCCCTGGGTCTCAGTGCCTCTTGGTAATTGCTGCAGCCCTCTCTTGTGCACACTCGTGCGGGCCTCCAGACCTCTGCCTTTTGGGATCCTCTGAGTTTTCGTATGCTCCAGGGACTCGTATGAGTCTGGGTCCCTAGGGTTTCACCTGAAACTGGGGTTCAGTGCAGTCAGACCTGGATTTCAGTGCAGTTGAGAGGTTCTGTTTTCCTCACACTAGAGAAAGCCTGGGGCACAATCAGCCGTCAGTCCTCTTTGCGTGTGCCTCCAGACCTCTGCCTTAGTGGATCCACTAAGTTTCTGTGCACTCCTCCCTTTTCACGACAGTTCAGACTCCCCCTGTATGAGTCTCGCCTGGAACAGGGGTTCAGTGCAGTCAGAAGTGGGGTTCAGGGCAGTCGGGAGTTTCTGTCTCCCTCCTACTAGAGCAGCGGTTCTCAACCTGTGGGTCGTGACCCCTTTGGGGGTCGAATGACCCTTTCACAGGGGTCGCCTATGACTATTGGAAAACACCTATTTCTCATTGTCTTAGGAACCAATATATTGCTCCTCGGTGTAGTAAAATGTAGCAATATAGTTTACTGTAGTCCATATGAAGACTGTTACCCATGCTACACCATGATTCAAGACAAAATTTCATTTATTTGTAATTAGAAATAAATATTTCACAATATATAATTACATATTGTTTTTGTGATTAATCACTATGCTTTACTTATGTTCAATTTGTAACAATGAAAATACATCCTGCATATCAGATATTTACATTACAATTCATAACAGTAGCAAAATTACAGTTATGAAGTAGCAATGGAAATAATTTTATGGTTGGGGGTCACCACCACATGAGGAGCTGTCTTAAAGGGTCGCGGCATTAGGAAGGTTGAGAACCACTGCACTAAAGGAAACCAGCCAGACCCCCCCGCCGCCTGTTCTCTCCACACGCCTGTCTCCATACCTCAGCTTTTTGCAGCTCGTCTGAGTCTCTGTGAGCCCCTCTCTTTCCTTTTAGAATTCTTGTAGAATTTCCACTCAACCAGCTTTCCTGTGGTTCTGGATGATGTCCGCTCTGTCTTTTAGCTGTAGTTTTGAAATTGTTGTGCGAGGCAGCAGTTTAGATGTTCACCTATGCCAGCAACTTGGTTTCTCTCCTCTGCTCATGACTTAAAAAATAAATAAATGTCAGAACAAGATTACATAAATTTTGGGTTACATTAAGTCAACACCATGGACAACATTAGGAAAAACCATGATATAATCTAATTGTGGAATCAGGACATAATTTCACCCTTGATTTGCAAACCCTATGAGTGGGGTGTGGGTGACCAGGCTGGACCCTGGGAGCCTGTGCCCTGGAGGAGCTCCTGTCCTTAAATCCCTTCACGTCTCCCTGCTGGAAGGCAGACCAGGAATTGGTGCCTGGATGGTCCACCCGACAGCTCCGTGGGGCAGACCCAAGCTGTGCGGGAGGAGTGCCTTCCCCGGTGCTCAATGCTTGGGCATTGCCCAGTTACTCCTGTGGCCTTGCCAGCATCTGAGTTCTTCTGCCCTGCCCGTCCTTTCATGTTTTTTTTCTTTGCCATTTTTGTTGGTGGCTCATTTCCCTCCTCCACCTACCTCTACCCTTGAGAATTCTGTTATCTTTCTACCTCCTGGGCTCTGAGCACTAAGTTAGTTTTAACCTTGTTTGAGACGAACTCACTGCCCGGTTCCAGGGCTATTGGTGGTCTGGAGCCTGTGCCCTGGACCATCTCAGGCCTCACAGGATTGTGTGCCCTAAAAATGCAAACTCCTCTCCCCAGTTCTTACTACCTAGCCTCCTCAGCAGGGTCCCCTGGGTGAACTCAGAGACCAGTATACACAGGCACATACACACATGTGAGTACACACGTATGCACACATGGCACACCCACACCTTTGTTTTGGGTTTTCCATTTAAAGGAATTGTATTACACACATTCTTTGTGTGTGTGTGTGTGTGTTATTAATTTTTTATACATATCTCCCCATTGCCCCCCCTCCCTCCCAGGCATAACCCAATCAATCCCCCAGTGTCTGTGTTCATTGGTTATGCTTATATGCATGCATACAAGTCCTTTGATTGATCTCTTATCTACCTCACCTAACTTTAATCTTTCTGCTGTAATTTCATAGTCTGTTTGAAGCTTTACTGCCTCTGTATCTATCCTTTTGTTCATCAGTTTATAATGTTCTTGTATAAGCTGGGTATTTCCATGTCATGATATGTTGTGAATTTCCTTCCAGGTCAGTACATTAATATCTGTTTTATTTTACAATTAGTTTAGCACAGGGGTAGGTAAACTATTGCTCGTGAGCCACATGAGGTTCTTTGGACCCTTGAGTGTGGCTCTTCCACAAAATACCATGGCCTGGTGTTAGAAGTTTAAGTTTTAAAAATTTGGCTCTCAAAAGAAATTTCAATCATTGTACTGTTGACATTTGGCTCAGTTGATTAATGAGTTTGCTGACCACTGGGTTAGCAGAATCTGGGCCACACAAAGCACTCTGCATCTCCTGTGGCTTGTATGTGGTGACAGGACCCAGCGGCTTTCATGTGCTTGATTACTTCCCCCAGCATCTCAGCCGTTTCATGGCGGCACACTCAGAGCTGCGGGTCCCCGCTGTCACCTCCTTGCCCACAGTCCGTGGTGTGTGGGGCCTCGTCCCCTGTGCCCAAATGCACTTTGAGTGCCTTGCCCCCACTTGGACTGCAGTGTACTCCTCCCCACTCATGCCATTGGACCAACTGGAGGTCTCCACTTCTTTACTGTACGAAGCCTGGGTCCATCCTCAGTTCCTGTCCCAGCCTCTCCCTCAGTTGTCACACAGACAGCGCCATCTCCAGACTCCTGGTAGGTTCCCACGCTGATGGAAACATCACCTCTTCATTTGCGTCTGTCTCCTAGGACCCTGGGGCCCTGGGTGCTGGTGGCCTGAGTTCTCAGCAGTGGGAAGGGAGGACAGGGTCAGCAGAGTCCCAAGGAGCTGTCTTAGGTGAGCCCTGGGACCTGTGCCCTCAGCTACTGCCCGCCACCCAGAGTTGCCATGGCCTCCCACCAAGGGCGCTGGGGCTGGACAGTCTGGGGCGGCTCCCGAAGTGCCTGTACGCAGGCAGCTGCAGCTGTGTCTCTTTGCTGAGGTATAAGCCATTGGGGTTGGAGTTGTTCTGTTTTGAAAATGATATCTTGGTGGCTTTTGTCCTCTCTTGTGGCCCTGCAACACCCCTCCCAGCTCCTGGTCTTCACTCCTTAGCACTGAGTTAACTGCCTGGGCTCAGTGTTTTCTCTCCCTCCCTTTCTTGCTGATCCCCTTCCTCCCCTCTTCCTCCACATCTTCTTCCTGTCCCCTGTGTCTCCACAGTTGTGCTCACCTGGCTCCTAGCCCTCGGCCTTTCAAAACCACCTGGGCCTCAGTCTCTGTGTGGGCCCATCCCGGGTCTGGGCTGCCTTGTGCAGATGTGGTGAATGCTGGGACACAGTAGCAAGGCCTGGCCGTGTCCAGAGCCTAGCTCTTAGCCAGCTAGCAATCCTGGGCCTCCATATGTACCTGGACCTTCAGGAGGTAACTGGAGCATGAAGCAGGCTCTAGCGCTGCTTCTCAGGAGGTAGTGCCCACCTTCCTTCTAGAATCCCCGGAGTCTTGGGCTGATGCTGCGAGGACGTCCTTTTTCCTCCTTGGCACATCCAGATCCTCACTGAGCCTTTGCCCACACAGTCCTTAAGGCTCGCACACACCTGGGGCAGGGAAGGCCTGACCACCTTGCTGAAGACACAGGAGCTTGAGCAGCCAGGCTGGTGTGGAGACCTTCTGTCTGGGGAGGAGACCTCCAGACTAGTGAGAGCCAGCTGCTTGGGCGCAGGGAGCCCCGCAGGTTCCTGCAGAGGTGTGGTGTGGATGCCCACTCTCAGGCATGTGGGGGTTTTCTTCTCAGTGATGCTCTGTCAGCACTTGACTGCTGTACTTAGTGAGCGAGGACAGCCGTGGTCACAGACACTGAGGATGTGGGCCAGAGGGTCAGGCTCCGAAATACAGCGTCTGCTCCTGGCTCCAGTGCAGGGGAAATGCTTTGGACTTTTCTGTAACTGCTGTTCTCCTCTCATAGTTTTGGGTACTTTTCCTAAATAATTTTTTAAGGGTCATTTGGGAAACCTTCACTTTGGATAATAAAATAAATGAGCAGTTTCCGTGAATGCTCTGCCCGGCGAGAAAAGAGCTGACCATGATGTGGTCAAGCCCTCACAGCGCAGGAGCTCCCACTGAACAGTGGGGGCCCTGGACCATCGAGATCTCCTGGGCAGGAGCTAGGGCTGTCCCCTCTGCACACAGCAGAGACAGTGTGAGCTAATTCCAGGTCCCTGGTTAGCACACCAGGCAATCCTTGTCAGGGTGCAGGCTCAGGCAGTTAGGGCTGGGAGGTGAGTCCAGGAGGCGTTGCTATATTCCCATTAGGGGTGGGGCCAGCCTGCTTGTGGTCATCTTCCTGGGGGGCAGCCCTGGCTGCAGGCTTGGCCCCCCCTGCTTATGGCCCAGCCCCTCAGTGTCTCTTTCTGGTGAGGGGTGGCTCCAAGGTGTTTGGAGCAGAACAGGAGACCTACCGTCTCCACCTCTTACTTTTCTCTTCAGTCCCAGGCTACCATCCCACTGAGGTGAGACCTGCACCCTCATTGAATGATAGTTGAAGAGGGAGCCCCAGGGGAAAGGGGTGGCAACATGCACACCTGGCCTCAGCTTCCTACCTGCCACATGGATGCTCCCCTCCACCTTCCAGAGTACAGTAGGGCTTCTGGGATATGTGGGACCAGCAGCAATGCTTGGGAGCTGTCCTGGTGAGCAGGGCTGGGAGGTTGTATTTTAAGGTGTTGATACCTTCCTTTTGATTGACCTGGAACTCAATCCCCATGCCATCTTTGGGTGGGAGTGGTACATGGAGGCCTGGTGGTAGAGCCTGTGCTTGTAGGACCCCAGGGCTCCTGTGGCTCAGACAGACAAGGGTACATGATAGTCTTGGGTATGTATGGCCCCTACTGGGCTGGAGCAGACGCGTCAGGGAAGGGGGCTATCCTAAGTGTCTGTTTGCTTTAGGAACTGCCAGTGAGAAGCAGCCTGGAGCTACTGTCAGGTATGAACTCGAGATGGGGACTCACAGTGTGGGTGAAGTGTGTAGACTTGGGGTGTGGACCTGGGATGTGGAGGTGGGTGTGAACAAGGGGTGTGGATTTAGGGATGGTCTGGGTTATGGACTCAGGATGTGGACCTGGAAATGTAGACTCAGGATGGATATAGGGTGTGGATGTGGGATGTGAACTCAAGGTTTGGAATAGAATGTGAACCCGGGGTGTGTATAAGAGCGTGGGATTTATTTGGATGTGGATGTGGGGTGTGGATTCTGTGTCCAGTCTCTGGACCTGGCTGATCACAACCAGATGCAGGACTCTGCTTGGTCTCTAGCCCTGCCCATGGCTCTTGGTGGATGTGGGCTGTTGGAGCTGACTGCATGTGCACCACCTCCATCCCTGTGATCACTTGTATCAGGAGGCCACATCTGGGCAGAAGCAGCCAGTCCGGGTCGGTGCTGCAGAGACAGACCAGCACAGCAGTGGCCTGGCTGCAGTTGCCCTCCTCCCTGTGCCTTTGCCACCACGGGGTGTACCAGGGTGATGGATTTGGTTGTGGCAGTTTGTGAGGGGAAAACCATGTAGTATGATTGTGGTGCGCCTTCCATGGGTTGGTGAGGGCGCCTGTCTACGCAGTAGCCGGGTGCCTATTCTGTTCTTGCTCTGCCCTGGTCTTCTGTGGGGAGAGGCCCTTCATTCCTGGAGGAAGAGTAGAAACACTTGGCTGTATTTGTTGTAAATGTTTATATTTTGCCCTTGAAAGTTTGTTTTCACAATTTGGAGCACTTTCAATCCATCAATATTCTCTTTGATTTCCTTTCCCATTTGTTGTATGTTTGTTTAAAAAGTCACTTGTATGGTGAGAGCAAACATGTCCTCACGGTTCTTCAGACTGCTTTCACTCTATTTTAATTTATGTTCTGAGATGAAGGTGGATTTAATGTTTTCAAAAACAGGTGCCAAGGTGTTTCTGGGCTGCAGGGTCTGTTCCCAGAGCTGTGGGGTTGTGGCCTTGGTCCCCGGCCGTGGGCCATGTCTGCTGAGTGCTGGCCCAGTGCCTGGGGTAAGGGACTGTCCCATTGAACAGTGAGGAGACCTTTGAGTCTAGGCAGATGTCTAATCTCATGCCTCAGCTTCCCTATTGTACAATAGGGATAGTAGTAGTCACCCCCGTTATTGCAGTAACCACCCCTGCTGCAGAGTGAGCAGTCAGCTGGCATTAGCAATGACGGGTTTGTGGTGGTGCTGATAGGGCGGTGTCACTCTCAAAATCAACCATTTAAAGTGAACATTTCAGCACATATCAGAGTGTTGTGCAACCATCTTTTCTGGTTCCAAGACATTTCATCCCACTGAACAGTCACTTTCTTTCCCTCTGTACCCCAGTACCACCAGCCAGTCTTGTGTCTAATATGGGTATTTCATATAATTGGGATCCTATAATATGTGGCCTCTTATGTCTGGCTTTTTTTCACTCAATATAATTTTTTTGAGGTTCTTCATGTTGTAGCAGGTGTCAGCCTTCTACTCCTTTTTAAGGTTGAATAATGCTCCATTGTATAGATACACCACAATTTGTTTATCCATTTACCAGTCAATGGACTTGGGTTGCTCCCATCTTTTGGTTATTGTGACTAATGCTACTGTGAATGCTTATGTAAAAGGATTTGAGACCTGTCTCAGTTCTTTTGGGTATATACCTAGAAGTGGAATTGTTGGGTCATATGGTAATCCTATCTTTAACTTTTTTGAGGAACCAATACAGTTTCCATAGAAACAATATCATTTTACATTTGTAAGAGGGTTATAACTTCTCCATATCCTTGCCACACTTATTAGTTTCCTATTTTTTCTTTTTCTTTTTAAAATTGTATTCATCCTAGTGGGCATGAGGTGGTATATCATGGTTTTGGTTTGCATGTCAGAGGCATACAGATGACTAAGGATGTTGAATTATTCGTGACCATGTTGGCCATTTGTATCTCACTTTGGGGGAAATGTCTATTCAAGTCCTTTGCTTGTTTTTTAGTTGGTTTTGTGGTTGATTTATAAATCCTTTTTATATTCTGTATGTAGATCCTTATCAAATATATGATTTGAAAATATTTTCTCTCATTCTGTATGTTGTCTTTTCACTTTCTTGGTAGTGTCCTTTAATGCACACAAGTATTTAATTTTGATGACATCCAGTTTATTTTTGTTGTTGTTACTTGTGCTTTTGGTATCATATCTAGGAATCCATGACCAAATCCAAGGCTATGGAGATTTACCTCTATGTTTTCTTCTAAGAGTATTACAGTTTTAGCTTTTGTATTTAGGTAAATAATCTATTTTCAGTTAACTTTTTTATGTAGTGTAAGATAGGAGTTCAGCTTCATTCTTTTGCTATTCAGTTGTCCCAGTTCTGCCCCCTGGGAGATTTATGGTGGTCCTCCATGGTATCCAGAGGGACCTTGCCTATGGCTCTGAGCTGCCCCAGGGAAGTGACCCCCTTAGACTCCCCGAGCTCTATGGTGACAGGGCAGGGACAGCTTTCATGGAGGGAGGCCTGCTGGCCCCGCTAGTCCCTCCCCTATCCTGGTCATGCATTGGTGAGGCCTTCCTTGCCCCTCCTCCCCTTCTCCTTGACCTGTGACTTGTCCCCACAACAGTCTGCCCCATCTGTGCACACACTGCCCTGGACCCTGCCAAGAGGTGAACAGGAGTTGCCTGGGAACTTTGCAGGGAAGCATTCATGGAATTGTTGACCACCAGTGATATCTGTTTCCTGCATTTCAGCTGTGTTGGAGTAGAAGAGGAGGAGGCCCCAGACATAGACATATACCACTGCCCAAACTGCGAGAAAACCCATGGGAAGTCTACTTGTAAGTACAGAACCATGTGCCTCACCAGGATCTGATGGACTCCTGACCTGGTTGCTGGGGTAAAACTCTCTGGGTGGCTACACCCTGGTGCTTGGAGAACACCTCTGGCCCTCCTTTTCCAACTTGCACAGCATTGCCAAGCCCATTGCAGCCCCTTCTGATCGGCTCCTGCACTCACAGCTGCTATGCAGATACTCCATCTGTTCTCAAAGGCCTCAGCAGGGGGTACAGACTCCAGCACCTGCAGGGGCCAAGCTCATCTGAGACAGGGACATGATGCAGGTCTGTCCAAGGGGTTGTGCAGCCCAGCCTTGCCCAGCTGACCTTCACCTTGCATCATGGGGATCTGCTCTACTTCCCTTCTCCAATCCTGCAGGGAATCTTAGGTGATTTCCTTTCCCAAACTGCCTGCTGTTTGCCTATCCTGGCGGTTTTATCCCTGTTTTCCTCTGGTCCCTTTGGGTGTGGCCATTTCTTTGGGGCTCCCCAGGGTGCAGGCTCATCCAACATGACTCCAGAGTGCCCCTGTCATGGCTGAAAGGCAAGTCCCAAGGCTAACCTCTCTAGGAAATGAGATGCTGTGGTCTACAGGGACCACTGGAGGACCGGCCTGGAAGTGAGACAGATGGCATGGGATGTTAAGATGGCCTCTGGTTTGCAGCCTGGGTCGGGCTGCTCACAGAAGGTGCAGGCTGGGCACTGGCCTTGGCTGGTGGCAGGTAATAGCCCTGCTGTCCTGAAGCAGGAAAGTTTGCCATTTCTAACCTCCCCTTGTACCCTGAGGACTTGGCAGCACTGGTGTCTGCTCTAATTACCTCATCCTTTGTCTCGTTACTACTTTTCAGCCGATACAGGAAGTGACTACCATTCCATGGGCTACCTCGTGGCATTTCTGGCACCTCTGGAGCCACTGGGAAGGCTCAGGGCCTAGGAAAGATGAAGAGGGTGGAGACTTGGGGCAGGAGGGGTGTACCATGTGATCATGGAACGGAGCCAGGGACAGAGCAGGCCTGGATCAGAAACCCCTACTGACCTCCCAACAGAGCCTAGTGTCCGGGGAGGCACACAGTCTTAGAGGGCTCAGAAAGGGTGGGGCCACTTCTGTGTGGTTCGTAAACTATTGCATGAATTGGGGGCGCTGGGATTGGGCTATAGCAGGGTTTGAAGTGGGTGTTGGTATGCACAGCAGTGCAATTTCTCCAATGCCTCTGAGTATCCCCAGCGGCACCCTTCCCTGAGGATCAGCTTGCCTGCTGCTGGAGCTGTGTGTGCCCACCTCACCCAGCCCCTATGCCTGTGCTCCTGTGCTTAGGCAGAGGCCGGGTGGTCCCCAGATGTCTGTTATTGCCACTGGAAGTCAAGGGCAGGCACCCTTTACTGGCATTTACAGCCAGCCATCCCCAGGGCATACTGGGACAGCTAGCCTGGTGGGACCTAGCAGCCCCTCCCTGGTGTGTATGGAGGGTATGTGTATGTGTGTGCATGTATGTGCTCATGTGTATGAGTGAATGTGTGAGCACGAGTATTTGCATATTTATGCAAATATGCACATATGCTCTCCCTGTCTGATGTTATTGGTGGCCATATGCTATCAGGGACAAAGGTTCTAGCACCTTCCACTAGCATGCACTCCAGATTGGCAACCACTATTCATTTGAACTGAGTCCGTGCTCTGTCTGGAGCCTGTCAGTGACACACCAGTTGGTGTTTGCCACATCAACTCAGTCATAGATTCCACAGCAAGGCCCCTTGGGGACAAGATGCTCCTTTATGTTACAGTGTTTCCAGGGGAGCCCCCAAACCTTTTGGCTGCACTGCAGACCCTCTTAGGCCTGCCTCCTTCCCTTCCCTGAGTGGGCTTTGCAGCAGGCATGCCAAAGTGAGGAGGGAGAGTCTACAGGTAGATTTGGTGCAGGGCCCAGTGGTCCCCATCAGAACCCAGCAAGGAGTCCCCACTGACAGTTGACATGAAAGCTCAAGGAATGCAGGTGGCATAACCTCAAAGTGGTTCTGACCCCGCTTTGTCTCTCTTTAGCTCTGGGACTGCTTAAGAGTTCCTTGACTCACTGACTTCTCACTTTGATCCTCTCTGAGGATCCTGTCATGCCCAATGAGGTGGGGTGTGGCCCCCACACTCCAGGTGCTCCACTCAGCAGCTGTCTCCAGGGTATGCATTGCCAGAAGGTAGGAGGGCTCTCAGCCTCAGGGAAGCCTTGCAGAACTAGGTCGTGTTGTCCCAGCCCACCTGCTGCAGCCATAGCCCCAGTGGGTAGTCTCTCCATGAGGTAGTGAACTGCTGGTCCTGAATGAGGGTCTTCTAGGTTGTCCAGGATTGGCCAGTCAGCACCTGCTTCTCAGGCCCAGCTTCTGAGGACACATGGAGGTGCTGCTTGTGTGTCCTTCTGTCCATTGCACCTCTGTCACTTGGCCCCATGCCCCACCCCTGCCCCCAAGATTCAGTTTTCCCATGTGGCCTCCTAGGATGAGGCACTCAATGCCATGGAATTTTTCATCCTGTGCTCTGCATACCGTCCTAGGAGAGACCTTGGCATGGCTGCAGCCTAGATCTCTCCCCTGAGGTGTGGCTGTCCTGGGACCACACTGCCTCACAGATGCTCACCCCTGCAGCTCCCTCCCCATCCTTGTCTGGGAAGGACAGGCACCCTGAGGACGCTCCCATCATATCCACTCTCATTTCTTCTGGGGTCAACCTCTCTCAGGTCCCTATCCCCCAGCAGTTCTAAGGAACAGGTCCTCCTCACTCACCGAGTTATCTGTGACTGTGAACCAAGGGCGAGGGTCACAAGGAAGTCACTTCCCTCTCTAGGCACTCATAGTCCAGTATGGTGTGTATGCATGCATGTGCATGTATGCATGTGTGAGTGCACATGTATGGTGCAAGTATATCATAGTCAGCAGGGGTGTGTGCACACGCTCATGTGTAAAAAGTCCAAGGTGTGTGCACCAGTGTCCTGGGAGCATGCATGAGGACAGAACTGCCTGAGGAAGTGTGTAGGGTGACATGGGCAGGTGGCTGTGCAGAAGTATGTGAGGTGGGCGCAGCCCAGGACTGGAGAAGGCAGAGGGCACAGCAGGTGGTGGCTGGCCTGCTCTTGTTTGTGAGCTGTGGGCTGCAGAGACAGGAAGGTCCCAGCAGGGTCTGCTATTTGAAGACAAGTTCAGGGAAAGAAGGGTGTCCGGAAGGCTGACCTTGGTGGGACCTTCTCAGGAGATGTCTCTTACGATGGGGGTGCTGAGTAGGGAAGGGTCCTGGGAGGCCCCAGCTTCTGGGTGCCATCAACTGAGTTACAGGGTTGGGAGATATGAAATGGGAGTTGGGGGCGAGTGTAAAACAGAGGCTGGGGATGGTAAGAGCTCCTGACCATATAACAACACAGGGTAATGCGGGTGTGGGAGGCTAGGTGGGCCGGACCCGGGGACCTTGAGGACTTTGCCTGAGGATGGTTGAATCTGGTTGCATTCAAGATTCCTTGGCTGCCCTCATGGCTGGTCTCTGGAGGTGTGGTGAGGGGGATGCAGGGAGGGGGCCTGTGCGGGGTGCTGACCCAACCCATGTCCCCTGCAGTGAAGAAGAAGCGGACCTGGCACAAACACAGCCTGGGGCAGACGCCTGATGTAAAACCTGTGCAGAATGGCAGCCAGCTCTTCATCAAGGAGTTACGGAGCCGGACCTTCCCCAGGTGGGCAGTCAGATCCCCCTGCCACCTGTTCACTTCCAGGCCCAACGCACACCCCTACACGGACTCAGGAGCTGTGGGCCTACCTCTAGGGCAGAGATAGTTCCCTGAAATTCCAGGCCTCCGGCAGAGGCTGATCTCTCTCTTTCTCAGAACCTCCGGGCTCAGTACGGGAGGCAAGAGACCCATGTCCCCACCAGGTGTGTCCTCCCAAGGGGCATTCTTAGGGGAGAGGAGTGTCCAGCTAAGATCATTCTCCAGATGTGGCAGGCCCTGGTCCCAGGTTAGTAGGTGTCCGTGGTGTTCCTAGTGCTCTTGCTGCCCTCCCTGTCCTTCACACCTGGCTGGTGTGAAGGCAGCGGGCAGGGGCAGGGCTGTGGGGACGGCTTCTGTGAGAAAAGGGCTTGGTGACATAGGACCTGCTCGGAGCCATTTCTCAGCCTTCGCCCTGGGCGGCAATCCCACTCCTCTGTCACCCCATTCTCTTTTTCACATGTGGTTTCTAATGAGAATTCAGTGCAGTTCTCATCCTTGGTTCTCTATGGAGAAGGCAGTTTTCTCCTTTGGGCTTCTTTTTTCCTTTTCTGTTTTTTTTTTTTCCCTTCTCATTTATTGAGATATAATTCATATATCATACCCATTGAAAGGGTTCAGTTTGCTTTCTTGGGTATGTTCACAGATAAGTGCACCACCATCAATCAATTTTAGAACATTTCATCACCCAGAAGAAATCTGTATCACTCCGATCTCTGCTCCCCCCTACCCCGCCCCAAGCAACCACTGATCCACCTTCTGCCTCTGTGGACTTGCCGGTTGTGAACATTTCATCTGCGTGGAATCATACAATATGTAGCTTTCGTGTCTGGCCTCTTTCACTCAGCATAATATGCTAAAGGTTCACCCACATCATAGCATGTACCAGTACTTCATTCTTTTTTTATGGCAGAATAATATTTCAGTGTATGGACAGGCTACATTTTGTTTATTCATTTAGCAGTTGACATACATTTGGGTTATTTCTGATTTGGGGGTACTGTGAATAATTCTGTTATAACCATTATTTTTTTGTTGTTGTTATAATCATTCTTGTACAAGTTTTTGTATGGACATGTATTTTCATATTTTAGGAGTAACTCTATATTTAATTAATTGAGGAACTTCCAGGCTGTTTTCCACAATGGTTGCACCACTTTCCATTCCTATCAGCAGCGTATAAGGGCTCCAGTTTCTCCATGTTCTCACCAGCACTTTTTATGAAATGTTTTTCGATACTCACCCGAGGACATGTTTTTTATTGATTTGAGAGAGAGAGAGAGAGAGAGAGAGAGAGAGAGAGAGAGAGAGAGAAGAGAAGAGAAGGAAAGTAAAGAGAGAGAACAACATTGATGTGAGAGAGAAACTTTGATCACTTGCCTCCCATATGCACCGCAACCACCGGGGACCAAACCCACAATTTGGTCATGTCCCCTGACCAGAAATCGAACCCCTCACCATCTGGTATACAGGGCGATGCTTCACTAGCCAGGGCCTGACCAGCACTTTATTATCTGACTTTTGATTATAATCATCCTTATAGGTAAGAAGTGTTCTCTCGCTGTGGTTTTGATTTTCATTGCCCTAATCACTACTAATGCTGAGCATCTTTTCATGTGCTTTTTGATCATTTGTATACCTTCCTTAGAGAAATGTTAGTTTAAATTATTTTTATCTTTATTATTGAGTTCTATTATTTATATACAAGTCTTTTATCAGACATGTGATTTCCAAATACTTTATTCTATTTTGTGGGTTGACTTTTCACTTTTCTTGATGGTGTCCTTTGAAGCACAAACTTTGGTCATTTTGGTGAAGTCTAATTTTTCTATCTTTTCCTTTATGTGTATGTGTGATTTTATTGTCATATCTAAAAATTCTTTGCCAAATTCAAGGTCTATGAGGATTTATCTCTATGTTTTCTTTTAAGATTTTTATAGTTTTAAGTCTTACAGTTTGGTCTTTGTTTTTCAGTTAATTTTTTGCATATAATGTGAGGTAAGGATCTAACTTCATTTTTCTTGTTCACTTGCAGCTATCTATTTGTCCCTGCACTATTTGTTGAAAAAGACATTTCTTTCACTATTCGATGGTCTTGGCACACTTACTGAAAGTCTCTCAGCATGTTTCCATCTATTGAGATCTTTTAAATTACTTTCAACAATATTTTATAGTTTTCAGAGTATAATTTTGCACTTCCTTTGTTAAATTTATTCCTGAATAATTTATTCTTTTAATATACTTGTAAATGTGTTTTCTTAATTTTATTTTCTGATTGTTCTTTGCTACTATACTGAAATACAATTGATTTTTATCTATTGAGCTTATACCTGCAACCTTGATGAGCTAGTTTACTCATTTTAATTTTTAAATAGATTCCTTGTATTGTATGTGTGTGTGTGTAAAAAATATACACACAAGATCATATCATCTTTGAATAGATAGTTTTACTTCTTTCTTTTTCAATCTGGATTACTTTTACTATTTTTCTTGCCTATTTGGCCAGGACCTCCAGTAGAAAGCTGAGTAGAAATGGCTGGGTAAGGGTAATCTGGACCCCAGTATTCTTAGGTTGTCCCACTCCAGGCAGAGCCTCAGTTCCACAAGTGTGAGCTAGGTGGAAGAAGGGAGCCCCCACTGTTTGGCAGCCTTTGCCCGGGAATAGCCTCAGCAATAGGCAGCTGGCAGGGATAAGAAAGGTTGACATCCTGCTCAAGGAGAGAGCCTGGGTCCGTGAGTGTTTTCATTCAGTGTTCCTGCGTCCTTGGCTACAGCCTTCTAGAGTGGAGCCTGCTCCTCACTGAGCTGGGAAAGTGTAGGGAGGGCATGTTTTGGGCCAAATATCCATAATCTTATTCTTGTACTAAGCTTTCATAGATTTTTCTTGCATAGATGTTTCCTCTTTTGCTATTTGCTCTTAGGACCAATTCCAGAGGCTTTGAATAGTTTTTAAAACAGTTTGCACCATTTCACTGGGGTGCAGGTCAACCGAGCTCATGCAAAAGTTGATCTCTCTTACCTGGCTTTCTTCAAGATATTTTCTTTGTCTTTGATTTCTGCAGTTTGAATATACCATGCCTAAGTGAAGTTTTATATCTATCTATCTCTCTATCTATCTATCTGTCTATCTATCCATTCATTCATTCATTCATTCATTCTGTGAGAGAGGGGCGGGAGGGAGGGAATAGGAAGGAAGAGAGGAAGGGAAAGTTTATGCTGCTTGGTGGTGCTGTCTGAGCTTTCTGGATCTGTGGTTATGTGTCTGTCATTAATTTTGGAAAATCCTCAGCCATTATTATTTCAAATATTTATTTCTTTTTAGGTATTCCCATCATGCATATATTACTCTATTTTATAATTATTCAATATTTCTTGGATGTTCTATATTCCCATTTTTTATCGCTTTGCCTTGCAGGTTGAGAAATTTTTTTTGGCGTACTTCAAGCTTATGGATTCTTTCTGCTGTTGTGCCCGTCTACTGATGCTGGTTGTTTTCTTTGCTTCTAGCATTTCCTTTTGATTTTTAGAGTTTCCATATTTCTGTTTACATTACCATCTGTTCTTGCATGTCCTCCACTTTTTCTGTTGGTGCTCCTAACTTATTAATCATAATTATTTTAACTTTCCTATCTGGTAATTCCAAATACTGTGCTTTATCTGAGTCTTGTTCTGATTCTTGATTTGTCTCTTCAGACTATGGGTTTCTTGACTTTTATTATGCCCTGTAATATTTTGTTGAAACCTGAGTGATAGGAACTGAGGTAATTAGGCATGTAATGTGAGGTTTTATATAGACTTGACTGGGTCAGTGTTAGCTGTAGTTGTGGGTGTCAGAGGCATCACTTTCTTCTAGTTTCCTTGTGCCTTTTCCCCCCTGTTTTGTTTCCTTTGGGTTTCCTTAAGAACTCCTTCTGAAATAGCCTGTATCGTGTAGCTTTCTCAGCTATACTTACCTGTTATTATCCTGTTATATGGTGGTAAAGTTTGGAGGGGGACATGTTCTGTAATTTAATGATTAAAGTTCAATGTTTTAGTGGGCCTGAGGCTCTGGGCTGTCACCTTCAGAAGTATTTCTTGGCCTTTTCTTTTTCTCTACTTACTGGAGGCAGAAAAGCTGTGAGGCCACTTGTCCTTCTCCCTGTCAGATGAGGATCTGGTAAAGTAAGTTCTCCTGGAGGCAAACTTCATTATGGAGAATACTCTGAGTGTATTTAAACATCGTCACTTTTCCCTTCCCTCTGCCTAAAACAGGAGCAGATTTCATTATGAGAGCCTGATAGAATTTCTGGAGGTAAAAATCCATGAAAGTATGGCTCTTCTCTAAGACTGGGCTCTTATGAGTTTTTAACTATTAAGGACTAGCTTAATAGTTAAACTAGTTCCACACTTTGTCAAACATTACCATTTAAGTACTTTTCCCTTTCTAGTCACTGCCTCAGCTTCTGCTTCAGGTAAGATTATCTTGGCTGTGATTTTTCTGTACTTGCCTATCTCTCCGGATTTTGGGGTGACTGTTTCCCTTGTAACCTCAATTACCTGATGAATATAAGAAAAGTCTTTGGTTTTCACTTTGTTCACCTTTTTTTCTCGTGAGAACAGGAGTGACAACTTCCAGGCTCTTTACATGTGAGACTTGAAACCAGAAGTCTGGTTCCATGTCATTTTAACCCCTCCCCATTAGTTGTATTGTCTTTATTGTTGAGTTGTAAAAGTCCTTTACATATTCTAGATACTTGTCACTTATCACATACTTTCTCTCATTCTATGTTTTGTCTTTCTACTTTCTTGATAGTGTTCCTTTCAAGCACAAAAACTTATGATTTTGCTGAAGTCTAATTTATCTATTTTTTCTTTTGTTGTTTGTGCTTTTGATGTCTAATCTAAGAAATCAGTGCTAAGTTCAAGGTCATGAAGATTTATGCCTATGTTTTCTTCTAAAAATTTTATGGTTTTAGCTTTTTTGTTTAAGTCTTGACTCATTTTGAGTTAACTTTTGTATATGTAGCTTTTATGTTTAAGTCTTTGACTCAGTTTGAGTTAACATTTGGAGTCCAACTTTCTTCTTTTGCATGTGGTTATCCAGTTGTCCCTTGCACAATTTATCAAAATCACTATTTTTTCTCTGTTGAATTATCTTGGAACCTTAATGAAAAGCAATTGACCATAGATATTTGGATTTATTTTTGGATTTTTCCTATGTCTGTACTACACAGTCTTGAATACTGTAGCGTTGGGTGAATTTTGAAGTTGAGAAGTGTCTTTCAATTTTATTGTTCATTTTAAAGACTATTTTGGTCATCTGGGTACATTGCATTTCCATTCAACATTCCAAGTTTATCTTGTCAATTTCTGCAAAGATGTCAGCTGGTATTTTGATAGGGAACATGTGGAACCTGTGTGTCACTTTATCATTGAGAAGGGCTTTGTCTCCATCTGCTGTATCCTCAGACCCCAGACTCACCCTGTGCAAGGTCTGCTCACCCATAAAGGGGCTTAGGGCAGGGAGCTTGGAGACAAGGGAGGTAGGGAAGGACCTCAGCCTTGGTAGGAGGATGGGTGTGATGTGTCCTCACCTCCCACTCACCACTCATCTCACCCCTGGCCCCCAGACCTTGAGGTTTCCATCTAGGAGGAGTATGTAGGACCTTGCTGTGGCTGCCCTGTGACCCCAGGCATGGTGCTGTGGGAGTTCTCTACTTGGGGCTATGGGAGATGGGTGGCATTAGTGCGGGCCTTATGTCTCCAGCCCTAAGGCCCAGTCCAGGCCTGTCAGGGTGCAGAGAGGCTAGGACTTTGTTTGATGTGACCTCTGACTTGCACTTCCCTACAGTGCGGAAGATGTCGTGGCCCGTGTGCCAGGCAGCCAGCTCACACTGGGCTACATGGAGGAGCATGGCTTCACGGAGCCCATTCTTGTCCCCAAGAAAGAGGGCCTGGGCCTGGCAGTCCCGGCCCCCACCTTCTATGTCAGCGATGTTGAGAACTACGTGGGTAAGTTCCTCCCACCCGGCTGTGAGCACCCGGGCTTTCCTGCCTGGAACCCTGGTTGTGTCCTTGTACCATGTGAGTGAGTGTGACGCAAGATTTCTGTTCTCTGTTCTGGGAGCTTTTAGAGTTAGACCACATGTCCCACCTAAGTGGCATGTGACCCTGGCCCCTTCCCTGCTCACTTATTCCAGCTGTAAAGTGAGGTCTGTCTTGGAGACTCCTTGATTGTACCAGCTGCCAGTTCTTTTACTGCTGGGTTCTAATGGCAGTCATGCCAGGAAGGCTTGGTCAGGACAAGACACTTCTCCTGAGGCTGTGCTTTGTTCTCAGCTTCTCCTGGCGCCTGCCTCACTTGCCCCAGGATGAACCTTCCCATGACCCATGACCCTTGCTCCTAGGTCTCTCTGGGTCCAGCTGATGCCCTCTGCAATTAGTTTCATGTCTCCCGGCAGTTCCCAGCACTATAGACACCCTTAGGCAGGACACCTCTGAGTGGAGGGAAGTGCCCGTATGTGCAGAGACATTGTCCGTGAGGCAGCTGGCATGGAGAGGCCAGCACACACCTGGCATTGACTGCAACACAGCCCTGGCTCTGAGCCTCTTGTGGGTGCCAGGACTTGACATGTTCACAGAGATGCCTGTGTGGCCAGTGGGGGAAAAGATAAGATTCCCTGAAATGGCAAATACCCAGGCTGGCACTGGCCACATGCTGGACAGGTGAATGTGTAGGCACTGGGACTGGAGAGGAGTTATTCCACTGACCAGAGCTTAACCCTTTGCATCTGCAAAACCTGCAGTGGGAGTCTGCTTGGAGACTAAATGAGATCACCTGTCTTCAAACCAGAGCCTACAACCCTCTCTGGAGCTAGGGTCCCCAGAGCTGGCCAGCTTGTGGTAGAGAAGGAGGGGCTCACTCCTGCAGCCTGGTGATGGCCACTGTCTGGGCCTGTAAGAGCACCCAGAAGAACAGCCAGCATGTGGTGGATGCCTCCCAAGAGCGCGTTGTTTTCTAGGCTCTTCCCATGAATGAGCTATGCAGCCCCAGCCTTGCGTCTGCCTAGGTCCTCCCCCTGCACCACCACTCTGCTGCAGGGGGAGATGGTCTTAGGCTTTTACTGTAAATGTCTTTCTTTCCCCTCTTGTTTTATTATGGAACTTTTACCCACAAAAAATGAGAGGAGTCAACATGAGCCCCCATGTGCCCACTACTGACCACAAAAACCACCAACTTTCAACTGTTTTTCTGTCTCTTCTACTTCCCCTTTCCTCCAAGTATTTTGAAGCGAAACTCTGGTACATCAATTATGTAACCCATGACAGCTCCAGTGCAGTTCTAACAGACCATATTTTTTAAAAATGCCATTACAATTCTATTCTTGCACTCTAGAACACAAATGACAATTCCTTCATATCACTTCAGACCCACTGCAGTCTCTCCTGTTGCCTCCAGAGTACCCTTTTATGGTTGGCTGTTTAAGTGAGAAGCCACACACTGCTCTGGGTTTTTATGGCCCTTCAAGTCCATTTACTTTTAGAACAGCCCCTCTCCTCCCATTCTCCTTGTTGGAAGAATGGGGGTGTTGGTCCTGGAACATGTCCCATGGGGGAATTGAGGAAAATCCTACCATGGGGATTTGGCCAATGGCCTCCCTGTGGCATCATGCAGCATGTTCCTCTGTCTCCAGTGGTCCCTGCACCACGTGGGGAGAAGCTTGCTCAGGTGTGCGTTCAGGTTGTGGGCAGCACCCTTCCCAGCAGAGGTGTTTCCTTCAGCCAGAAACCTGCGGTGCCCGGCCACCCACTTTTAGGCAATGATCCAGGCAGTCCAGCCATATCTGTCCACAGACATTTCCATCAGCCTCTCAGCTCGAGGTCTGAGCAGCTGTGGAAGACAGTCGGGATTGGCTAATCCGGTCCTTTCTTCCTCTAATCATTGTGAGTCTCGTACAAAGAATGTCCCTCAGTGGTGACTCGGTTGTGCCGAACTTTTCTTTTCATCATCAATGACTTTTACCTGCATTTTCCCTCATCAGCCATAGGAAACGTGGGATAAATGTTTTCCTTCTATGTATCAATTTTCCGAATAATTAGTTGGTACCCTAGAAACACAAAAGTTTTTTTTATTTGTTTAATGTTTAAAATATAAGTGTGCTCTTAGGAATTTATCCTAAGAAATTACAAACACCAATCAGAAAGGATTTATGCACCCCTATGTTCATAGCAGCACAATTTACAATAGCCACAATTTGGAAACAGCCTAGGTGCCCGTCAGCAGATGAGTGGATCAGAAAACTGTGGTACATCTACACAATGGAATTCTATGCAGCCATTAAAAAGAAGGAATTCTTACCATTTGCAGCAATCTGGTTGGAACTGGAGAGCCTTATGCTTAGTGAAATAAGCCAGTCAATGAAGGAGAAGCATCACGTGATCGCACTCATTGGGGGATAATAAAGAACATTATAAACTGATGAACAAAAGGATAGATACAGAGACAGTAAAGCTTCGAACAGACTGTGAAATTACAGCAGGAAGATTAAAGTTAGGTGAGGTAGATAAGAGATCAATCAAAGGACTTGTATCTATGCATATAATCATAACCAATGAACATAGACACTGGGGGGTTGGGGTATGCCTGGGAGGGAGGGGGGGCAATGGGGAGATATGTATAAAAATTAATAAAAAAAATAAAATATAAGTGTGTTCCATGCTTTATTTGGGATATACAGTGGTACCTTGAGATACGAGTGCCCTAACATACAAGATTTTTGAGATACGAGCCATCGAGCGAGCGATTTTTGCTTTGAAATACGAGCAACATTTGAGATAGGAGTAATCATGCGGATCGGCCAGCTGCACACGACCCACCAGTTTACCGTGACTCGAGCCTCTCATAGTTTCCCACGCCTCAAGGTTACAGAACGAATTAAATTCGTATCTCGAGGTACCACTATATACGGAAAGTGTCTTTATTACTTATCTCAAGTTCAATTTACCTCGAGTCCTATATTTTTAATAGCTGATCTGACCACCTTAACTGAGGCTGGTGACTCTTCCACCTTGCAGCACCATGGGTCCTCCTAATAGCCTGGGGCAGTGAGCAGGGCAAGGTAGAAGGGTTGTGCAGTAGAGATCAGAGCCTCAGTGTACAGCCCTCCCCTCAGTGGCCTCGTCCTGGCCTGACCTCTCGGGTGACCAGGTCATTTACCCTGGTGACCCACCCTCCTCCACTGCCTTTCTAGGCCCAGAGCGGAGCGTGGACGTGACAGATGTCACCAAACAGAAGGACTGCAAGATGAAACTGAAGGAGTTTGTGGACTATTACTACAGTACCAGCCGCAGGCGGGTCCTCAGCCTCACCAGCCTCGAATTCTCAGACACCAGGTGAGTGGGGTGGGCGGAGCCTGGGGCAGGGCCCTCCTGCTGCAGGGTGGGAGACCTGGGGCAGGTCTTAGGAAGTGTAGAATTCCACACATAGCATTCTTTTGTGTTTTTCTTCTAAAGTATGAAAGGTTTTCATTTGAAAGGTTTTCAAATAGAAAATAAAGAATGAGATATCAGCTCCTCCTCTGATCTGCCCACTCTGCTTCCCAGAGAGAACCACTCTGCTCCCCAGAGAGAACCATTGGTAACTGTACTTCCCTCCAGAACACGTGCCCATGCACAGCACACTCCTAGCACACCTGTGTGTGCGCAAGTGCACACACACAACCACCTGTGCGCATACTGAGACACTAACACACTTATGCAGTCACTCTTACACCCATACCCAGGTGTATATTATTCTACCCACCCCTAAGCCACACTGACATATGCACACATGCTTATTACACACTTGCTCACACACTTTAATTAGCATCTTTAGCACAATGGGATCATGCCTTAGCAGCTGCTCTGCTCCTGCCTGCCCACCCACCCCTGTGTTGGGGCCTTGTCCTGCCTGCTGCTGTTCTCAGGGACAAGGTCCCTACGCAAGGTGTCATGCTGTCTGAGCCCACCTAGTTCTGGGATCCTTTTTTCAGAGGTTGGTCGGCTTCTGGCTTAGTCCTGTGTTTTTATGACCCTGTTCTCTCAGGACCACCCCCACTGTGCACCTCTTCTTCGCTTGTCCTGTACCCACTGCTCTCTAGCTACCCTTGGGGAAGACCCAGTACACTCTCTCCCCACAAGGTGTGAGTTGATGATGATTTAATTTAACAACAGTCTTATTTTTGTATTATGTCCACCTTGCTAATTATAGAAAACCCACAAAAGAACAAAATAGCTCAGGTGCAAAAAGTCAGGTAGGAAAAAATAAGAGTTATAAAAAAACCACATTGAGAAATAAAATACAGCCATAAAGAAATAATGTAATTGGACAGTGGGTTTAATTTGAGCTTCCTGAAAGCAAAGGCAAAAAGGGAAATAAGATGGGTTATGATATCTGGAGGAAATGGTGTCTTATCTGTGTGTGTGTACAAGAAGGATGTTCTCCGAGACTGAGTTCTGAGGAGTGGGTTGCTTTGGTATCAGAGCTCACACTCACGTTGATTGGCCTCTCTGGCCAGAGAGATCTTTTTATTTTTATTTTTTAATATATTTTATTGATTTCTTAGAGGAAGGGAGAAGGATAGAGAGTTAGAAACATCGATGAGAGACATTGATCAGCTGCCTCCTGCACGCTCTACACTAGAGATGTGCCCGCAAACACGGTACATGCCCTTGACCGGAATCGAACCTGGGACTTTTCAGTTCGCAGGCCACTGAGCCAAACCAGTTTCGGCCGGAGAGATCTTTACAGAATGGCACTGGAATGATTTGGGGGATGGAACTAGGCCTGGGGTTTCCCCTTGGACCTCTCATGGCCACTGTTTTGTTGGCAGAAAAATATATGGTGCTTCTGGTGTCCTCTGGTCCTGTCCAAGGACAGTGGGTGAGGCTGGGGGACATGTACACTTCCAACCAGGTTGTTGGGTGGTCTTGGCGCCAGACCTATTGAGTGCACTGGGACTAAGTTCTACACCATTCAAGAGGGAGGAGGTATGGCCTCTGTTTCATCAGTGCAATCTGTCCTCAATGATGTCTTCTGGGGCTGAAATGGGATGGGGGGGGAGCAAACCATAGGCTGTTTGGGGCTGCATTCAAGGCATCCTTGTGTCACATTCCCTTCTCTCCATGGGTTTCTGAAGGGCTTTGAAGAGCCACTGGCATTGGCAGTAGGTTTTGTACCTGAGGAGCTGACAGCAAGAAAAAAAGGACATTTGGGGCCATGTGGGGAGGAGACAGTGGACCCATTGTTGTATGTGATGTATGGAGGGTTATGAGTGCCCCAGACTGCCGTTCTTGTGGCAGTGCTGCTTCTGGATTGTGGACAGACTGGGAGGTGGGCACAGGCAGAGATGGGCGAAGAAGGCTCTCATGGGACATGGAGGAGGGATTCTAGTTTGGAAGAAGCCAGAGATTTAATTTAAAGAGGAGAGCCAGTGACTGAGCATAGGGCAGCCTGACCTCTGATCTATGATAGTCTTGCACAGTGGCATAGCCTTCCTTGCAGAGATGTGTGGATTCCATCCTGCCTGAGGCAGCAAGAGCAAGGAGATGGCCCTGAGCAGCTGAGGTGTCACTGCACCGGGGCCGCTGAGCTGGGCATTCTTAATGCGTCACTGTGCATTTTATCCAAAACAGAGACGTTTAATTGATACCAAAGCTGCTTTCACTGGTCTGCACATTCCCTGGAAGTAAGCTGGCTGGTCTGATAGCGACCGATGTGCAGAGGGATCTGGGCTCCTGTTGTCAGCACTGGAGATCTGTGGCTGTTATTCAGGCGAGGCCAAGAGGCTCCTGGGCTGGGCATGAAGAAGGATACTTATTACTTATTCTCAGCCCATCATGCCAGCACAGGGTGGAGCAACCTAGGAACCTTTCCTTTCTGGGTCTCCAGGACGAGCCACCCTGGGTCTTCAGGGTGGATGGTCCTCAGACCTTCTGTACACCCATCTGTGGGCTAGTAGACTAGTGTTAGACACCTGCCACAGCCCCACCTACTGGCTGGGCTTGTTCTGCCTTCTGTGAGCCTCAGTCTGCGCATCTGTAAGATGGGAACGAGCTTGTATAGCCTGAAGTGAGAAATGTGTGTGGGACATGTCTCAGGGCCCCTTTCCCTCCCCATCCGGGGTATAACAAACTTGGTGACACTTCCCACCACTGCTGATCCCTCTTCCTGTCCCTGCCCCAGAATGTCCAGCTTCGTGGAGCCACCTGATATTGTGAAGAAACTGTCCTGGGTAGAAAACTACTGGCCCGATGACGCCTTGCTGGCCAAGCCCAAGGTGACTAAGTACTGCCTGATCTGTGTGAAGGACAGCTACACCGACTTCCACATCGACTCTGGGGGCGCCTCTGCTTGGTACCACGTGCTCAAGGTGAGCTTTGGAGGCTCGCCCTGTTCTTGACCTGGTCACTGAGGGTCTGCAGGACTATCTGCGGTCTTCATGAGCACGAATCACTGGGAAGAACAAGGGACAAGATTTTCTACCGTTGGAAGTGTTGGGGGCAGGGACACCTCAAGACCAAAGCAAAAGGCCTGCATCGCTTTTTTCTAAAGACTGGGACTCATGAGGCAGTCAGGCCCAGGGAAGTGGTGACGGAGTGTTCAGTGGCCCCCCTTATCCAGGGAAGGGAGAGCAGTGCTGGGAAGAATTCCTGAAAGAGGGGACAAGGGCTCTACTGCCCCCCTAAAAGAGTTGGGCTTTAGGTGCATTTGAGTGGCAGCGGGCTGGGGGCCCCTGGCTGGAGGCAGATAGAGAAGCTAGGGGAAAAGGAAGATGTGGAAATAAGCAACAAAGGAGACCCTGAGCTTTGGGTTCAGGTCCTCTGCCCGAGTCCCTTTATAGACGGAGCAGGTCCCTTCCTGTGTGTCCCTCAGTCTGTCTGCTCCGAGAGGGAGGGGCTCTGTGTCTCCAGGTGGGGCTGCCCAGGCCTTGCAGCTCCCGGGCCACCTCCATCTCCAGCTGAGACACAGCCTCTCTAAGTAGAGCTTCCCTGTAATTCAGGAAACCAGGGGGCACACATGGTACCCCTTTTGCTACAGAGTCACGGTATGTGGGGTGTGAGGGCACCCAACATGTTGGGGACTCCTATGCCTAGAACCTTCCAAACACTGACTTCTGAACTTAAAGCATGTGTGGCTCCAGCCTTTGGCGAATGGTGGCCGGGGTAGGCTGAGCCAGGACCCAGCACCAGTGCCTGGTGTCTTCAGGATATGGAGGGCTCTGCCCAGGCCCCAGCATCCCGGGGTTGTGGCAGGCTCTGTGATCACTGAGCTCACAGCACATGGCAAGCTGTCAATGGCCTCTCGTTGGCAGGGGGAGAAGATCTTCTATCTCATCAAGCCAGCTTCGGCCAACATCTCCCTATATGAGCGCTGGCAGTCGGCCTCAAACCATAGTGAGATGTTCTTTGCCGACCAGGTAGACAAATGCTACAAGTGCACTCTCAAGCAGGGCCAGACGCTCTTCATCCCCTCTGGTGAGTGCTCTGTCCCTGTACCACATATCCACTGCTGGGGTCTGCCCTGGGAGGGCATGTCTGACGGTGTCTGCTGCCTTGCCCTGGGGCAGGCCTGTTGTGCAGTCACCTCTGGGGTCACCTCAGGCCAAGAGCCCTAGTCGCCCCCAGCCTGGCTGTGCTCACAGAAGCTGAGCCAGAGCCCCCAAGAGCTGGGCCACACCTTTGAGGTGTTTGCTGATCTTGACATTTCAAACATAGCAAGAGGAAGCAGGACGTGAGCAAATAAGTGCCCTTTACAGGTGTCATATTGCTTCCCTCGTAAATATTTCCCCATCTCTGAAAGGCTTCCTTTTAAAAGTGACATGATTACAGTACTGTCATTGCACCTTAGAAATGAATGGTTAACAAGTCCTTAGTGTCACCAAATAGCCGGCTGATGCTTGCTCACATTTTCTGATGAGATCTCTTTGTTTCCATTGACTCATCTGTCCCTGTAGCTTTCTTGATTTAGGTCCTCCCCCCATTCTCTCCCCCACTCCCGCCACATACACACACTTGGTTCCCCACAACCAGATGTTTCCCCAAGTCTGGCCCAGGCTGCATCTCTGAGGAAGATGTAGGGAGACCCCAGCTCTCCACGGAGAGGTGTCAGCCCTGTGTTGTCTCCTTCTGCTCCTGCGTGTAGGGATCGGGAATGATGGGTAGCCTGACCCTGGGTGGTCTGAGCACGTGCCCTCCGCTCCCAGGCCTGAGTTTCCCCATCTGTACTGTTCAGGGCTGGATTGAGCAGACTGGGCCAGCTCGGACACAGTCTCCTTCCTGGAGGGCCCACCCACTCAGTACCCGAGGCCAGGCCAGAGCTCCTACCATGGGTATCCGGTGGGCAGGGGCACTGAGCCCATGCTGGCCAGACAAGCCCGCAGCCACCGAGAGCCTGGCGTGAGAACGCCGTGAAGGGCTAGCCACATCTGTCTCCCCCAGGCTGGATTTATGCCACACTCACGCCCGTGGACTGCCTGGCCTTCGCGGGACATTTCCTCCACAGCCTGAGTGTGGAGATGCAGATGAGGTAGGGCCATACCTGCCTCGGGCTCCACCAGGCAGGGTCCCCACCATCAATGTGATGCCACCTCCCCTGAGTGGCTGGGCCTCCATGATTGTGGGAGGAAGGAAAAGATGGGCCCTTGAGGTGCCTCGTGTCTGGACAGCCTCCATGGCCCATAGTGGGTTTGAAGTTAATTGAAAGGCCGAGCTGCCTTCTCCACAGGCACTGACCCATGGCCCATGGGCACTGGGCACTCGCCCCAAAGTGATCCCCTGGTTCACCTCACCACCCAGGGCCAGCAGGGAGGCCTGACCAGGCATGGCCTCAGTGTGGCCTTGTCTGGCCATGGGTGTGGCATGGGCCCACCATTGTGTAGTGTCACCTGCTCAGAGCTCAGTGCATTGAATAGTTCTTTGCTGTGGCTTCCAGAGCATATGAAGTGGAAAGAAGGTTGAAACTGGGCAGCCTGACTCAGTTTCCCAACTTTGAAACTGCCTGCTGGTACATGGGAAAGCACCTGCTGGAGGCTTTCAAAGGTACGTCCCGGCACCTTGGCTGACAGCTTTGGGCCATTGTATGTGTGTGGAGCTCAGGGACACCAGGAGGGGAACAGGGCTGCCCTCACATAGCCAGGCGGGCAGACGGAGCACTGCCTAGGGGAGGCCACCCAAGATCCTCAGCTCCCTGCTCGGCCTCCCTGTCTGTGCCTGTGGCTGGACTGGACTTTTGCCGGCAGGGCCGTCTGGTATTTCAGAAAGAGTACTGCCACGTATTCCTAGCCTGGTGTGCTTGCTTGATGTCCGTGGCCTCATATGGATACGGACAGGGCTCAGTGGGGACATCCAGAGGCCTGGGGGTCTGATTGGTCTTGGGCCACCAGCTGAGGGACTCCGGAAGCATTCCCACCTTGTGGGGCTGGGTGTGCACGTCAAGGTCCTGTGGGGGTCCACAAGAAGGGGCGGGCTCCAGCGGGTCCCTGACCTCCGGGGACATGGTGCCCTCAGTCCCAGGCCCTTGCAGGCCAGGCTGTGGGTGCCAGGGCTGCATCGACCCCCAGGTCTGCAGATGTTCCGCAGCCTCGTGGAGCACTGGAGGAGCTGTGCTGCCGTGTGCCTCTGGAAGCTGCTTGCTGAGCAGAGTGGAGCCCTCCTATTGGGATCCTCTGGTTTGGGCTGTAGTTTTTCAGGAGAGAAAGCTGCAAATGGTTCTTAATCTTAGCTGTCCAGGTTTCATTGAAATTTGTCCATTGAGCCCCATATTCAGAGCTCTGAGCTATATCCTGGCAAAAGGAGCACCCTGCCCTGGGGGTGTGGTGGGAGGCGGGGTGGGGTGTGTGAGTGGAGCCACAGCTGTCACTGACTGACGGCCCAGGAGGACTCTGGCCAGCAGAGCTGTACTGGGATCCCCAGCCGCTCTGCCTCATGTCCTCTGTGAAGGATCAGCATAGCTCTTCAGGGCCATCGGGACTGAGGGAGCTGCCTCCTGCCAGGCAAACAAGTCACAGGTAGTGTCAGATCCCTGGCAACTGCTCTGCCCCTTTTCTATGGGGCTGGCCCTGGCCCCCAAAGGCATCTTTGTGATGGGCCCCCATGGGAACTGACGCCCCTCTCTGGTGTCCCTCAGCAGTGCAGGGGGAGATAATGAGAGTGGGAATCAGAAAGTGCTTGGTGCGAACAACTCAGACCCCTGGCTGAGATGGACCGGGGACCAGGCCATGGTAGAGCCCGGCCGCCTGTGTGAGCGGCCTGAGTGGGGACCGTGAGAGACCAGTTCTGCCCTGAGGGTGTCCTGGATGCATGTTCCCCAGGTTCCAAGAGGAACCGTTGGCAGTTGGGCAGGTGGCAGTGGGCGGAGGCCTCTGGAAGGTTTAACCCTAAGCCATCTCCTCATTCCCACCCTCCAGCCCATCCTGGCTGTGAAGTTGCCTGTGGGCAGTAGGTGAGGACCAGCAGCGCCCACCTGAGCTCACCTCTCCATCTCTCCCCAGGTTCTCACAAATCCGGGAAGCAGCTGCCTCCTCATTTAGTTCAGGGAGCTAAAATTCTCAATGGTGCTTTCAGATCATGGACTAAAAAGCAGGTAGGACCTGTGCCTCATGTGGCCTGGGGTGGGGGAGGGTGACAGGTGGGAAGCTCATCTGCCTTTCCTGGGAAGTAGTGTCTGAAGAGTAGGAGGTGCCAGCAGCCCAAGTCAGACAGCTGGAGGGGGTGTGGAAACAGGAGAATGGAAGGGGCAAGGCTGGTGGTAGATAGCACTGAGTGAACCCAGGGAGAGAGGCCAGGGAGTGGAAGGACTCTGAGCAGCCACTGATGTCTGGCCAAGTGTTACACTGCAGGCAGGAGAGCAGCGACTCCCTGGCCCTTCCTGGCCCAGGCTCAGCTCAGTCCAGCTTTGCTCTTCCTTCTGTGATTGCCCAAGGCCACCTGCAGTAGCACTGTCCTGTGACCCCACTGTCCCCCGCAATATCACTATCCTATGTGCCCCCACACCCCCCACAGTAGCACTGTCCTGTGCACCCCCACATCCCCCACAGTATCACTATCCTGTGTGCCCCCTACCCCCCACAGTAGCACTGTCCTGTGGCCCCACTGTCCCCCGCAATATCACTATCCTGTGCCCCCAAACCCCCCACAGTATCACTGTCCTGTGCCCCCACTGTCCTGTGCCCCCACGTCCCCTGCAATATCACTGTCCTGTGCCTCCACATTCCCTACATTATCACTGTCCTGTGGCTCCACGTTCTCCACAGTATCACTGTCCTGTGCCCCCACATCCCCTGCAGTATCACTATCCTGTGCCCCCACATCCCCCACAATATCACTGTCCTGTACCCCCACTGTCCTGTGTCCTCATGTCCCCCTCAGTATCACTATCCTGTGCCCCCACGTCCCCCACAATATCACTTTTCTGTGCCCCCACTCTCCTGTGCCCTCAAGTCCCCTGCATTATCACTGTCCTATGTCCCCACTGTCCTGTGGTCCCACATCCCCCGCAGTATCACTGTCCTGTGTGCCCCCCCACTGTCCCCTGCAATATCACTGTCCAATGCCCCCACTCTCCTGTGTACCCATGTCCCCCACAGTGTCACTGTCTGAGCAGGCCTTCAGGACGGGGTGGGGCCAGGAGGGGGACTCCTGTGTCCTTCTTGCTTCTCTCACAGGTGGGCCTGGTGGATAGGAGGCCAGTGCCCCCAATGCTGTCCTGTGGCTACATCTCCTCTGGGCTTAAGGCTTGGAGTAAGCAGTGCAGGCCATCCTTCCTGCCTTGCCGCAGCAGGTGGCTAGGAGAGTTGTTTTGCGCTCAGGAAGAAGACAGCCCACATTCACTCCATAGGTGGTGGTGGCTTTGGGTACCTCATCCTCTCGGGGACTCAGGTCCTCCATCTATAGAGAGGGGTCATGACAGAGTTCTTGTTCGGGAAGTGTCTGGCTGGAGTGGATTAATTTTTTCAGAACTCCATGCAGGCAGCCCCTACCCATGCCAGTCTGGGTCGTGGTGGGTGCTGGCTCACTAGGCAGGGCAGGCCAAGGCCTGGTGGGACAGAGAAGATTAGTCAGGAATCAGAGACTGAGCATGCTGGGTGGGAGGTGGAGGGGAGGTGGCTATGGGAGGGGAGGGTGGTCATCCTCGTCCAGACTCAGTCGCTGACCCATTGACCCTGTGCATGGCTGTCCTGCAGGCTTTGGCAGAGCATGAAGATGAACTCCCAGAGCACTTCAAACCCTCGCAGCTCATCAAAGACCTTGCCAAAGAGATCCGGCTAAGTGAGGTAGGGCTGACTGGCCCTGGTCATGGGAGGCCTCTCTTTTCTGGCCCTCTTTAGAGTTTCCTGTCCGAATGGCCATGTGGTCACCTGCAGAATGTGGGCTCAGACTCCTGGGCTCCTGCTGCATCTCCTGGTGGGCATTTAGGGAGTGAGAGGTGGAATGGGGGCTCCTTTGCGGCTCCCCATGGGGGTGAGGATGATTCCAGCCCTGCCAGGGGCACCCACCAAGGAGGTAGAGGAATCAGGTAGCTGATGGTATAGATGAATGTCGCCATGGCACATGGATGGTGTGGTCATGTTGCACAGATGGTATAGATAGAGGCAAGCATGTCACACAATGGTGTACATGGATGTGCTGTGTCATGTGGATGGTGTAGATGGATGTAGGCATGTCACACAATGATGTAGATGGATGTGCTATGTCATATAGATGGTATAGAGAGATGTGTGTATATCACAGTGATGTAAATGCATGCTCCTTCTCTGCTTGAGTGTCTTCCATGGCCTGGGCCAGGATCCCCTTCTGACAGGAGATGGTTGGGTACCTCTTTCCTTTCCTCAGAATGCCTCCAAGGCTGCCAGACCAGAAGTGACTTCTGCGATCTCCTCGAATGAGGTCTATTTTGGGGACCGAGAGAAGGAGGAACCTCCATCCCCCATTGAGGCCAGCCCTCCTCGGTCCTTCCTGGAGAAAGTGTCCAAAAAAAAGACTCCCAAAACCATGAAGATACCCAAGCCATCCAAAGTCCCCAAGCCCCCCAAATCTCCCAAGCCCCCCAAACCCCCCAAATCACTGAAGCTCAAGGATGGGGGCAAGAAAAAAGGGAAGAAGTGTAGGGGGTCAGCCTCACCCACTATTCCCAACCTGGACTTGTTGGAGGCCCACACCAAGGAGGCACTGACCAAGATCGAGCCACCTAAGAAGGGCAAGGTGAGTGGCTGCCCTCTCCACCTATAGTCAATTAGCCTGCAGACACCTCTGGGGCTAGGCCTGTGGGATGGAGCTGCAGTTGCCTGTTCTTGTGCCTGGGACCCAGGGAAGATGGGCTTTACCCAAGCTTAGTGTGGTGGGCAGCTGGGGAGAGACTGTCATGATGAAGGCAGTAGTGTCTGCTGGGACAGGGTGACAAAATGGAAGGTCATGCAGGGAATGAGCTGGCTGAGTCTTCCCGGGATCCAGACATTGGGTGAGATCTGAAGGTGAGTGAGGCACCAAGTGGAGGGCAGTGGGGAGCAGGAAGGGACTGGCAATGGGGGCCCAAGCCCCTGTGGGCAGCGCGAGAGTCAGGCTTGGCCCTGAGGACCCACCAGTTTAATCAGAAGGTCTTAAGTATGGGCTTCAGGGGCCATAAGTTTCTGAGACCAGTAGGTCTCATTGAGTGATTTGCTGCTGGCGAAAGGCTGTTAACCTTCCAGGAGGTCTGTGACCACCAGGACCAGTGTTGCAGGGCTGCAATGGGACATCTGGTTTTCCTTCCTTAAGGCAAACAGAGTAGATGAATGAATGAATGAACAGATGGATGGAAGGAAGAAGGGAGGGAGCAGGAAAAGAAGAGCAGGTGGATGGATAATTGGTGGATGGATGGATGGGTGGGTGCATAGTGAATGGATGGATGGGTGGGTGGGTGGATAGATAAGTGTATGGTGAATGGAAGTTGGATGGATTGATGGGTGGATGGGTGAGTGGATGGTAGATGGATGGATGGATGGATGGATGGATGGATGGATGGATGGATGGAAGGGTGGGTGGATTGATAGTGGATGGATGGATAGATGAGCTGCTGCATATGGGCCAGGAGGAGGAAGGGACTCTTTGATTCTTGTTTTGTTCTGTGGCCTAAGGTAGCTCCCTGCCTTCCCATATTCACTACTGGGTCATGGCTGCAATTTTCTAGGCCACAAAGAATGTCCTGAGTGTGCCCAACAAGGAGGTAATCAGCACACAGAATGATGTGGAGAGGCTGGAAATCCGAGAGCAAACTAAGAGCAAGTCAGAGGCCAAGTGGAAGTACAAGGTGAGATGTATGCTTGTGAGTGTGCATATATATGTACCTGTGTGTTTGCATGCACATGTGGGTGAGTGAATCTACTTTCAGGGAGTGCTGCATTTATGAGATTTGTGAGCTTGGTGTTATGAGCAGAGGTACATACCTGTTCTTATAGGGCATATACAACTGTGTGTCCACCTGTCCCAAGAGGGCAGTGCTGTGAAGGTCTGGGTATGTGTGTGACCTTGGAGGGGCCACCTCCTATGGGATTGTTATGAGAGCACTCTGGCCAAAGAGGCTGAGCTTGTTGCCCTTTGAGTTGACTGATGGCATTGCCCTCCTTCACCCAACCCTGGGTTGAGATCACACTCCCAAGGCAGGTCCTATAGGTCCATGGGAGGCCAGTTGGTTCCACTGCCTCTGCCTGCTGGCATCCCGTGTAAGACTTAACTATGGTCCCGGGTTTGCTTTTCAGAACAGCAAACCCGACTCCCTGCTGAAGATGGAGGAAGAGCAGAAGTTGGAGAAGCCTCCTACATCAGGGAACAAGGACACCAAATTCTCATTTTCCTTCTCCAACAAGAAACTTCTGGGGTATGTAATGCCCCTGGCAGGAGGGGTCACAGTCACACACACATCCCCAGGCCCTCCACATCACATATCCTGAACCCTCCTCCACACACATCACACACACGCACACACACCTTGCACTTCCCTCCATGCATAACATATCCTGCACACCTCTCTACATACATCACATACATCATGCACATGCACTCACACCCTATTCACCCCTCCATGCACAACACACC